>CM061528.1:22636326-23236326 GCA_030068015.2 Neoceratitis asiatica
CCACTGAAAGGAAGTACAGACGGGTGTATTTATATGTAGGTTTGTACTTGAAAATACATTTAATATATATATATATATACATATATAGCATATTTATGAGTACATCATAATCATTTAATATGCGAACATCATCGGAGAGTGTACTAACTTTTGGTCAATTTAAAACATTAATACATTATGTAGAGAAATAAATTAAAACAACAAATTTAAAACAATCTAAGCTGTAAGCATATATAATTACGAAGTTTTCTAACTTTTCATACTAAGAGCTCCCTACAGAATTCTGCAGGGCCTTTGACGAAAGCAGAAATTGATGAAATAATGCAAACCAAATTTTTAATGGGAAATAGATTCAGTTGAGAATTCTTCATACTTATAATTTTAAGGTCGTGATTTTTAGCAAAATTTTAAAAATTTATTCTCTAAGTAAGAGATGTAACTTAAGACAAAACATAATCAATCACACATCAAATCAATTCATCAAAAATTAATATCTTTTTGTTGAACATGTACTTCCTCATAAAAATTAAATTAAAAAAGTCAGTTTTTTAATTATTCTTCTTACTTTAGAATTAGATGCTTACGCATGCGGAAGACCATGCGCTCGAATCCTGCTCAGACAAACTTCCACAATTATAGAAAAGTAATTTTAATTTTTATGTCAAATGTATGAAAATGCCAACTGCTCAGCTCGAAGACGGCCTAGAAAAAAAAAGAAGGTCAGTTACAGTAGTTACAAAAGCTAATCATAAAGTCAGTTGGAAATTACCCGGCCTGATACATAGATGGCGCTACTAGAATTAAATAAAAATTTCAGAAAACTTCAGCTGTCGGAGCATTAGCTTGTGAAGCAACTTTTTTTAGTGTGAGAAAAGTGACTTAAAAGGAAATTCGCGTGTTGATAAAATATTGTCCCAAGAAATTTAATAGTATTTTGGGATGCTCATGGAATAAATTTCATTGACTACCTTGAAAAAGGAAGGGCCATCAACAGCGACTATTACGTAGCCTTATTGGACCGTTTGAAGGATGAAATAGCCGAAAAATGCAAGCATTTGAAGAAAACGAAAGTGCTGTTTCACCAGCACCATGCACCGTGTCACAAGTCAGTGAAATCGATGTCAAAAATCCTTGAATTAGGCCTCGAATTGATTCCGCATCCACCATATTCTCCATATCTGGCTCTCAGCGACTATTTCCTATTCTCAGGTCTCAAAAGAATGCTCGCTGGGAAGAAATTTTCATCGAATGTAGAGGTGATCGCCGAAACTGAGGCCTATTTTGAAGAAAAGAACAAATCGTACTACAAAAATGGTATCGAAAGGTTGGAGGGTCGCTATATTGAATAAAAAAATTAATTTTGACAAAAAAATGTGTTTTAATATGGTATGCATATACAAGACGAATTTTTGGCAGTTTAAGTGTCCCATCACATTCATGCTTGTTCTTCCTCTCAATTACACAAACAAAATACAACGAATTTACATCTTGGCATCACGGTAGTAATTTTACATAAACAAATTGTATGGGATTTTTGTTTTTGTATTCTTGCTACTATTGTGTGTGAACTTGCCTTGTGTTATATATATATATTTATCAAAATCTTAATTGTCATATTTCTACTTCACGTATCGTTATTAAAAAATTTAAAAATGAAATAAATAAATAAATATTTACATTAAAAAATGGAAAAAAGTTTATCTTAAATTGTTATAGTAGCCAATTCCAGTCAATTTCAGTCACTTCTTAAGAAAGAGGCCATCTTGGCGTGTGAGTAAAATGGCCTAATGCTGAACAAAATTTATTATAGTTAAGCTGAATCGAATACCTTAAGGATTTATAATGTTTCACTACCACAATCGTCGTTTAAAAAACTAATTAATAAATAAAATATAAAATAACAGAAATGTTTTGGATAAAGTATTATAGTGGAAACAATTTATTTCAAGAACATAATAATAAATTTTACAGTTGCATAATTTATTACTATGATTTTAATTGATAAACATTTTTTTCCTCTGACGATGATGACATAAGATATTTTTAAAAATTTCAAATTGTTAATGTCAAAGTGCCGGTTTTGAGTTAAACGTGTTTAAGAAAGAAAGATTTCTTGGGAAGCTAATGAAACATAGCTATTTGATAGGCGAACAGGCTTACAAAAAACACCTGCTATTCTTTTAAAAAGTGAACACGTCTGAATCCGAAATGATTTTGAAAATTAAAAATTCAAATAGAAAACTAAAAATTGAAACAAAAAACTAAAAAAAAGAAAACTTAAAGCCAGGTGGAGTGCGAAAACATTAATATAAAGGGTGATACAAGTGGAGGTACTTTTTTCAATAGCTTTTTTTGACAGATCAAGCGTGAGTCGTGTCAAGCTGTCATCTTATTTTGGTTCAGTATTGTTTGGTATTTGATCATGGAAAGACTTACGTCTGAACAGCGTTTATAAATCACTCCAATTTATTACGAAAATTCACGTTCTATAAAGAATGTGTTTCGCGCGCTTCGCTCAATTTATAGTCAATATAATCGGCCTACTGAGCGTACCATTCGCAACACCATCACCCATCTTGAGACCCAACATTCACTATTGGATAATATTTGACCGAATAGAGCACGTTCAGCAAGCAGTGAAGAAAATATAGCGGCCGTAGCTAAGAGTGTACACGAGGACCGTTGAGAGTGGATTCGGCGCGGTTCGCAGCAACTCGGACTGACTTATGGAAAGACTTGGCGCATTTTACGTCGTGATCTTAAATTGAAATGGTACAAAATACAGCTTGTACAAGAACTGAAGCCGGTCGCTCTACCGAAGCAACATCGCATCGCTCTGTAGGCTCGTGAAAAGTTCCAAGAAGGTCTGACGTTTCCGAGCTAAATTTTGTTCAGCGATGAGGTCCATTTCTGGCTCAATGTGTATATAAACAAGCAAAATTGCCGCATTTAAGATCAAGAGCAACCTGAAGAGATTCAAGAGCTGTCATTTCATCCAGAAAAAACAACGGACTGGTGTGGTTTGTGGGCCGATGGAATCAACATAAATTTATTGAGAGAACACTTCGGTGAGCAGACAATTACACGTTTTGGGCCGGTCGATTAGCCACCAAGATCGTGTGATATCACATCGTTCGACTTTTTCCTGTGGGGATATGTAAAGTCTTAAGTCTGTGCGGACAATATCGCTTCGATTCAGGCTTTGGAGAAAAAAAAATCACGCGTATCGAAATTGGGAATTTATTTGTAAACAAACGGCTGTCAAATTATAAGCTCAGAGCACTGTCTGGACGATAGTGTTTAATAAAAATATATATATAATATAATATAATCTTTTTACTTGAAAATTTTAAATAGGATCGGCTTGAACATATTATTTTCCATATAAGACATCTGTTTTATTTATGGAAAATTTAAACTATTTTTATATATCATAATTTTATGACTAAATTTTTTAATGTTTGCTGAGTACTTGGTGATTTTCTTCAAGCAAAAAAAAAAAATTTTTTTTAATAATGTTAATAACAATAAATATATATAAATACTAATTTTATATGCACCATTCAGAAAATGTGTGAAACTTTTATATTTGATTTTTAGTGAATATTTCATTAATTGTATTTATTGATCAATGATTAATTTTGGTTTTTTTAATACTATTTTTTCAACATTTTAGGGGCACACATCCTCACAGGTCATACCATAGTCGTGCTTGCGAAACCATATTGCTTACCTTGAATTCATAATTCAACTAAGAAATAATTGAACTAAGAAAAAAAAAATATTTTATTTCAATTTTATATTCAAATATACCGGCTGAGATAGTCCATGTAATCAGCTTCCTTATTGATCACAATACATTCATTTCCTTTTCATCTCTGAATGGGTTAGAAAATTTTTTAAAGAGATTGCATTTGGGTCTAAATAAGAATCATGATTTTTAACATTACATTAATCAAATTTCACACCTTCCTCTATCAAGCCTGTTTTCCATTGCAAATAAACCCTTAAAATTTTTTCTTTTATTTGCTTTATAATAAAATATTGAAATGCATATTATATTAACATAAGAAAGCGCTTATTTTTGGTAAAAGGATTTTAACAATTACTTAAGCTCATCAGCGCAATTCTTTACAAAATATAATTTAACCATCTATGAAAATACCTTTCTTCTGCAGCTCTGAATATTGTCAAGAAACACCATTTCAATTTTCAATATTATGAATTCCATTTAAGTTCAAAAATTTGCCTTTGCCAAAGAAATTGAAATGCGTACCATTGGGAATTATTTATGCCATTGCAACTTAGCGGCCACCAAAGCGTTTTGTGCTCTCTCGTTAATTTACAGAAACACCTACACTCCACCGTAATTTATTAAATATCCTATAAATTGGTGTAATAAAAAATCTGTCTCAAGCAAATTGCTGTAAATAATTTCCATCACCCCCACTTTTGCACTCATTAAAACTACAGCGAATTCCCACGGCAGAGTAGTACCGCGCTTAAATTAATTGTAGGAAATAATTTTGTAAAAGGCAAACGGTGCACAAATTGAATACAATCAAATAGGGACTCGTGTTGTAGAAAAAAAAAATCAAAAAAAAAAAAAAATCAACATAAAAGGAAAAAATAAAAAAGTAAAAGGCAATAAACCCAGTCTTTTCTTAGAAAACAAGCGAGTGGAAAATGAGTGGGGCATAAAAAGTGAATTGCCTTAGGTGTGTCAGTCTATTTTTGTTGTTGTTGTTGTTGTTGCTGTTGTCTTCAACGATTTCAACTAAACACGTGTACGCATTTGTCGCGCTACATTTTATTGTTTGCCGCTTGAACGCCTAAACGTTGGCTTTGTCAGTCACTAGGCGCGTATATGATTTGTTTAAACGCTTTAAAGCGGGTAAGCTGGTTCAGTAGACGTGGATTTATGCCAAATTGTGCGCGAGTGAATTACTTTGACATGCAAATAAATCAGATTTTATATATTTTCCACAATTATTTTTTGTTTATTTTCATTTACAGCCTTCACAGTAGTTCTCCTCAAGCAATGACCAAAAAGGGTGTGCTATAAATGTTTTGTGTCTTATATGTATGTCAGCAAAATATTCTTAGTAGACAATTTAATGGTAGAACAAATAGAGACTAATAGAATTTTTATCTTGCATCTTCTTAGGCTGAACGAAAATTGTCACGCTTATATTTTACAGCAGATCTGCTGATACAATTTACTCTTTTACTATTTGCAGCGATTTTCAGGAGTGTTCTAACCCATTTTGTAAGTACCTTCCGTTGCTTCTTTTGATAGAAATTATTATGTTAAAGGAAAAGTAAAATACATGTTTGTGTTATTTATTATTTGTGTTATTGTGCTTTGATATAAAAGCGTCCGGAATAACCGCGTCGTTAGGACTGCTTACTACCATACGTGTGGTCTTGGGTTAGAGTCCTGGTCTGATCAACATACAAAATTATAGATAATTAAAATAAATAAATAAATTGAGTTAATTTTTTCAGATTGCGCTCGCCCGTCGGCTTAGTGGGGAATTTGACCACTACAGCGGCATTTGATTAAGGTTTCCAAACTGAAAAAAAAAAAAAAAAAAAGTTAATTGTTTTCCTCAAATCGATGACAGGTGCTTTTATTAGATATTTAACGGGTTTTCATAAGCTCTCCAAACAGATAATGGTCAGTCGTGAGTTGACAAACACAATGTTTCAGCAAGAGCTTAATTAAATTGTTTACTTCGTTTTGTGCATTGTTTTAGAATTACTGAGAATTTTGTGAATTCTATTTCGCTGTAATTAAAGTTTTCTTTTATATTAACGTCAAGAGATTTCTTATATAGAAATTCAGTGTTTTTTGATCGGCCTATATATGTATATGTTGTTTATAAATCGTAGTTGTAATTAAGTGTATAAACAACAGGCCACCACACACCTGCCTTTCTTGGAATAGAACTTAAGAAATTCATTTGAATCATCAAAGTATTGTAAGGCAAAAATATCTAATATGAATTGTACTCTTACTATTCAAATTATGGCACTTTTAAGGAGCAATATCAGTATCATTTCTTAGTATGGCACGAGAAAAGAAGAAACTACCTTAACGAAAAAATTTCTCGGCCACGAAAGTAATGCATTTGGTACTATTTTAAATAAACATAAATATACTCAGAAGGAGCAGTGTGCGATTAGAAAAACTTTGCGAAATTTTGCTAGTAGGTTTATGCTAAAATGGAAAAACTGTGGCAAAAACAGGGTGTTTTTCGAAGAAAAAAATTAAAAATTGCTAGATACGCAATTGGTGTTAATAGAAAAATCTTCTGAAGTTGTTCAACTTCCAGAAAAAAGAATTTTTAGAGTATTGCAAAAAAGGCTAATGATATAATTGTTAGGATTCGCTGAAGAAGTTCCATCGAATGCGTTATTGGCAGCTGCAAGTTGTACTTTGTATACAACTGAAAAACACAGTACTTCAAAAATGGTATCAATGCTAGATGCCGACTGATGAGTTGAGCTGAAAACCCCTAAGCCTATTCCGTCGAAATTTTCGAATGAAAAAGCACAGGCACTATTTGTAGCTTTTGGACATACAAAGGAAACTTGGAATTTGTCTAAAAGAGCCGCAAAGAGCTAAACCGCCGATATACTCGCATTCCATACTACGAAAAATTGCTATCCTAGTGGCATTGTGGTACTGATTATTTGGTTTTAGTACCACTTCAAAGCTTAATGAACCATAGTGTTCCTACAATCATGGAAGCGCACTCAGAATGCTTTGAATAGTAAAATGATAATATTAATGACACCCAATTGACTGCGGTCTACAAATGGGATTGTGATGGCAGCAGCGAACATTTCACTTATAGACAAAAATTAAATGACAGCGATGGAAACGAGATTTGTATTTATCTTTATTTTCTATTTTGCCAATAGCAGTTCAGAAAAGATCGACTGTTTTATGGAAAAGCAATCAACCTTCTTTTACTTGATGTGGTCGACCAATTAAGATAATTTTCGAAAAAGAAATGCTAAACTTAATTCGCTCGAAAATGCAAAGCATTAAGAGCCAAATATTAAATTTCTTCCATGAAATGTTTACAATTTTAGATCAGATCACCAATTTAATAAGGACATGATTGATGATAAACCAAAGCCAAAAATATGAATGATCAAACATGAGCGGATGGGTTAAGGTTTTTGAGTATATTTGCATATTTCATATAGATTTCCAATACAAAAATACTTAAAATAAAATATTTTACTTATTTCTCAAGCTGTGAAACAAATGCGATTGAAGATATCTGTTTTATTTTGAAAGCTATTAATTAAATACTGCTAGGGAGGCCAAATTACTCACTCTGCTCGGCAGAAAATGTCAACTCCTCCGAGTGTATTTCTAACATGAAATAAAGGCATCAGCCGCTTATAGGTGGGTTGGTATAAACTAGTAGGTTCAGGTTCATTTGTTGCAAACAAATATTAAGACACACACCAAAAATTGGAGAAGGAGCAGGGCCGAAGATCACTTCAGCGCTCAAAAGCGCAATAGAATTATATGTTTGAATAATACTACTACTAGTACATATATATAATTAAATATTTAAATATATATATATTGTGACGGAAATCCCGAGTACGAACGACAGATAAAAGGAGCGGCAGCAGCTACCGTAGGCAGACGAGCAGAAAACGCTGTAGCGTTAACATTGGAGTAAGCTGTGTGCTTTAGAAATGGACAAACTGGACAAACCATTAAGTATAGTGAGTAGAACCGTAATTATTGCGGAGTGAACAAACGTTGAGTAAATTCTGGTAATTAGGAAGCCGAACGAACAAAGCTTGTTACTTCCATTTAGCGTTACTTCCATCCAGTGATCGGACTCGAAGGATTTGGGAAATCATCGAGTTTAATTACAAAAGCCGTTACAATATTTTAATCATCGAAATATTTATTACATATCTACAATACATAATATAATACATAATAAAAAATACATAATAAAAAAATTATACTTTTTCCTCAAAATAAAATTATTTATTTAATACACCTAACAAATATGTCATTTTTTAATTTAGAAATTATTATGAATAGTAAGTAGACGAATTTTAAGCCTTTTAAAGTAGGATCTACTAAAAGTAATCGACTAGAGAAAACACTAAATAACTTCAAATACTAAATACTTTTATGATATAAAATGATTTGAAATTCTCAGTGTTAGATCATCTGACTTTGAGACCCAACACTGGTCCCCTATCTTTCTTTTACACATATTTTATTTTTGCCTGATAGTCAAATTATTATGAAATTTTTTCGTACTGCTCTTCACTTAAATCTCTCAAGTTATCGTGCAGTTAGCTTAAATATGAATGAAGTAAATGAACCTACCATTTTATCGAAATTTACAATAATTTTCCCAACAATTTCCTCAAAACTTGAACATCTATCTGTAACTTCCCACAAAATGTCTCACTACTTTTCTACAAGCATCCATCACAATTTCAGTAAATTTATTACGTGTCTTTCCTTAATTATGACCAAAGACACAACAATTATTCTTCTTTTTTGGTAATAAGGGTGTTTATGCGTGCAACCCTGCTGCATCGCAACAGCCTCGCCCATGGATGTCGCTGCTACATTGGAAAATAACATGATAAACCATTTTGGGAGTTTTGAATCCAGTTATATATTCCATGTAGATTTCCCCTTTCTGTGGAATCTATAAAAGGCCAATGTTGCCTGACAAACGTCCGCTTTTTCAAATCGATCTTCGTAGCAGCGACATCAAGGTGAGTCTCCCCTATTTGTTTCTAATCATTTTTCATTTCATATTTTACCTATAATAAAATATAATTGAATATATTTAACAAAAAACAAAGACGCTAACTTTTTTGTGCGCATCTTGGAGAGGAAGTGGTTTTAATTTTATTATAGGTTTTGATTGCTGTGGAAGTTCGGCACCTCCCCCGATCCCCGTTTTCCAGAATTCAGGAGGAATTCTGAACCCTATCAACCCCGGAGCGAACAAAGTGTAAGTATTTAACAAATATACCACGAAGTGAAGTGAAGTAGAAAAAAACCCCCTATTTCTTGCAAATAAAATTGTAATTATCAAAAGACTAAATTCTTTGATATAAAATATTTTTTTTTGAGTTATGGAAATTCATAATACAATATATACATAAATTATATGTTTTCTGTTTTAGAAAATATTTTAGTTTAAACTTATTTAATGCGCTAACAAGGTATATGAATTAAAAAATTAAAAAACCCTTTTAAATATGTATATGCAATATATATATACAATAAACTATATATATATAAATATATATAAGTATATATATATATATTTGTATAAATATATATATATATATATAGATATGTATATATATATATATATATATATATATTGACACTTTCTAACCACTGCAGCGATATCCGGCCGAATTGCTTCTCCAATTTTTGGCCTGCCTGTTTATACCCACAGTTTATTCTGAGTCACCTCCGCACGGCTGATTGACGTTTATGAGGAACTTTTTAATTATGTTGTTATAAAAACATACAATCCTTCCAAGGCGTCACCGGAACTAAACAAGTTATTATTTATTATGAAAGGTAACATGCATTGCTAACTACTCGCCTGCTGTGACCGACATAAAGATGTGGAAAAATATTGCTCATACGCTGTGTCAAACATGCACTAAAATCTATTTAGAACAACAGGCTCAATATTGATAAATCCTTTGGCAAGTACAACAATAAAAGAGCAACATTTGTTGGAAATTTCTTTTTATTTGGACAAAACACTATTAGCTTGCGTTTTTTTTACAAATTATTCCTAAATATTCTCTTTTACCAATATTTCCAATTATCGCAAATTTGGCAATATAAATGTGATAAATCAAAAAATCCCTGTATATTAACCAACAAAACCTCACACTATTTACACTAATTATATTATGATTGATGAAATATATGAAATTTAGATTAACTTATAGAAATACAGATGATTCTGTCAGCGTGGAAAGCAACAAAACCGTCGAATTTTCTGCTAAACCTTTGAGCAATATTTTCATTATAATGCGCTGCTACCAGTTAATGTGAAATTACAAACATATGTGTATAACATACATATGGTACTCTGTTATTAAATCTGTTTTTCCAACATTTATGCGCTTATTTGCATTTATTATACTATTTTTCCAATTTTCTATTATGACCAGACCAACTCGTGCATGCCAATCTGAATATTAACCAATTGTTTGCATACAAACTTACATTCGCTTGAAATTGCTTTTATTAGCCGCAAAACAACGCCCAACATGCTAACAACAACAGAAATGTGCAGCACAAAACTCATAAAATATTAACAAATCGGGATTTGTATTGAATTAAGCCACCGTTTGGCATACAAATAGCTGGAAGAGCATTTCGTTTGCATAAATTTTGATCAAACATATATATTTACATACGATTATGTGGTGTGTGCATGTTTGGCAACTACGATAGCTCAACTCATGCACATATTTGGTCATAAATAAATGTAATGTATATATATTAATCGCTCTCAGGCATGTTTTTTCGTGGCATTGAAGACAAAGAAAACCTCATAAATATATACATGAAAAATTCTAATACCCTACACTATATACGCTTGTGTGGGCATATATTTATCTATAATTTCATAAGCATACATATGTATATATAAAGCCTTGTTTTGTTTGTTTTACAAAGATATAAATGTAAAATGATATAAATTTAAATCCAGGCTAATAGCAATCAGTGCTTTTTGTTTCCAACTATTTGCCCGAAGCATACTAATTAATTAAAATTATTTAGAGCAGCCCTTGGCATTTCTGTTGAAAGTTGAAGTTGGGTGTAGTGATTAAAAAATACCGGTGAGATTTATTTTTGCATATAATACTCTTTTTTTTTCTCAGTGATCATTAATCAAGTTTATAGCGTAAAAATAACTGACAAACAAGCTTTCATTCTTTTAAATTTTGAAAATTTAAATGTATTTTACTATGAGTAAAAAAAAAAAAAACACAAATTATTAACTGCTTTTAGGGATATGCTATTTTATTATTTTGATAAAAAATAGAAAAATTTTATAGCTTATTTAAAAACAAGAAAGAACGGATATCTTAGGCCATGCCGAAGTCTTTATACCATTCACGAACATATCATATTTATTGCAAAATTCAATTTTTATAATTTTCAGTGTCAATATCAACTTGAATTTACGTCTGTAGAATACCAAATTTCATGCTCCAAAACCTCATATATGAACAAATCGGTTGTATGGGGACTATGTTTCTTTATTTCGATGACTTTCAGTTTTGACCAAAACCTTCTCAAATATCGGTGTATGGGAGCTATATGTTATATTCGTCCGATTTCGATAATTTCCAGAACCATTATGCATTTCATTATGCATGTTTAACGGATTTATGACTCGAAATTTCAAATCTGAAAAATCGGTCGCATATATGCTATAGCGGTCCGATCTGGCCGGTTCCGACAAACAATCATTTAAATAGGTATAAGTGCATCTTTCTACCAAGTTTGGTTTGAAATATCTCAAAAACAGAGGGACTACTTTGCGTTAAAACAGACAGTTGGACAGTCGGACAGACAAACAGATGGACTGACGGACATGACTAAATCAATTAAGCTCGCCATTCTGATACAATCGATATAAATTTCAGTGAGCCTATCTCTTCTCCTTCTGGTAGTTAGGACCAAAGTTAATATACCATTTCAAGTACAGGAGAGGTATAAAAAAAATCGATTAAACACTATCAAATGGTATTTCACAGTTTTTTTTTTTGAATGAACGAATTTAAGTAGATCTCGTTGCGAGCTCCAGGACACCGGCAGTAGTCTGTCATCGTATGTGAACAACGGGAGATATTTAGGTGGTGCAACCAACTGACCTTTCACCCCGATATTTATGTTTCAAAATTAAATAAAAGGATTGGTATTAGTAAAAAACAATCTAAATAATTCCATATTTGTTCAACATTCCAATATTAACTTATAATTCTTGAAAGGTGGTGGCTGGATGCTAACACCTCCTTCGAAAAGTGTTTATGGAAAAAAATTAATACTTACGTTTAGCAGGCAACGGCTCTAATGCTAACACAAGACATAACATAAGTTTTCAATATTTTGCAAATATACATTCACCAAAAGTAATTATCAACTGAGTTTAATTTGTGGTGTGTTTATTGATATCTTTCCAAATGAAGATGTTTTCAGTTTATACAAAGCCGCCTCCGAATGGCTGATGGATTTTTATGAGGAGCTTTTTATTTCATGTCAGTAATACAATCGGAGGGCTTGACATTACCTGCCGAGTGGCTATAATTCGAGATCCAGCACTCTATAGCAAAAAAAAAAAAAAAAAATCTGAACCAAGCATTCAAAATCTTCTTTATGAAGCTATTTCGAGATGAACATCTAAATATAGAACGAGAGTGGTTTGATATGATAGTAAATTTTTGTATAAAATATATTTTTTTCGGCAAATAAGCGGTTTATATATATATATATTTGACGCTTTGTAACCGCTGAAGCGATTGTCGGCCGAGCTCCTCCTTCAATCTGCGGTTTTGCGTCTTAATTTTTTTACTAAAAAATGGAGAGACCTACAGTTTCTCTAAGCCGCCTTCGAAAGGCCGATGGATTTTTATGAGGAGCTTTATTTCACGCCAGACATACAATCGGAGGGCTGCCGAGGTGCCACCGCAATGAGAAAAATTAATTTTCTATAATTTTGGGTGTAGCTCGAACCTGGACTGGAACCCAGGCTTTCGGAATTATAGTACGCAATGCTAACCACTTTGAATGAGCTGTGGATCTTTTTTATTAAAGTAAACCAAATATGGAGCTGCTTGCCGCACACCATAATAGAAACCAAGGATCAAATAAAGCAGCAGAATTCTCCGTGTGAACTTTCATCCAAGGAGGTTAAGGTGAATATGTCGGCCGCCAAATTTGTGGCCACAGTTCTTTGGAATATACCAAGAAATACTCACATATTATTTATTCAGAGTTTTGGTTTTTGCCGAAAAAGTACTATTCGACCATGACATAGAACGGGAGCACAGGTGGCTGGGGACAATGGACAAAAATTCATAAATTGGGCTACGAACTGCTAGTTCATTCAGAAAATTTTCTACATATTGGTCTCTCTGACTATACTCTGTTTCCATATCTTAAGCATTTGCTGGGAGGTAAGAGATTCGTGAGGTTATCGCTGAAGTAAACATTAATTTTTCGGTCTTGAAAAATCTACCATTTGAAAGGAGTAAAATATTTGGTAGAAGTATCGAGCAAATGGATATATTTAGATATAATTGGTGCTTCGTAACTGCTGAAGTGATTTTCGGCCGGATAACGCACACAGAAATAATACTCTAATTTGTCGAAAATTGTTATATTTTATATTTTGATTTTGTATTGAAAGTCAGTTACTCATCAAATTACTCTTGTATGAAGATGGAAAATTAATAAATATATTGGTTTTTTTTCATTGCCATGCATTTTATGATTTTTGAATAATTATTTACTTTTTTTATGTATATGTACAGATGAAACTGAGTCTCATCAAAGAAGATGATTTTCTTAAAAAGAAATCTAAAATGCATAACGATTATTTTGATAATTGTATTGAATAATTTGTAAACATTGTTCTTGCGTATATCTTGCTATGATGAAATTGTAAACATTACTGAATACAATGAAGAAAAAAAAAACAGATCATGATATAGTAAAAATCACTTGAGATTATATCATCCCCATTGGAAAACCCTTTATTTTCATGCATCTAAACGTATTTTATCAAATATTTTCGTTTTAATTTATACGATATTCGCATCTGTAAAAATTTGGTTTGATTGATCAACGCTCTACTGCTCTACTGAGCATTGATTGTTGTCAGAGCCTCTGCATCATTAGCCAATAAAATAACCAAAAAGCCAAGCAAACAAGGGCAAAGAAAGTAAACAATTAAAACTAAACAAGCAGTCAGGAACTCAGGTGCAAACAAATCAGTATACATACATTTGCACAAGTCGGAAACTCAGGAGAAAAGGTTGTAATCCTCTGGATTGTTTAGATTTTTCGCATTTATTGCAAAGAGGATGAGTAATAACCTCAGGCAAATATCAACACTTGAAGCTTTCGGTGTGTAGAAGGCAGATCAGAGAGATTTAGGTGTATACATGATTGTAATTGACTGTTGGTGTCATAAGCGTGAAAATTTTTCTGGAATGGGAGATGAATGCAAATGGAAACAAAGCTGGCGCTAAATATATTTTAACATATAATAAATATGGTATATATATATATATACTTAGGACATAAATACTGTTACACACATTTTATGCTATAAAATAAAAAATAATAAATGTTTTGAAACCAATTTTTTTTACATATTTATTGATATATATTGTATACAAAAAAGCAGTATTCATTCGAAATGCCCGCCTTTGGCCTTCACGCATGCCTTAAGTCGGACTGGCCAATCATCAATAGCCGCACGCACCTCCTCCATTGGGAAATTGGCCACAGCACGAATCAAAGCTGTCTTAAGGGTATCAATGTTGGGGTATCTTTTGTGGCAAACCATGTCCTCTAAAACTGTCCACAATTTGTAATCCAGCGGGTTCAAATCAGGACTGCCATAGGGCCACTCTTCAGAGGAAATGAATGCTGGTAAATTCTTTTGTAGCCAGATTTGGGTCGTTTTAGCTTTATGGGCCGGCGCAGGGTCTTGCTGAAAAGTCCATGATTGGTTTTGGAACATGGAATGGTTAAGTGGTCTTACAACAGCTTCCAAAATGGTTTCTTGGTAAACTCTGGCCGATGTTTTCACCCCTTGTTCGCAAAAATGCAAGTCAGTTACCCCATCATAAGAGACACCCCACCAAACCATGACTGAAGCTGGGTGATGACCTTTTTCGACCCGTGGAATCAGTTCAGATGCTTCCTTAGATGACCGTGCATACACCCCATCATTTTGTTTATTAAATTTTTCCTGCACTGTAAAAAGTTTTTCATCGGTAAACAAGATTTTTCTGTGCAAGTTATCAGCGTGCTTCACCAAAAGACGTTTGCATTTTACCACCCTATTTTTTTTCAAAGCTGCAGTCAACAAATGTCCGGTACGGCGTTTGAAAGCCCCAAGTCCCAAGTCTTTTTTAATAATTCGACTCATGGACTTTTGCGAAACATTCATATCCCGAACCATGATTTTCTGTTTTCGGAACGGATTTCGCAGGATTCTTGATTTGACAGCTTTGATGACTTGCGGCGTTCGAACTGTGCGTGGACGGCCCAACCGGTGGCGGTCTTTAACATCCCCAGTCTCCTCAAACAGCTTTATGCACCGGTAGACGAACATGCGACAAATGCCGAGCGGACGGAGTGTTTTGAAAATATCACGTTTTTTCATTTCACACTTAAAAAGCGCTATAAAAGCGATACGGTTTTCATTATTTGACAATTCCATGTTGAAAACTTACACAATTTGGAATTCCCGATACAGACTAACGCTTTCCAGATTATGTTTTATAAATCACATGGGAGTTATGTGGTATGCTCAATTCTTCTATTGAAATGCGTGTGTTTAATGTTGTAACAGTATTTATGTCCAAGTATATATATAAACGGTGTTTTTTATAGAGGTATAGAACTTTAAGTTGCAATAAAACAACGATGGATTATTCGATTGACATGAATTTTATTTATCCGAAAGATAATCTTGTGGCATTTAAATATGATTTCTGGCATATGACCGCCACGGCTGGCGCGGATGTAGTCCAATCTGGACGTCCAATTTTCGATGTCCTTTTCCAACATTTGTGGCCGTATATCGGCAATAACACTGCGAATGTTGTCTTCCAAATGGTCAAGCGTTTGTGGCTTATCCGCATAGACCAATGACTTTACATAGCCCCACAGAAAGTAGTTAGTGGTGTTAAATCACAAGATCTTGGAGGCCAATTCACAGGTCCAAAACGTAAAATTAGGCGGTCACCAAACGTGTCTTTCAATAAATCTATTGTGGCACGAGCTGTGTGACATGTTGCGCCGTCTTGTTGAAACCACATCTCCTGGACATCATGGTTATTCAATTCAGGAATGAAAAAGTTAGTAATCATAGCTCTATACCGATCACCATTGACTCTAACGTTCTGGCCACCATTGTTTTTGAAAAAGTACGGGCCAATGATTCCTCCAGCCCATAAGGCGCACCAACGGTCAGTTTTTCTGGATGTAACGGTGTTTCAACATACACTTGAGGATTACCTTCACTCCAAATGCGGCAGTTTTGTTTGTTGACGTAGCCATTCAACCAGAAGTGTGCTTCATCGCTAAACAAAATTCGCTTATGAAAATCGGGAACAACAGTAATCTCGTTTTGGGCCCATTCGACGAATCTACGCCTTACTTGATGATCGTTTGGCTTCAATTCTTGCACGAGTTGGATTTTGTAAGCACGAAAACCAAGATCCTTCCGCAAAATCTTCCATAAAGGGGATGGACACAGATCCAATTCCTGTGCTCGATGGCGGATGGACTCATTCGGGTCTTCCTCAATGCTACGCTCTACAGCAGCAATAGCTTCTTCTGTAAGCACCGTACGGCGTCTCTGAGGATGCGAGTTATCAATAAGAGTAAACGTGGTGCGAAAACGTTCCATGGTTAATCGAATTAACTGCTCTGATGGACGATTTTGTCGACGATAAAATGGACGTAGTGCGCGATACGTTTTCCGCACAGAACCATTATTTTCGAAATAAAATTGCACTATTTGCAAGCGTTGTTCAGGCGTGAGTCTTTTCAGATGAATTGCCAAACCAAACTGAGAATAAATCACTTGACAGCTATTAAATCGGTCGCCATCTTGAAAAGTAATGCCAACTTAAAGTTCTATACCTCTATAAAAAACACCCTTTATTTATGAATTTACCTAGAGAAAAATTCCGTTCGATTCAGAAAAGAATTTAAAAATGAGAAATATTGTCTATCCATCTTGCAGGGGCAGAATAAAAGAAATAAATTCTTCAAAGTGGCCATAGTGGTGGGGAATATATTTATATATACATATTTATATATTATATTATATATATATTTATATATATTTATGCCTCCATTTTATGTTTTAATTTTCAAAAAAAAAAAAAGGTCGGATCACTATTCAAAAAGTATCTGAAATTTGGAGTTCTATAGGCATTGACACTGAAAATCATCGAAATCGAATTTTGCAATTTGCCATAAATTTTATGTGTTCAGGAAAAGTATGAAAAATTCGGCATGGTCTAAGACAGCCCTTCTTTCTTGTTTTTATTTATTTTTAATTTTTATTTTTATTTCCATTAATTGTATGTTATGTAATTAAAATTTTTTGTTTAATTTTTTTTTATATTTATTATGTTTTATTTTGCTTCCTTTCATTTCACTCAAGTACAAGTTTTCATTCTGTTCCATTTCTGTACAATTGTGGTCCGTGTTGGGGTTAATCTTAAAGATTTCATTGCTAGGTAATACGAGCATAGTTAGATTGTTTTTTTTTTACATACCTAAAGCGATGTAAATAAATAAAAATACATACATATATGCTTATATACTTATACATAATTGCTGTGATAGGGCACACGTACAATTCACTTAGCTAAAAGTTGACCAAGTTCATAAACGTGTTTCAAACTCCCAAAGGAATAAGTTAAATACCGTGGTGAATGTTGGTGACGAAGTGAATAATAATGTAGCAGCGAAAACGCAACATTCAAGGTTACACTTGAATATTTGACCTTTGTTACATATTCATATGTGGGAAAGAGTTGAAAAATACTCGCATTTTCATATCTAATGCAAAAGCACGCCATATATTGGGTTTGGGCTTATCGGGCAAAAATCATCGCCAGTTTATGCGCGTTTAAGCAATTTTTTATCACTTAATTTACCCGAGATTTAGGTTAAGTTCACTAAACCTTTATTAAAGGATTCCAAAACCAGACCTGTGCAATATTCTTATGAGTATATACCATAAGTATATGTATTTATATGCTGTAAAAATAATAATATCGAATCGTGGTGATTTTGGCACCAATTTTTTGAGGTTTTCAGTGCGTGCAATGTTTACGAATCGTAAATAATTGCGTGATAAATACATATTATATTTTATTTGTGTTTATGTGGGTGAAAATATTGTAATGGGTGTAAATAAAAACGAATGGTGGAACTAATTTTGCACTGAAACTCTTAATCACTGAACAACATATGGGTGGAGTGTATTAATCGATTGGATATAATGATTAATATAAGTTATTATCAAGATTTGTTATGTAACAAATGAAATTTGTTACAAATGAAATTTGTTACTTCTTCTTCTTCTTCTTTGGCGTAGGCACCGCTTACGCGATTATAGCCTCGTCACCAATAGCGCGCCACTCGTTTCTTCTTCTTGCTGTTTGGCGCCAGTTAGAAATACCAAGTGACACCAGGTCGCTCTCCACCTGATCTTTCCAATGGAGTGGAGGTCTTCCTATTCTTCTGTTTACTCCATCGAACACTTTCAAAGCTGGAGTACTTTGATCGATTTGACCTAGCCAGCGTAGCCGCTGTCTTTTTATTCGCTGAACTATGTCAATGTCACCGTAATTCGTACAGCTCATCGTTCCATCGTTTGCGGTATTCACCGTTGCCAACGCGCAAAGTACCATAAATCTTCCGCAAAACTTTTCTCTCGAAAACTCCTAAAGCTGACTCATCGGATGTCGACATCGTCCAGTCTTCTGCACCATATGTCAGGACGGGGATGATGAGCGACTTGTAGAGTTTGGTTTTAGTTCGTCGAGAGAGGACTTTACTTTTCATTGGCCTACTCAGTCCAAAGTAGCACCTGTTAGCAAGAGTGATTCTGCGTTGGATTTCAAGGCTGACATTGTTGGTGTTGTTAATGCTAGTTCCCAGATACACGAAATTATCTACGACTTCGAAGTTGTGACTGTCAACAGTGACGTGGGAGCCAAGTCGCGAATGCGATGACTGTTTATTTGATGACAGGAGATATTTCGTCTTGCCCTCGTTCACTACCAGACCCATTCGCTTCGCTTCTTTGTCTAATCTGGAGAACGCGAAATTTGTTACTTAGTAAATAGTTATTTACTCGCTAAAACAAAACAATTTACGAACCTAATTATATACAGTGGCGGACAAAAGTCTGTGTTCGTTGTGTAGAAAGTACTATCACTTCGCTGAAAAATGTAGGTATTCAGTTTTATTTTAAATCCTTTTCTAATCACATGTAATAAAACAAATCTATTCTCTTAAATAAAATAAAACAATATGGTGGGAAAACGCAAAAATATCCATGAAAAAATCTACATACCGGGTTTACTACCAGGTACGTCGATATGCTTCGTTATTATGCCGGTTAGGTACTCTTTTAATTACTACTTTTTAAATCATGTTTTCTAAGTTGCTAGTATTAAATTTAGTTGTAGTTTGAGCACATTAGCATCAACAATGGCTCCGCGAAAAGAAATATCCATTGACGTAAGAATCTTGGTTATTCAGCACAGAAAAGAGAAGAAATCTTATGGTGGAATTTAAAATTTTTGGAACTTAAGTCCACCAAAGATCCAGATCATTGTAAAAACTAAAGAAAAAAAAAATGGATCTACCGAAAAAAAGCCGCGTGTTGATAACCCGAAGGACCTAACTCGAAGAGACATCAGCTTTATTCTGAAGGAAGTGAATGATGATTCTAAAGTTACTGCTCCAAAATTAGCCGAAAACATCGCAAACTCATCAAGCTGTGTATCCAACCAAGAACAATTCGAAGAGTTCTGAACGATAACAGCTTCCACAGTAGAACGCCACGTAAAAAGCCTAATTTTTCTGAAAAAAATTGTAAACTTCGCTTGGAGTTCGCTAAGTACATGTACACAAGGGAATGGACTTTCGGCAAAAGGTCCTGTTTACAGACAAATCGAAGTTCAATATATTCGGCAGCGATGGAAGAACAAAAGTTTGTAGAAAAGAAAATACCGCACTTAACGCCAAAAATATGGTTCCAACAGTGAAGCATGGTGGCGGCCCCGTAATAGTTTGGGTAGCGATTGCGGCACCTGGAGTTGGGAACCTTGTTTTTATTGAGGGTAATATGGAGCTTGGCGCTGGCTGGATCTTTGAACATGTCTGAGAGATTTTGGAGCGAAAAATTAGGAAAAATCTGATATCCATCTCAGCATTACTCAAAGAATGTCTTATTGAAGCTAGGGACACTATTACTTCTTCCTTATTGACAAATTTAGTGACATCGATGCCACGTCAGCTTCAAGCTGTTATTGATGCGAACGGTGGATAAGTTATGTATGTATGTTCATTGTTGAATTTACGCTTTTTTGTTTACTATTTTATGTTAAAATATTAAATTTTTTGTTTTTTTATGATAAGGGAAAATAATTGAGATAAAATGTATCGTTAAATTTTCCAATAAACTTTTTGGACTTTTAATTCAACGAATATAGTGTATGTAGATTTTTATCCACCACTGTAAATATTACTTGAATCGAATAAAACCGAATTATCTAATTATTTTCTAATAATTACTTGATTAATTATTGTAATAATAACCAATAACTACGGTGGACAACAAAAATATAACTTTATCATGCCACACAGGCTTCACTTACATTTTTTTTAACCTTGATGGATGACTGTTAGTGAAAATATATTATTAAAAAACACATTGGTCAAAATTTCATTGAGGTAAATTAAATATATTAAAAATTAAAAAAAAAACAATTTCTAACACAAAAAAGAGCAAACACGTTCCAATATGAATTTCGTACTGAAGTTCTACAGAGTAATTTAGCTTCTAGTTGGCTAAAATCGGCGAACATTCGTGAACTCTATTTGCCATTATAGCCTATATCTATGTGTGAAATATTCTGATGAAATCTTTCTTCGCTTCTAGAACCTAAACTCTCAGGAAAAAATCTAGGTGTAAGTCTAAAAAAATAATCTTGATTGACATACTGCAACCTAATAGCCAATAACAGTGCGCCGACAAGATTTCATATCTAGATAGAAAATTTGAAATAACTGCTTTAAAATATATCCATACTCACCTTTCCAGATAATTAATTTTTTCTTCAAACATTGGATCTTTTGTAATTTAATATGCAATGGCTCTATAAGGGGTATATATATGTGTTTTTATACCTTTCAAGTACATGAAATGCCATATTAACATTGGTCCGAAGTATGTAAGTACCAGAAGGTGAAATCATCAAAATTTGTACCGATCGTATCAGAATCACGAGCTGAGTTGATGTCCGTCTCTCTGTATGTTTGTTTAAACGCAAGCTAGCTCCAAAATGTTGGAGATATTTCAACCAAACTCAATAGGAAGATGCACCTATAAGTTAAAATGGTCATTTGTCGCAACCGGCCAAATCGGACCACTATAGATCGATTTTTCAGATTTGAAATTTTGGATCATATATCCGTCAAAAAGGTACCTATGAACGTGAAAATTGATATACTACATAAAAATAATGAACTGCAATTGGCTCTGAAATTCTTAGTTAAAAAATCCGCTAAAAGGTTATGAGGACACTGAAAATCGTTGAAAGTAATTTGCAATAAATTTGATATGTTCATGAAAAGTATAAAGACTTCGGCATGACTCAAGATAGCAGATAGCCCTTCTTTCTAGTGTAATTAATGAATGAGTATTAACACTAATAATAACGTGAACTTTGAAATCCAACGGGGAACCACACTTACCAACAGGTTCTACTTTGGAATGAGTAGGCGATTTGAAAGCAAAATTGCCTCTCGACGCACAAAAATCAAGCTCTACAAGTCGTTCTTGATACCTGTCCTGTTATATGGTACAGAAGCTTGGATGTTGTTGATATCCAATGGGCCGGTTTGAGGAGTTTTGGAGAGAAAAGTTTTGATGAAAACTAATGGTCCTTTCCGAATTGGCACTGGTGAATACCGCAGATGGTGGAACGATACGAGTTATATGGCGGCATCGTCATCATGCCTTCCGAATGAATGAAAGCACTCCAGCTTTGAAATTATTCGAAGGAATGGAGACCGCTAGTAGAAGCAGAGCAAGAGGAAGACCTCCACTCCATTGAAAGGATCATTTGGAGAGCTACCTGCATTCAATGGTGCCAAACACTCACATTATTTAAAATACTAAATTTTGCGACACAAGCTCTTTGATTTAAATCGAAAATGTTAAATAACAAATCCTAAATCATTTTATGGTTTCGTAAACGCTAAGCGCCAGGTATCTGGATTTCTTTCTACTATGACGTTTCAAAATAATATTTCCAGTGATAGTCAGACAATTTCCAATTTGTTCGCTAAATTTTTCAAATCTAATTATTCTCCTAGTATTCAAGTAAACTCATATTACCCATATAAATTATGTTCGAGTAACTTAGTCCATAAACCAATATCGTCTGAAGATGTATTTCTCCATCTGAAGTCCTTAAAAAATTCATGCACATATGCTCCTGACCAAATACCTTCTTGCTTTCTTGCAAATTGCGCTAAGTATATTTTCGAACCTTTGACTCATTTATTCAATTTATCACTTAAAGAGAGTATTTTTCCATCTATATGGAAAGAATCTTTTATTATACCCCTTCATAAAAACGAAAACAGATCTTTGATAGAAAATTACCGAGGTATAGCTAAACTATCTGCGATTCCTAAATTATTTGAATCACTCTGATCACTGATCATTTGACTCAATCAATTCAATCTCTTCATTTATATCACACTCTCAACATGGATTTGTTAAAGGAAAATCTACAACCACCAATTCACTTGAGTTCACTTCTTATATCATCGATGCGTTCAGAAAGAACAGCAGCGTTGACCTAATATATACAAAGCAAAGCTTTTGATAAAGTGTGTCACTCGTTGCTAATCAAGAAACTTGACTTACTGGGTTTCCAACCAAAATTTTTACAGTGGATCTCCACATATCTGTATGATCGAACTCAAAGAGTAATGTTTAAGAATTCCGTTTCAGATATCATTAATGTTTCTTCAGGAGTACCTCAGGGTAGCCATTTAGGTCCGATTCTGTTTTCACTCTTTATAAACGATATATCTTCTCAGATAAAATTTTCAAATTTTTTAATGTATGCGAATGATGTAAAACTTTATAAATCTTACACTTCGGCAAATGAAGGTATCTTACTACAAACAGACATGAACAGCATGGTTGAATGGTGTAAAATAAATCGGAGGCCCCTAAATCTTAAAAAATGTAAAGTTATGTGTTTCTCCTGAAGAGCCACACAGACAATTACTTACACTATAGATAATTAAATTTTGAAGCAGGTTCACAGCTTTATTGACATGGGGATCACTATGGACCCTAAATTGAACTTCACACATCACATTTGTGTGATAGTCAACAAAGCCAAAGGCATATTGGCTGTTGTAAAACGTTGGTCAAAGGAGTTTAATGATCCTTATGTTACAAAAGCTCTGTATGTAGCACTAGTGAAGAAACCCATTATTGAATACGGCTCAGTGAACCGTAAGTATCAAATCTACTCTGACAAGTTAGAGTCTATTCAAAAACAATTTCTCCTATTTGCCTTAAGAAATTTGCATTTGGACTCTAAATACAATCTTCCCTCTTATACTAGTCAACTGTAACTTATCAATCTCCCTACTCTCGCCAATCGTCGGGAAATGCTTGGTGTAATTTTCATTGTTAAAATAATAACAGGCTCAATTTGCAGCCCCCTTATTCTCTCTGAAATCAAATTTTATGTTCCGTTCAGAATGTCCAGACATTTTTGCCCCTTGTTTCTGAAAACTTGTAAAACGAATTTTGAATTTCACGAGCCTTTGCATTGTTTGTGTCTAGATTTCAACTCTCATTCAAGCACATTTGACATATCTGACTCGCTTTTTCATATTAAGAAAACTATTTTGTCAACTCTCAACTAACCGTTATATTACATTTTATGTTTTAAATAATTCTTAAAAATCAGCTGATAAATTTTGCTCTGTAGCTGAACTCTTTTAGTTCTCGACGCTAAACAAACCTCTCCTCATCGTGACTCGGCATTGATGAAAAATAAAACAAGTTCCGTACGTCATGCGGACAACGCCCCTCGTGCGGATGGGCAGGAGATGGGTAAACCGTTGAGATTAATTAATTAAAAAACCTGAAAAACAAGCAACGAATGGCGCGCTATCATTGATTCGGCTACAATCGCACCAAAGAAGAAGAAAAAGATAATTTCTTTAAATTTCCTAGTCTTATTACCGTTCATAAGTTGTTCAATTGTCTTACCCCTTCACCCTATACCAATAACTATCTCAAATTTTTTCAATTCCTAGCACTTTCTCTATAGTATGTAGAGCTATAAATACAGTAGAATGTTGCAATAAATAAGAATTTAGTAATGAAATTGCTCTCTTTTATTAAACAATAATTTGAGAATGCATAAATTGTCGCATTAAACGATATATTTTTAGAAAACATGTAGCAAATAAATGCCCAAACGATAGCCGATTGGTAGAGAAGCAGATTAAAGGCCTATACTATGTAACACAGATATCGATTGAACTTTTATAAAATGCACTCAGTTGCAACGTAAGCTTCCGAAGAACATTTGATGTATATCATATGTACACAATGTTGTACACAAATATGTGCATATGTTTGGATATATACCGAGTTTCACTCGATTATTTATAGAGAGACATTTTTAGCTTGTTTAGCTTGCTTAACACTATGTTGCGCTTACCTTTATCGATATATATGTATGTAAGTACATGAAAAATCAATAACCTATAACCAAATATAGTATATAGCTATAGGACATACATACATACATATATATATATATATATATAGATACATACAAACATATGCATACCTAACTAGCTTTATTATACCGCTGCCAACCGATTCATTTTCATTTTCAACATCAGTTCAGTGTCATCATGCGCGTCATCGTTTGACAGTACATGCTGATATACTTGCATGCCATATTTTATAAGTCTAGGAGATGTGTCGTCCTTTCGATGCTTTAGTATAAGCTCTGCTGTCTATTATTCAATGAATTTTCTCTTATGTAGTGTATGTGTACTCGTATGTATATAGAAATGCATGTGTTCGTGTCGCATTTTATGCCTCACCCGCTTTCCTGCCATTGTACCATTTATATATTACCCACCTTGATGCACATAAGTACATAAGCACAGGAAAACTTTCACCTTCATGCGGGTAGGCTTTTGAAATGGCCGATGAAATTGGTGCATCCGTCATCTGGTAAGCTCTTTTAGTGGACAATATTATTTTTTTAATTTTTGAACAGTTTTGGGCATTTATTGTTTCAGTTGTTGCTATTTAAGCTCTTAAAAGGTGTCTTTGTTCGCTTATATTGGCACATATAAAGCATTCATTCATATAAATATGCCATGTGAATACTAATGTATGGACATATATGCGGGTGTAAAACACACCTACCGCTGTCACTTACCTGAGCGGATCTTTTATGTGTATATAACGGTCCATTGAAATGGCGCATAAATTTAAAATGGACGCCGTTGAGCACATCACATCAAAAGCGACCCAAGTATCACAAAATTGCGCGCCGAAAATCCAATAACCTGAAAATGCGTAAAGAGTGGAAATTTTAGTATTCATTATGTGGGGAATTATGCAAAATAAGGCGTGAATTTAATTAAAAAGTATGAATTTATTTATTAAATAATACTGATTATACAGATTTTTTTGTCATTCTCATTAAAAAAAATATGTGCATTTACAGAACAACAATAGAAGATAGAAGATTATATGGGAGGTAGACCTTTTTTAACTCTACATCGGCCAGTTTTGGTTGCACTTTAGCTCCCATTAAAATCAGCATACCCACCAAGTTTGATGAAGTACTGCTGATTAAAACCTGATATATTCGAGCGTTAGCCAAGAGGGAGTGGAAAGTAATAAGTCAATTATATGGAATTAAAAGAATACAATTTTTCCGAGCTTTCCTTTAGTCGTATTTGAGATATATATTATATCTTGGCCCAGGAGTGGGTGGCGATCCGACCACACCTCATATTTTTACGATTAATGCGATCTTTCAAAATAAGTATGACTTTACCTGCAAGTTTAATTACTGCATAATCGTGATTCTCGCACATTTCAAAATTACCCTTGTATGCGAGATGGTCGATTTGACTCATTTGCAATAGCGTTCTTACATAAAACTCGAGGAACATGTGAACGTAGTTTCATCAAAATATCTCAATCCTTATCGTATACACAGATGGATGGATAGACGAACGAACAGACAGATATGGCTAAAGAGCGATTCTTCTCGGTATTTCATGAAATTCGTTATATAATTATCCATATTAATATTTACCTCGATTATTTTATGCCGTTACATACAACCGTTTAGCTGAACAAACCTAATAAACTCTGTATAGTCTAGTCTTCAAGAAGACAAACAGGTGAAGTAAGCTCGCCAAAAATAATGGTAAACACTTAACATTGGCTTTACGAGCAGTGTAGTGCCTCTATATCAAGGCTAGTGATGGACAACCAGGTCCAAAAATCAGAGTGAGAGCGTATTAGTCGGCAGGCTTATATTTGAACGAGTTGGAATAAATATGCTGCGTCGTCTTATGGTATACAAGGCATACGAAAACATGTGCCCCTAATCTGTTGTCTCTGAAATTGGTACTCGTATATCCGCTCTATCAGCGTAATCGCATCGTGGCTTTGACCTCATTGTTGCCAGTCATAACTTTGAGGTATCAACAACAAAATGAACGGAATTATTCTCCCTAACAGACGCTACTCTGTACTGTTTAGTGAATTGAAAAGTAAATTTCTACTGACGCAGGTTGAGTAAGAAATTAATTTTGAGTTTCCATTTGACACCAAATAGTAAATAAAGAGAAACAACTGTTTTGACATTATTGGCTCAGCTGTATCGGCCAACGCTGCTCACGCGAATTAAGAAAATTAGATGTCGAATTAATGCCCGGATATTTGGTACTTTGTTATGTTGTTATGAAAACTCATACCGTACCAGAATTAGAACCGGGTTTTATAGGATGATGCTGGTGTTATAACATTCTCAGTAGGTTGCTTCGTCAACTGTGGAGTGCCAGAGAGCAGACGAACAGAATACTCTCTTCCTGCTGAAAGACTTTGGACACTGCCTCATTGACTTGATATCATAGTCTTTGTACAATATCTACCCAGCTGGTACTAAAGCTCTTCAAAAAAGTTATAAAAATTATTCCATCAAAAGCAATTTTCCAGAATTTAAAAAAAATTAAGCCTTGATTTTTATGTATGTAAAAAAAAATTGATGATACCTTCACATATACAGCTCACCTATTACTATTATATTCACTGAGAAGATGTTTGATATCCTCGACCACTCAGTGAATTCTGCGCTTAGGAACATGATGATCTTTTAATGCATACCGAGCAGTATTTCAATTCACTCCTGAACGTGTGTATAGTCATAATCAGTTGTTGAAAATATTTTCACAAATGAGAAGGTTGGTTACTAGTTGCTAGGTGGAGCAGACGATATTTCAAACGGTTCAGTTTAGGGGAGAGGTGATTAATGCTCTGGCGATCCGATGACAGCGATAAAAAGGGGTGTATGGGGATCAAAGGGTTTATACAAAGTGCGATACAAGCAGCTCGTTTCATTGCAGCTGCCCGCTCATTTTTGAGTTGTCTTTTTAGAGTCAGTTCACAGAGTTTATAAAAAAAATTTCTTTTATTATTTTTTGAGGTAATCCCTCATTAAAAATCCATTCCATGTGGAAGAAAGGATATATAAATTTAATGTGACATCCGGTTGTCATAAATCTTCGAAGTACACTACACCAGGTTATATATTATTAAGGTCGTGTGCTTAAACATATTATTTCATTATTTCATACCAGTTACAGTAATTTCTATTATTTTTCCAACTAAGCCACACAACCGCATAGAACCAGTCAGACTCATGCTTATGTGTTGGTTAATGCACTCTCACACTAAAGCAAAAAAAAAGTATGGTAAAAAGACAATTTTGCTCTTTTATATGATATCCTCATTAGTGCTGATATTAATTTGGTGCCTTAAAATCCATGAAACAGGTTTCCCATACATCCTTACTATCATTACGAAAATACTACGAAGGAGCAGAGGTGGATAAATACAAAAAAAAAAAAGAACTCTTAACAAAAAGCTTTTTAAAATACCTTCGTAAAAGATATTTAAAGCAGAATTAAATAAACCAATAAGGATAAATCCAGCCAACATTACCTTTTAGTGCACATGTGTGGGCAAGCTTTACAAACACTCACACACGCATATAAAATTATGTACGCTCATTTCAATGACAAAGCATTTTCACTTACAACAAACAAGGGGATATGTAAATAAGGATATTTGCAATTCATTGGATAAGCGAAAATGAAAAAAAAATCGATAAAACCGTGTTGATGTTTAACGGAATTGAAAAAAGTACTTATTCAAAGGCTGATTGACCAAGAGGAGTAGCTAAAAAAAGGAGTAAGGTAAATATAGAAATGTAAAAATAAAATAAAAGTAACAAATAAAAGTATAAAACATCACCGATGCCAGCTGATTGAAGTTTTGCGGCGAAGAGTACCTCCTTTCACCGCCTTAATCGAATTTTCATCCTTTATATCCTGCAGACGTGGTGAAAAGTAATGGAGAGAAAAACGACAAGTCAATAAGGAAAAGGACATGAATATAGAAATTCTTTAGCGGTAAATGTAATAAATGACTTCCTTACATGATGATGACAAAATAAGCTGGTTTGTGAAAATAAACAGGAGTTTACTATGTCCTTTCGCAGGTAATCGAAAAACAAGAGGCAAGTATATGGGTATATATGTATGTACATAGTTATTTGCATAAGTGAATTGATTTTGGTTAGCAAATGTTGAGTATCTTAGGTGGGACGATATGCAGACAGTGTTATATAAAAATGTATATATTACGCCCATATGTATACATAAATATTTTCTGCAACTTTGTCAGTTTGTTTCTATGGTTGCCGGAAAGGTTTGTGAGAAATTTATTACCGGAAAGTGGACCAGGGACCGGCCTATTCGAAAACAAACGTGTATATTGTTCGTCTTACTTGTAATTTGGTACATAGGTAACTGTAAGCTTAGCTTAACGTAAACTCTAATTTTTCTGATGAAAAGCAGGATCGATCGTTGATATGGGAAATAAAAGTGAAACACCACATGTATGTCCAGACACAAAGATACCTTCGCATGAAATTTCACCAAAATCAAGCTTAAAATACATATTTTTCAAAGAGATTAGATATTTTCGTTCAAAACACTGAGTAGCGATTAATATCTGATTAGCTCTGGTATGAACCTCCTCAAGCTGGTAAACAATATCGCAGCCGCTAAAATATGCAAATATTTCAATTAAAAAAATTGTATCAAAATTGAACAGAGCAGAAGAAATCCACAGCAGCGTGTGGCCGGGTGTGCTAGTAATTCTGAGTCCCTGTGAAAAGTTAATGGTTTTCTAAGAAGAGATTTTTTCATGTCAGAGATAGATTCGAAGGGGTTGACATTCCCTACCGAGGGGCGACCGCATTAAGAAAAATTAATTTAATTTCTTATTTAACGTAATTTTTTATAATTTTTGGATATTGGATGGACCAGGACCCTGATCTTACGAATGATAGTACATACTTTTAATCACTCAACTGTGTATAAGTACTAATATATGAATATTAATATATATATGCAAATATATATGTAAAAGGAAATTAAAAAAAAAATTTTTTTTACGTAGTTGAATATTTTCTGCGATATCGTTAAAAGTATTTCCAAAATAATGATAATAATAATAATTTAAAAACCAAAATAAATGTTTTTTATAAATATTTTGATATCCATAAATGTTTTTCTCAAATGATTTTCAGTTGAACTTTTACTCACAATTTTAATTTACATTTTCATTGCTACAAATAGAGTGATTATTTCTACCGACAAACCTTCGAGTGGCAAATGGATTTTTATGTTGATTATTATTTTTCTTTTGAGAAGCTACTTTCATATCAGAATCAAAAACTGAGGTATTAATTAAGATTCTCTGTAGGGGGATGAAAGCTTTGAGAAAAAATCTGTTTTTCAATGTTGGTCTGGGCAGGAATCGAATACCTGGTTCTTCTTGGTGCAGCTTTCTTTCATTTTATTTAAGATGAATTGGAGAAAGATTGAAAAGTGGAATTTTGTAAATAAAAACCGCTAAAAGATCTGTTCTTAGCGTTTGTATCAGAAAAATTAAAGATTTAGAGAATTTTCTCATTCGGTGGTCATACGTATAATTTAAAAGAATTTATATTGCCTTTTTTTTACAAGTTTTTCGATACAGTCAAGTAATTTAAAATTTGTGAAATTTTTTAAAATTTCCTCTGCTCAGGCCTTTTGAATTCTGTTCACATATTTCATAAATATGTATGCTCATCACCACAGGTTCACAGGCTAGCTGATGATATTGCATATATCTCTGGGTAAAATACAAGCAGACGATGGACAACTCGCTGCTTAGCATATTGAAACTTACATACCATTATTTGTATGTATTCTTATATCTTTCTACTAGTAAATTTTTATTATGAACATGTCAGGAAGAATTCCTTATACTAATTTGCTTGCAATAGAGTCCTCATATAAATCTACATATTTGCCTACAATTTACTCTGTAGGGAAAGTTACTAGTTATGAACTATTATAGTACTAGTTTGCATTTTTACGCCAACATATTAATTTTTCATAATTTGTAAGTGTTAGCGCAGTGTCGGCATTTTTAAAAATTTTGAACAAAGAAATTATTATTTTCAAAATTAATATCAGTTATCCGCTTATGTATCAGTATCATACTAGTGCAATATCGATTAATTTATGCATGTTGACAATAAGTAAAAAAGAAACAACCTGTAGTATATGTTGCCTCTTGCCCATAATCACTAGTTTAAGACTAAAATAGTTACGTACTTCTGTATTTTTTCTCTCTATGCCAGTTATTACTACTGCCGACAAACTAGCTTATTCGTGCACATGGCTTATTCAGACAGATCAACACTCGAAGCTTGTGCTAACACACATATACCAGGTAACCACAAACCTACTACTTGTGGCAGTGCTGATACTGATGATAATGCAAATAATGTGGTTCTTGCCGACGATGTCCAAGTTGTGTGCAATTTTGTGGTTACTTTACTGAACTGCTTTCTCATACATACTTGCACTTCACTGCTGTTTGCTGTACTTTATAATAAATTCATATGCATCTGAAGTTCTTATCTCAAGGACTATTGGTAGGTGAGCTAAACATAGTAGGCACTGAAGAAATTTTAACTGCCACTAAGTTTTAAAGGTTTAAATTGTGAAGGAATGCTTGTCATCACTGGCGTCGATTTGTTTCAGAATTAAAATCATATGGGTACCACCATTTCGTTAATGGCGGTAAAAGGATATTTGCTGTTAACAGCGCTGGGCTACCATCTCAACATACACGGAAGCGAAATTTTTTCTTTGCCAAAAGTCCCGGTCAGGGAAAGTCCTTGCCATAATGATAGTTCAAATCGAGCTTTGTCGTATGAAACTCACTTTGTCAGTTTATTCTAAACCGCTTCCGAACGAGTGATGGATAGGTTTTGACATAGTATTGTATTGTATTTTAGGATTAAATACTAATGCTCATATCTGGGAAATCTGTAGTAGGGGGCAGTATGATATAGTCCTTCGATTTATTTGATTTTAGTATCAATATTTATTTGAACTTACGTGTTTGGGATACCCAATTTCACACCCTCAAATACTTTTTGATGGATTTATGACCCGATATCTCGAATATGGAAAATTTATCGTATATATGTCATAGTGCTCCGATCTGGCCGGTTCCTACAAACGAGCGTATACATATAAAAATGCATCTGCGTACCATATGAAATATCTCAATTTATCTAAGGGACTAGTTTGCATTCAAACAGACGGACATGGCTAATTCAACTTAGCTCGTCATTCTTATACGATTTACTTCGGAGCAATATTAATATATCATTCCATGTACATGAAAGGTATACAAATTACCTTAATTTTTTTGTTTAAATTATGTTTTTATAATTATTCATGTTGGCTGGATCAGGACTCGGCCCAATATTTTTCCACATGGCTCCGCTTTGACAACCATTAGGTCATTGTGGCCGCCTTTCAATTACTTAGGGTAAAATCAGCCAGGAGGGAATATTTTACTCTGTTTCATATAATTTAATTTATTGTAATTCAATCAAACTTTTTTAATTTATTTTATTCTATTTCATTATTAAGTTTAGTTTAATGTTAAATGTAAGTTTAGTTTAACTTAACTCTATTTTATTTTTTTATTCTTTATATTTCTATTTACATTTTTTTGTCTATTTATATTATTATTTTTCATTTAAGTTTTTCTCTTATATTCCTTTACTTTTTTATAATGGTGTAATTGTATTTATAAATTAATAAAATTTTATTTATTTTCCTTTTTTCGATATTTTTAAAATTTTCTTTTTAAGTTTTTAATTTTTCTACTTTTTTATTTAATTTTTTAGTTGAGTTTATTTTATGGAATTTTATTATGTTTTATACTTTTATTGTATTATTTGATTTTGTCTTACTCATCTTATTTTATATTATTATAGTTAATTTAATTTTTTTTTATATTAATTTAATTTAATTTATATTATTTTGCTTTATTTTGAATTATTTTTTTTGTTTCGTTTTTTATTGAAAAAAATTTTTTTTATACAGTATATTATTTTTGTTAAAGAAATTAGCGGAGTGAAAGAAAGATGTGTTTGATCTGATTAACAGCTTTATTCGTTTCACAAAAGTGGTGTGATATCCTAAGCGGGTTTCTATAGTATAATAAGTACAAAAACTTTATGAAAAACTTTGCTTAGATAAATCTGCGATTGGTTTGCATTTAGATTTCAACAATTTTTATTTTTGGGTATTTTAATGTCTGTAATTGTTTGTGGTTAAAAGTAATGAGCTGTATTCAAAGGCCTATTTTTTGTTTAGAAACATTATTTTTTCATTGAATATTTTGTTATTCAACAAAGAAAAAATGGTAGAAGTGACAGCTGTTTCGGAGATCACCACATCTCCTCATCAGACTTCTTTTGCCAGGAATCGAACCGACGGATTCTAGCATCACAGGCGAGTGCTTTACCAACCGAGCCAACGGCTGCCGTGTAATCTGTTGTTGTATTATTCAATTTTTTACTAACCAACAACTATTAAGTGCGCTAATATTTAAACACTATTTTTACTTAATGTTGGGTTAACGAGTATTTTGCAATCCTGGATACATTCAGGCATTAATAGTCCGAGAAATGTATATAAGTAGGATTGCTTATCGGGCTCGACTTATATTTATGGGTATTTTTAATGCGGCCTGTAATTGTTCTTGGTTATAAGTAATGAGCTTTTTATTTTTATTTTTTTCATGTTTTAAATCTTATTCTTTTTTTAAATTGTTTATTTATTTTATTTCGATTTATTTATTTTTATTTAATTTTATTTGATTTTATCTTACTTTATTGTATTTTATATTCAATTGCTTTACTTAATTTATTGTAATTTAATCAATCATTTAATATTTTATTTATAATTTATTTTATAATTTCCATCATCAGTTTTGTTCTATCTGATTTCCATGAGGCTTAGGTTGCCCAAAAGTTTGTGCAAATAAAGATACACCTAAATTGACTCAGACAGAAAAGAACTCAATTTTTTTTTTCAATACAGAACTTAATTTTGTTTATTCAATTTTATGAAACAAAAAAAAAAAAACGAAAAAGTAAATCAGAAATATGTATTCTGTCTTCAAGCAAAGTTTCATCTCGTACTTATTCATATACACAGAAGAAAGTTTATTACTTTTATTTAATTTTAACACAGTTTTTTCGTATTCAGCCATACTGCCTTTTGCGAATACCACGAAGTTACTTAGAATGTTACTTACATAAAAAGAGAAGAAAAAAAAATTTGTCTGTGCCTTAAAAATCTCTCGGAAGTGTATAGATTAGCTTTGAACGAACAAAAAGGCACGACTACATATACATATATGAGTTAAGTTGGGTATTACCGTTTAATGATAAATGTGATTATATTTAAATTTTGTAAACGTAAATCAAAAAAACATTTAAATAGTATTGAATATGTATCAAAGTATATATTCGAGGTGAAGCTCTTAAAAGCTCGTTACAAGATGAAGTTTATGCCCTTTAGTTTGTATAGGAAGTGCTTTATGCCATTCTCCTTTACAGCAAACAGAATTAAATATAAAAAAATTTCAAGTTAGTTGAGGATCAGCCACAATTTCGGTCGATGGATTTTTATGAGGGACTTTTTATTTCATGTCAGAAATACACTTGAAGGGTTTGAAATTCCCTGCCGAGGGGTGACCGTAAATAGAAAAATTAATTTTCTATAATTTTGGATGCTGCTCGAACCTGGATTCGAATCCAGGCCTTCTGTATTGTAGCACGCAATGCTAACCGCTCGGTTATTACTGCCGCATATATATACTCGTATATTTGTATACTCGCATTGCCAACACCCTTGACTTCAAGTATCACTTTATATTAAAAATGGATACGATATATTTTTTCTTGTAGTTCACCATGGTGGAATTATTACAAAGTGTGAACAGTAGACTCACCTCAGTTTTTCCGCAGTCTTATTTCGGTATTGATTTTTAAAGTAGTAGAAAATGGAAATTTTAGAGTAATTTTTATGACTACATTTTTATTTTAAATAGAATGAATAATATATGAAAAATGCTTCATCGGTTATAATCTATATATTGAAACGATTTTCATAATTAACCTCGATGATTTCCCAAATCGTTCGGAACGACCACTGTATTGCTAAATAAATCAAAATCTAATCAAAATGAAGCTCCCACATTCTCAGGATCTTCAGAAGTTCTATTACGCAACCCTTTCCCCAATTTTCTTTTTGCCATTTCTTCTTGTGGCATTTTAAAGTTACGCTTGATACTTATCCTCGTCGTGCGACACAAAGCATAAGAAACATTAGGTATTTTCTAGATGCTAAAACCGCATTCGAATATTGCGATGAAAAACGAAATACGAATATTGTTCAAAAACTATCGAAAAATTTTAAATATCGCGGGATTAAAGAGTCCATTTATAAACTACGAAATCAAAGCAAGAATAGTTTCGGAGTGATATGAGCGTTTCCAAGGCCATAAAGAGACGTTGAAGATAATGAACGCCGTGGACTCCCCAGCACATAAATATGCAAAAAGTTCAAGAAACGGTTATAAACGACCACCGAATCAAAATTACAGAAGTGGTTGAAGACGAACGAATATCATATGAATCAGCTTAAAAATACAGCAGTCGGTCCTCATGGACTTTCACTTTAAGTTGTAATACTTTTACCTGCGAATTATAGCGAATGTGCTGTTGATAAGTTAGCCTAAAAAGCAAGTATTAGGTCCTCATAGACTTTTAGTATAGTAGAAATTCATTTACCTGGAACTTATATTTCTAAAATTTTTTCCTTTTCAATATTTTTTAAATTTAATAAATAAATTTTATAACACTTTTAGTACCATTTCTCTAGTATTTTCCAGTGAATTATATTAGAGTGAGCAATCCTTCCAATAACACTGCCGACGTTGCTATCGATTACACCTTTTTCTGATTCCATCATGATTTTCACGATATTACTACATCTTTTGTTCATTTGTCACTAATTCGTTTTTGCAACCCTCAGATAAAGTCATCAACAACAAGGGAAACGTTTTATGAATCACATCAACAATCATCATTTTCCAGTTATAACTTGAGAACAGCAAATAAGCTGACACATTAATCAAGCAAAGGAAAAAGGAAAAGCATAAGCAAATCTGCACTTTGCGTCAACAATAACAATAAATAATATTTGGGCGTAGAAAGGTGAGTGAATTTTTCAAAAGACAAGTGAACAAAAAAATTACAGAAATATGTGAATGATTTCTACGTGCCAAAGTTCAAGTGCGCATATATGTATTTATGTATGTATGCACGCCATGATTGTAACAGAATTTATGCGAATGCGAGTAAATTCGCATATTTCAGTTTGTGCATCTGTCACATAATGCATAAATGTACTGATGCGTATAATGGGAAAGCAACGTTGACATTGACAGACTCGGCTCACGCTGCATTTTTGCCAAAGTGCCACTCAATACAGTCATAGCTTCAGCCTGAGCCACAATTCACTTAACCAACTACTTTTCTAGTTGCATACGCATTCATATAACATACATATATACATGCTTATACAAGTGGTATGAGAAGTGTATGTATGTATGATAGACTCCTTTGCATATTTTCCCAATAACAAAAGCAAATCTGCAGCGGCAACATCAACAAAAGTGGCAGTTGCACTACCACAGCGACAGCGACAGCGACATCAACAGCAATAGCGTTAGCTACAATAACAATAACAACAGGTGCAGCGGCAATAGCCGTGCCGGTGATGGCAATGTTTTGCATGAGAAATTTCCGCAATTTCTGCAATGCAAATGAGCAACGGAAGCCAGCAACGGAAAATCACAAAACGCAACAATAAACATAACTGGAAGAGAAGCGAAGAAATTAACAAAAGCTAAGAAATAATGAATATGCTATTTTTTGAGCACAATTCCACTTACATAGCTTATATATTTGAATGGGTGTAAACCAAGCCTGCTCGTATATACTACTTTGCGGTGGTCCTTGTGGCTAAGGAGGGAATAAACTGTTTGTTTGGAAAATAACCACTCGAGAAACAATTCATTATGTCTACTACCAGCAAAACACAACTATGAAACGCATTTAATTGTATAAACAGTAGTAGAATCAGATAAGAAAGAGAGGAAATAGAAGAAATGCGGCAACTGTAATGAAATATTTTTTGCTGTGACTTCTGCGATGATTTTTTACATTGATTTAATTGCTTCAGTAATATTTAAAAGAATATTAAAAGAAATACGGATTACAGTGGTGAATCAATACTAAACTGTAAAGGTGAAACGAAGTTTTAGTATCAGAAAAATTTTCAGTTTATTTTTAAATGGCACCGGCAGCCGAACTGGGTCTGCAATAAATAATTTAGCCTTTAGTTCTTTCTATTAAAATTTTATATAATTTATAGCTAATATGAAGATAATTTGGTGGAAGCAGGTAGTAGAGCGTACTATTATAACTTTCTGGTTCGTCCAACATCAAAAAATTATAGCAAATTAATTTAAATATAGAATTAAATTAGTTTTTATAATGGCGGGGTGGTCCTCGGTGAGGAATGTCCAGCCTTCTGAATGTAGAAGCTCCCATTAAAAATTCATCGACCGTTCAGAGGAAGTTTAGAATGAATTGCAAGTTTATGCATTTCTTGGAAAAATATAAAGATTTATACAACAAATTGGAGGAGGAACTCGGCCGAAAATCGCACGTCCAACCGTTTGCACAATAAAGGAGGAACAACAGACCGGTGACCAAACCAAGCGACAGATACAGAACAGCAATAGATTTGCTCATCAGCTGCTATAAACAATATTGAAATTTTTATTATGAAGCCATATACCGTTTGGTTTTGGAGCTACAGCTTATTTAAGCTTTGCAATCTTCGATGACATTCCAAAATATTCAGCTGTTTACTGAGATTTTTTTCTGTCTGACATAAATAGATTTTCCATTTTTGCTTTGTTCTTCTGCTACCAATTTCGTTTATTAAGGGGTTAGGCCACTCTAGAATTTTCGGAAAATGTATTTTGTTCTTCTTTCCAATGATGCATTATGGTCCCAAAAATATTATACCGAAAGATTAAGACAGATAAAAATTTCTAAATGCCCCATTTTCGTTCTCTAGTTGAAGCGTCTATTTCATTCAGTAAGGCATACTCAAAACTTGAAACGTGTTTATCCCAAAACTGCTTTTTCCAAGTTGGCCGGAAACATAACTCAAACAATTTACAATCGATTCACTTGAAATTTTGACAACATCTTCAGAAATAAATTATCTACAGAAGTACGTGGTATTTTTTTCATTAAAAAATTTCGAACAATTTTTTAGGCCAAATTGTTACTTTTTCCTTTAGACACCCGTGGCAAAAATGCATATATTGAAAAAATCCTACGGTCTTCTGTAGCTATTGCTATTTACAAGCGGAAGCCATTCAAAAACTCATTAAAATAAAAAAATTACAGGTGTTGTGTGTCCGGCCGTGATTCCCGAAAAAATTGAGACATTCTAGGGAGAACGCTGCATAGCCGCCATTTTTAAATTAATTTTCTTAAGAAATTGTTATAAGCAGTTATTTACATGTATAACAAACGCCTTTAGTCAAAAATCTGATTTATTTCATAGTTAAGAAATAAGTACATATATAATTCCAAAAAAAAAAAAATTTAAAATATGTTCTGGCGAAATACTCGTAACTCGCCTCGCATCCACTTCGTGGATAAATTTGTGTAGCGAGTTCAACAAACTGGTTCGTTTTCGGAAAAAACCATCTGGGAACTTGCTCATCCAGTGTCACACTGTCACACTTGGGGTTCGGTCAATATACGCATTACCATGGAATGACTGTTTAGTGCTGCATATGGACCGGCGGCCTAACTGCCGTCACCGTTAATGCAATTACGTTAAAGAGAATGACACGGACGATGTGTAGTTTCAACAGGACGTCACTACGTGCAACACAAGAAACTTTAAATCGATCGACGATTCATGATGCAACCATGGAAAGCATACAATCGAAAATGTGTTGAAAAATTGAGTCAACAGTAAATAAATACAAAAAAAATATTAAAAAATGATGCTTTGCTAATAAAACAATCAAAGTAAAATTCATAGAAATACAGTCTTACATCTACAAAGGCATGTATTGCAGCTGAATGCCAGGAATTTTGTTCACAGCTTATTTCATGCAAGCATTTGTCGCCGTTGTAGCAAAAGAAAGTTGCGTTTGTAACGGTAACGATAACGCTGTATGACTATTGAAGCTAGAATTGGTCATAAACCATTTCAAAAATGGAAAATCACAGCGAAAATTTGCTGAGTTAATTGAATATAATTGAGCATTTCCTACATGAAAATCATGTACAAAATTAAGGTCTAAATGTCCCAAAAATTGTTTTCAATGAACATGACGAACGCTGAATTGTAATAAAAACTTAAAGAAAATCCCAGACTATCAACTGCAAAATTAAACACAGGAGGAACAAGGTAAATCATTTTGTGCTGAAACTTTCCATCGGGAAATACGTGCGCACGACTTCAATGACCGAGTATCCCGAAAGAAACCATTCATCAGCCAAAAAACCAACTAAGCCGAGTTGCCTCTGCTAGGGAGCTGGAAACCAAGGATTTTGATTTCTGGAATACAGTAATTTTAGTTGACGAATCGAAGTTCAAACTTTTCGGCTCAGATATAATGGCTTACGTGTGACGGAAACTCAATACTCAGCTTCAGAGATGTAACATCAGGCAAACTGTTAAACATGGTAGGGACAGTGTTATGGTATGGGCATATTGTCTGCAGTTGGAAATTTGATCTTGAGGGTATTATGTATAAAATGTTGTACTTTATGATATTAAAAAAATGCACAAAAATGCCGAGAAACCTCGGATACGTCAAAATTTCCGTTATAAATAGTGCAGACGTGGCTAATATGTAAATTTCCACATGTAATGAATCCATCGGCCCAATCACCCGACATGAACCCAATCAATAATTTATGATCTTTATTAGAACATAATAATAATATATATATATGGAAAAGTGGAACAAAATCGAAATAGAAAGCACAAAAAAACTGGTTGAGTCCATGCCAGCTAGACTAAAATCTGTATTAAAAGCTTACTGGCACTGAAGAAAGTTTTAATAAAGCCATTTAACTTATTTTTAGTAAAAAGTACACTGTATGAAATAAGCTGTGACATAAAATTTGTAATATTTCTGTTTTTTTGTTTATAAGTTGTTAAATAATAGTTAAAAAATAATAAACAGAGTATTTTTTATAAATTACACGCTCTGTCAACAATTGGAAGTTTGAACTATTTCGAGATGTGCTTTTATTGTCAAATTATATAATTGAGCATGCATTAAATAGCTGTAAGTTTTTCATCAACTGAAATGTTAAGACACATAAATAAAGAAAAATCCATTCAACTATATTCATCCGTATAATTTTGTATAACAATTTAAAATGCAGATTATTGAGATCCGCTATTCTTACTCTTCTTAACCTGATATCTGTAGCACAACCTATAACATTTTCCATGTGCGTTTAATTAAAAAAGTAAATATATGAATTTGGTTTTCTGAATTAAAATTGTTTTCAGCAGTAACTAACTAACTTTATGCCTGAGACTTCAAGTGAGTCGAAAGTATTAGTGGTTTAGAAGCTTTTTTTTGCAAGAAATAACAATTTATATTCAGTTTCGGTTTTTATTTACATATTTTTTCCCATTTTCAATATTCATTTAATCCGAAATACGTAAATCAAACTTTTTCCTCTTCGGTAGAGTATATGAAAGAATATTTTCCTTCAAAACCTATGCAAAAAAATTAACAGAATATAAAAATAGAAAAAAAAAACATCTAAGGTCGGCAAACAATTTGTTTAATTTTTTTTTTTTTTTTTTTTTTGTTTATCAATCACTTGCCAATTTCCGTTTGCATTTCCGTTTTAATTAAAAGTAAGCTGCTACTGACAACATTTGACTCGTCTACGAGATTCAGCACCAATTGCAATGTGACTACGCCGAGAGGCGATTGAATAGTGTAGAGTGACAGAAAAATTGCAAACGATAATAACACTTGTCAGCAAGCATTCGGGCGTTCGAACATAAGTGTTAAGGAAGGATGGATTTTTGCTAAATTACAAAGTTTTTGGGCCCTACTATTCCAGTGTATATACCAGTGGCGGATCCATGAGTGGAACCATCCCTCGGAAGCGATGTAAATCTTAAATTCGAATCTACTTTTGCAGTTTATTCGTGTCTGATGTCTCCAAAAAAATTGAATATATTTTAGGATCCCCCCTTCCGGAAATTCTGGATCCGCCACTGGTGTATACCTAGTAGTATCTGCGTGTGTAAGAGATAATTGCAAGTGTTTATGTCAGTTAAAAGAGCAGGATCTGTGAAGCATAGTCATTTATATGGATTAATGGACATATGTTTCAAACAGTTGTAGATTTTAATTGGCCACCACTAGTTTTAGGAAAATATTCATTTCCTTTATTTCATCTATAGATATATATGTATATATATTTCATGATAGCGTAAAGGGGATTGAAAGGTTTGAGTTGATAATTTTATATGATTTTTTTTCGCTTTAAAGGTTTGATTTGCATTTGATAAAAAAAAGTTTTACAGAAGAATTGGAATGCCGATCATATTTATATATAATAGTGCATAGATGCACACTATTTTCTATTCAGTTAAATGAATTGCAAACTATATATTTCCGATTACCTCTAACTCATTTTCATTTCACAAATGGACTAAAATTAATTAGTTTTTTTATTTCATTTTATTGAGCTGAAAAGAGACACTATTCAAAACATAAATCGCCTTACAAGTTATATGTATGCTTCTTTTGAATATTTTCGATCTACGATAACTATTTATAAGTCACAAGAAAGGAAGAAACTAATTAATCACCGATTGGTTTTGACCTAAGCAGTCGGTTACTTGGGGTAAAATTGAATTTGAGTGTGGTGAATTTGTCCTTTCGTGAATTTAATATGTCTGTTATGTCAGATATTAGCAAATATGCTAATTTAAAACTATGGTCGTATTTTCTAACGACTTTTGTAGCCATAAAAAGTCTTCTTCTTATTTAAAAATAAATTAAAAACCCCAAAGTACTTCAGAAAATCTGACTTTTTACAAAAATTTAAACAAACATTAATGTGTGCTATTTTGATTTTTTAACTAACGGTACCCCAGTGTGTTTTGTTAAAGCAAAACTAGTTTTGAAAAAGTGTAAAATCTTAATTTTTTATATACCAACATTTCAGCCAGTTGCTTTATTTCATAAGTTTTGTTTCTTTTTTGGGAATATTTGTCAAAAATCGCTTTTTACAATACCAAGTATTCCCTTATGGTTGAAACCTTTTACGAAAATATCCATTAGGAATTATCGACCGTTTTTTATGTTGCATTATACATTCACTCCAAGTATTTGACCTGGTTTAGAATTTTACAATCAGCTTTTGACAGCTTTAGTTCTGTATTTGCAGTATTTCTAACTGGACGAAAATTAAATATTTGAAACATGTGGTAAGAATAAACCAAAATATGTTTCACTGTGAAACTTCATAAGCCATCTGCTTTAAATTTCAAACTAAAACTTGTAGACAGATGGGAACCTCTTCAATATTTTCTCATTCATGTCTATATTTTATCATCATTATCTTAACATTGTATGTGTATTCTTTGAAAGGATGCCAACGATCAATTTAAATTATAAGCCTTCAAAACTCTATTTAGTCTAATACTGTCGAAATTACATTTGATTTAACTTAGAAATTTAAATGTATTAAAATTAACAAACAGGTGGCAACTCTCTTAAATTTTTTTTTCATCATCAAGATTTGGAAATCTATTGATTCCCCTGCCAAATATAGTAATGTATAATGTATTTCATTAAATATTTTATATTAAAAATTTGAAACAGGTGGCAACGCTGTCAAAAAATATTTTTCCAATAGACATTTTTAAATATCTTTAGTTTGATACCCATTTTGTAATAAAATATATCATTTATTTGAATTATTTTTCAATTATAGGTTTAATTTTTTAAATAATTCTCGAGCATTTTGAACACAAACAAACAAACTTACAGAAGATTTTTTATTGTAAATAAGAAATTGTAAAACAGGTGGCAACTCTGCTGAATTATAAACTTAACTGTTTTCATGTTCTTTTCAATAAATGTACATCGTCTTCATCGATTTAGCATCGGAACACATATTTGTATCATAGGTGGTGCCGGTCCTTTTTTAAAATTCGAGAAGATATAAACCAACTGCATGACAGCCGAAATATTATGTGTAAGATATAATAAGTTCAGTGCAACCATTCTGAAGTTGTAAGCTAATACACTTTATTTTATATATAAGAGATGCCACACCCCGTTTTCCGAATTCGGAGCAACTAAACCAAAGCCATTTGAATTATGCAAAGATGGCAGAAATATTAATTATTTTATATTATTAATATTTTTTGCAGTTTTATTTACATCTTTATTTCTCACGTCCATTATCATTTTCATATCACTTTATTGGAAAAAAATAATAATAATTCATCAATATCATTACACTCCACTCATTGCAAAAGTGAGTATAATCCATATGACGCAACGGGTCTAAGGTTGAATGAAATGAATCAATGCTCATCACGTCCATCACTTGCACTCTCACCTTATATGTTACTGCAAGGCACAAACATTTGTACATCCATCATCGTGCAATATAATTTTGAATTTAACTGAACGTATGCAATGATAATTGGACATATGTATGCATTTATAATACTCACCCAGCAGATCATTGACGCCGGCGAATGTCATCACCAAAGATGCGACGAATAAATCCGCTATCGCTAATGACGCCAGAAATAAATTCCCAATACGCCGCAAACTGCGTTCCGTATAAATGGCGAGGCAGACGAGAATATTACCGGCAACCGATAAAAATATCAGCACTGAGAGGAAAATGCCTGCGGCGCGTCATGTGTACATGTTGAGCAGCAAATGAAAAAGAAAAAAAATCATAAGTAAAGTAAATCAATATGAAATCTTACTTATTGAGTAATGTTATGATAATGGACAACAGATGCGTGCACACATAAATATTTATATATATATATATACTTATATAGATGATACTTATGCAGGACCAACATTGTGAAAATATATATATGTATATAAACGAGTGATATATGCCAACGATCAAATGCCAATAAAATTCCGAATATTTCTATTAGAAAATATATATAAATAAAATTAAGGCAAGCTGAGTTTAGGGAGTAGGATTTGAGGGAAATGCCAGTTAAGTTGGTTAAGTTAAGAAGTATATATGAAGATTTTCAACTGCCATTACGCTGAGTTAACAATTATTTAGCCATAGAGAGTACAATAAATTATATTTAGATATAAAAATCACAGATATAGTCCATAGACATGCTACATGCTTCTTTTCATAATTTAAATAAATTTTTTGACAGAGTAAATTTTTTGAAACAAAAAATTTTGCAAACATTTTAATTTAAAATTTTTTTTTGCTTTATTCAAACGACTCTTACAAAAGGTTTCAATGGTGCCAATGTGAAGATTTATTGCGAATTAAATTTCATTAATACACAAAAATTTCATTAATACGTAGTTTAAGAAAAATAAAATAACATTTAGTGGTTTTCCAATATTTAAAATTAAGTCTCTCAGTGTATAAATTTAAGAAAAGATAGCGAGGATATGAAGAGCTAGTGTTAATGTCGTAACAATAGTATCGTCAGCTTCATATAAATGAATTTATGTGGGTAAAATTAATATGGCAACTCTGGCTTGAACATTATGTTGCTCATTAAGAATCAACGTACTCATTTCATAGTATTATTAATTTCTTATTAGTATCGTATATATTATTTTATCCAAAAATGTCTACATTAAAGTCAAATAAGCGCCATTTGCGGGAACAGCTAGGGATGGTATATTACGAGTTCGTTAATCCAAGCGAAATAATTACTGGAGTCCTCTATCTGGCACAACTGTTGAGGTTGAGTCAATATTACTCCGGAAAATAAGAAATTATTATTCTTCATAACAATACTTGTCCACATGTAGCAACTCCAGTGAAAATATAAAAAAGCATTTGTTTTTGAAGCACTAACACCCGCTGAATTTACAAGACATTGCGACGTATGAGCTTCATCTGTTCCGAATATATGTAAATTACCCTCATATCAGAATAAATATTATGTTTTTAACAAAAAGGGCGACAAATTAATTGTATTCCGATCAAAAATAATCGTTAAATATTCTGAGCTCGGCAAAACATACCTAACATAGTGTTCAAAAAAAGTAAAATTTCAATTTTTATTTTTAATCGAAAAATTATATTTATAATTATAATTTCTATATCTGAAATACATATGTATATTATAAAGTCACTGGCAAACAAGTGAGAAACATATACAAATGCTTCAATCTCAGCCGTAGATTAAAGCTCTTTCGGAACAAAATCCAGAATACTTTTAAATAGGACATGGAATACCTTCGAATAATTTACTGGCTTAAAAATTATAGCTTCTCATAAGAACACATAAGTTGCCAGGAATCCCAACAGGATATGCTTGACTCCAAAAAAATAGTTGTGAACAGATTAACCTCTTTTCGTTAAAATTTATAATTTTTTGTTTTATACATTTTTGCTTCAAAATCGTTATTCGCTTCATTTTGTGTATTTAATTAAATAAAAAATTTAAAAAAAAAAGTATAATATGTGGTGTATGTGAATGTATGTGAGTTTTTTTCATGACAGCACTGCTTCGAATATGTTCTGTATAAGTGCACTTGCATTCACGTGATAGACAATCAACGACATTTACTTTACCAACAACTAAAATTGACACAAGAGACACCGCATCAGGTTCCTCACCCACTATCGTATCGGCTTCAGAAGGATTTATCCACGATGTGTCATTGAAATATGATGTTAACTGTAATTAAAAAGTAAAAAAAAAAATTCATTAGATCTAGACAGTTAAATATGTGAGTACATAAACCTATTCTGAAATTAGTTGAAATTACGATAATGAAGAATTAAAAAAAAAAAATACTTTACACCAGCAATCAAATCAGCATAAAAGTTTAATGGCCAATAGTCGTACACCAGTTTTAGTACTTCAAATAAAAAAGCGGTAATAAAAAATTTATAATTTCAAGAAAAAATTTTTTTTCCTGTTATTGCGCATATCCTAGACTTGACAACAAATTAGATACGAAAGAAAATTTGAATGTCAGCTAAAATCTCATAGTTATTTCACTAAAATAGTTATTTTTTGTTGCGTTCATCGCTGAGATTTAGAATGGTTTACCATTTGGTATTTTTGCTTTTCTTAATAGAAAATTTTTTTTATTTGTTAGCATGTAAAATGAATTTATCTCCAAATCGCATTGGTTTATAACATAATGTTTTTAAATTGAAATGCAAAAAAAAGTTAAACATTTTTTTGAAACAGTTTAAATGTGATTACTTACAAAAGTGGGATATTTAAACTTTAAGAGTTGATAGGTTAGGTTAGGTTATACTGGCTGAATGTCACGTCAGACTTGTTGGTCCTTTGTAATGCAAGACGGAGGTTCAGTTTAGTTCGAACTGAATTAAACGTCTATTTTTGATATTTCATCTAATCCTTTGAACTGTGAAGCTCCTAGATAACTAAGCCAAATTCTAGATAAGGCCAGACAGAAGCGGAGAAGGTGTTTTAGCATCTCACTCATGCCTGTTATTGTGATAGACCTTTCGAGACCGTGTGTGCAAAAAATATGCGCTTTCTCTTTCGATGCCATAGCACATGATTTTAGCGATCCTGCCTGTCATTAAGGTATTCCATCTCATTCTGAACCGCCTGTTAGCCCTTTTGGAAATTTGATTTTACATTGCTTTTAGCTGCTTGCGTATTTCCAGCCTTTGTTTGGTAGCCAAATGGCAATCTCACCTACTATTTTGTTTTCTGGGACGAACTTGTTGCCTGGAACCCAGTATATGTATGTAATTAGCCGCTCTCCTGCAGCCACATACTTATATTGATGTTTTGTGTGAGGTTTACAGCGTTGTTAACTGTATCTGCAGCTTCCCTATGAGGGAAGGTTTCCACTTGGAAAATACTGCAATATGTCAGAAGCTTGAAAATCTGCAATAGCTTTCCGCAATAGACCCCGGTGCTCACTCCGTCAGCCATTTTTGATGCTCTACTCGGATGCTTCAAGTTGCGCTGGCGGGTCGCATACTCTGGCCTCATCCACCCTCTTACAATGTGGCTAGAAACTTTCTTTCCAGGTAAAGCGCGGGATATGAGGTCCATTTTTGTAAAGCTTTCCACTGTAATGTCGATTAGTGGTAGGTTGAGTAACCTTTCTAATGTAGCCGTCGGAGTGGTTCTTAGCACTCCCACTATGTAGATTACAACGAGCTTCTGGATTCGCTCCAATAATTTCCTGAATAAGATTTTGCTAGCAACGGTCAACCAAAGCACCGTAAAACAAGTTAGCTTGGCTATCTGTGATAGACCAATGCATGAGGTCAGACGATAGGCCACATGCAGACCCTAGCATTTTCTTAGAAGGCACCACATTGAGTCGCCATATCAGTTTGTTTTTCAAAATTACTCTCAAATATTTTGTTAGCTCCTTAATTGTTATCTCAGCTCCGTTGAGCGTCAAGGGCTTCGATGCCGGGATCTTGTACCTCCTTGTAAATCGGCATTTACCTCTAATTTAGTCGATGTCGCCCATCGGTGTACGACCTTTAAAGCATTGACCATCGCGTTACTAATTGTGTCTAGGAACTTGCTCGTCACTAGCATAGCTATGTTGTCTGCATAGGCTATCAGGTTGGGTGTTCTCTCTCTTCAAATTTATTCAAGAGCTTATTTGCTGCAAGTGACCACAAGAGCGGTGACAATACATCCCCTAAGTGTACGTGCTAAACTGTGAAGTCTGACTTCGTTCCATCGCGTTAGTCCTCCCGGAGCTCAATAGAACTTTTATCGATAATGAGGTGGTGGGCTCTATCCGGTCTACTTCCGGCCCTTTAACGATTGCGTAGTTGGAGACATTATGGAATGCCCCACTTGTATCAAGAATGACTCCTAGGGTGTATTCTTTATCCTCTAGAGCTCTCTCTAAATTTAGGGTTAGTGGGTGAAGGACTGTCTCAGTGAATCTAACCTTAGCATATTCCTGCTGTGCTCTTAATATGTCAGTCGATGAAAGATTGTCTCTAAAGTAGCCGCCTAAAATCTTTTCGAATGCTTTCAGAATTAATGATGTTAGACTTATTGGTCTGTATTCTTTCGAATAAAATGGAAATCCTTTAGATAAGATCATTGTTAAACCTTAAACATCCTGAATATACCATCCTTAGGTACAGGCACAGCGCTGGTACTGTTGATACACTCTGCATCACAGCTGGAAAGATACCGTCCATGTCAGCTGATTTCAACAAATCGCAGACGTTGATTGCCCAAAGTATTTGTATTTTGTTACGATATCGGACGGAACGTGCTCTACGCATCTGTATATGGAAACTTGGAGCGTCTGTACACCATGAAAAATTTGTGTTAACCAAGTCTTTTAGTGTTTTCTCTCTGCATCCAGTTTACTCTCCACATGTTTTGCGTAGTTTCCCAGGAGTGCTTGGATAATAATTTTCTAAGCCTAGCTACCTTGGTCTTTTCTATTCTGCAAATATAAGTAGATAACGAGCGAGCTTGTTACTTATATAGTACCAACAATTGCTATTGCTCTCTCATTGTTGCCAATTTTCTTTGCTATCATATTCCTGTTATTCTTGTTATTATATAAAAAATATTATTTGGAGTGATTTTTATTTTAGAAATGATTTCTTGTGGTATTTTCATCATTGTTGCAAATTTTCTTTACTTGAAATTTGTTCATTAACTAGTTCTTGCAATGTTGACAATTTTCTTGAAGCAAAGTAAGTCTTTTATTCATTTAAAAGAAACAAACTCAAATTTAAGTTTAGTAAAAATTAGTTGTATATTTTGTAGGCAACATTGCCAATTTTTACTGAGAGATGCTGTTAGTGTTAAAGAAGTTTTAACTAATTTTATTTTAGCAACAAAGGCTTACGTTTTTCAAATGTTTTTTATCTCATGCGATTTTTAATTGTTCTTCCATTGCTCAGCTGTCAAGAATTATAAATTTATTTAGATGTCTACAATAATCTTCCATTTCAACTTATTGCTATGCCTCACACTCTCCATATTTTGACGCCTACGATGCGGCCGACAAATTTTTGTATTCACTTGTAATTTATTTTACAGTCAATTTGCTAACGTAGCTGCCAAGTTAATGTCAAAATATGTCAAAAACTTTCAGCCTAATTGGAAGTGTGTGTGTGAGTGCCGGTTGCAAAAAGTTCCTATGCTGTACTGGAGCACTTTCACATTTTGTACAAAATAGTTAGTAGTGTAGACTTTTATTACGAAAATAAGTAGAGTGTGCGTTTTAGGACTCTAATGCAAATCGTTAATCATTTGCAGACCGCATGCAAGAGAGGTTAATGCGCGTTAGTTGAAGTATGGTTCTCTGTATGGAGCACTGCAGCTCAGTATGCGGCTAGATACACAGAGTAGTGTGTGTTTTACTTACATATGTAGCAATACTTTATCGTATACAAGAATGTTGTTAGACATTAGACTTTGCTCTGAGATTATGCTGAAATTTTGAAATTTATTTTTTACAATAAATATTTGAATTATTTTTACAAAAGTTACTCTTGTAATTTGAACTAAATTAAAGTATCTGGACGGTTAATGGTGTTCTTTTTTTAAATAAATATTTAATTGTATTTCTATGGAGTTTTTTCAGCTCTTATATACAATTTTGTGATAAGCTCCGAAAATATTCAGACTTTCGTAAATACATAAGCAGCAAAAAGAGAAAAAAAGTAAAAAGTTTAAAGTTCAAATATTTCTGCAGATATTTTTGTATGTTTTTGAAGAAAAAACTTTGTATTGAAAATTTAATTTAATCAAATGCAATGGGATCATTATTATCTAAGACTTTTCACCATTTATCGGGTAGTTTCATAATTCCGTCAGTGTCGAACTATTGTGATTTATCGGCGAAGAACTAGGCAAAATGATTTTCAACGCCTCTTCGGCCGACAAATTTTTTACCATCAATACAGTTTTACTGAGACCGAAACAAATAATAGTAAGGTGCCGTATATTTGTGCATCAAACCCAGCACAACCAAGTTCCGTCAATTTTTGTCTGATCATCAAAGAGGTATAGGGTTTTCCAAAAAGAGTGATATGATTTCTTTAAAAAATAACCCACTAATTGTTAAAGAAATTCAAATGTCTTTTTTATATAATGTGAGGTATAATCGATACAATTAAGTTCTGAATTTAACACCATTAAAATGGCCTCCACGACTTCTTTTGCAGGAACGAATTCGATAAATCCAATTTTTGAGCACTTTTTCCACTAAATCATGTCATATGCCATGAATAGCACGTTCAACTTGACTTTTAAAGCTTGAAGAGAGCCTGGTTTATTTCTAAAGACCATTGACTTTAAATAATCCCACAAGAAGTAGTGTAATGGATTGGTTTTGTTCAGTTGATTCTCCGACAGGGTGAAAAGTTGATGAATATTGGAACGAGTTCCCGTCGTCTCTTGTCAAATTGGGTTTTGAGACAAACCGGTTTCGGCGTTCTGACATCTTCAGTGTCGTTGATCGTTCGTGTAATGGTATTAAATCACAACTTCTTGGAGGCCGTTTAATGTCACAATTCCTTCAAATAAACGAATCTCCAAACCTTCTCGCAATAATTCGGTTGTTGGACGTGCTGTGTGACACGTAGTCTCGTCTTGTTGGAACCAGATGTTGTTAAGATCAACTTTTTCCAATTGTGGCCATAAGAAGTTGGTTATCATCGATCCATACCGCTCTCCATTGATAGTAATGGTGCTACCAGCTTCATTTCGTAGGAAGTACGGACCGATGATTCCACCAGACCAAAAACCACACCAAACTGTCAATTCAGGTGAATGTGATGGTTGCACGTGAATAAATTGTGGATTTTCTTTTTTTATTTACCGCTCCACCCAGATGAAAGGTAGCCTTATCGGAGTAGTTGATTTTTAAAAAAAAAAACGTTATCGTTTCCAAGTTGTTTCAAGGCAAAATCAGCAAAGTTGTTCTTGCGTATATTTTGCTATGATGAAATATATGAAAATATTATGATGAAACACAATATTTATTTTATTGATATATTCTGAATTTTTTTTTGATTGCTTTTTTGTGGTAAGCTGGTAATTTTTTTTTGCGATAGATCTCAGATCTGACCGTTTTGTCAGTTTGTAGTAGCTCATAATCAGCTCACCTCAGCATCATCATGTTTGACGACTTCGAAGCCATTTTGTGGAGGGACACCGGCTCTTGACCATGTATTTTTTCATTTTATATTCTCGTTTTAACGCATTTTTCATCGCTTGTGATTAGTCGCTTCCGAAATGGTTTGATTTTGTCGCGATTCAGTAGCGTTTCACTGATGGCAATTCATGCATCGAGCTTCTTTGAATAGCCAGCCTTTTTTAAATGGAACCAAACTATCGTATTAGTGATATCTAATTAATCCGCTATCTCTTGAAGGAATGCATACGGAGCTAGCTCAACAAGCTGCATAATTCCATCGACTTTTTGAGTGACCAGAACGTAGTACATACAAATTACAATAATGTAAAGTACTAGTTAGAGCACTGTCTGCACGAGAAATATTGCCTGAAATATGAACTGTCAAAGACGTGCTATTTTGAAAAAAATCAAATGGGTGTATACTGAAATAAGAGTAACATCTCCACTTAGTGATGAAAATAGCGGATATGATTTTATTATCAAATAAAAAGTATCACTATGCAAAGTGCCTGACTCCCGGCCAGGCCAACATCTAAAATTATCGAAACTTATTTAAAAAATAATAATTTTTCTAATTGTGATCACCCCTTTGCAGGGAATTTATATCTATTACTTTAGAGATTTCCACATTTCCGAAAGTAAATGTGCTGCATTTGTCTCCTATGATGACCAAAAATTCAGATTGGAAAATTATTCAGTTATCATAAATCAGCCCCATAGGAATATTACCTTCGGAGCTTACTTCCCCTTCAAACCACCGTCACACAGTGTGGAAAAATGCTCAAATCACGCGCTTTACTTTTTTTATGCTCTGAATTTTATGTTATTGAAATTTTGACAGTTTATTTGGAATTGGCGTCCGAAATAGCCAGAGATTAACATTGTATACTACCCTTCGGAAGACCAGGGTACGAGTCCAGGTTCGAGCAATATCCAAAAATATGAAAAAAATTATTATTTTTAGTTGCGGTAACCCCTCCGTAGGGAATTTCAAGCTCTCCGAATGCATTCCTGACATGAAATAAAAAGCTTCTTATACAACTCCATCAGTCGTTCGGAGGTAGCTTAGAATAAATAAATCCATCGAGTCCGATCACTGGATTGCTAAATATAAGTCACAACATTTGTTTGTTCCACTTCTTATTTTCCGGAATTTACTCAACGTTCGTTCACTCCTCAATAATTATAATTCTATTCACTATACCCAATGGTTTATTTTACAATTCTTTATTACACGAAATTATTTTACCCTGCATACAGTTTATGCTTTTCTAAAACACACAGCTTACTCCGATGTTAACACTACTGTATTTTCTATTCATCTGCCTGTAGTAGCTGCTGCCGTTTCGTTTTATACCTGACGAAGACCCAAACATTTCATTCATACTGTTTTAGGACATTCTGATTACTCGTCTACCTGCGGTGGTAGCTGTTGCCGCCCCCTTTACCTGTCCTTCGTACTAGGGATTTCCTTTGCAATATGCGTTACTTCAACAGATAAATATAATTTATAATAAATTTTCTATATATCTACTTCTTGGGACATGTTATTTGCTATTAGTAGAAATTAAATCAAGGGTAGCTATGAAAATCCAAAAGTTTTCATATAAAAAATTTAAAAATTTATCAAATTTTGGCCTGATTTAATAATTGAAATTTAAATATCTTAATAACATGCAGGACTCTGCAGTTAAGTTTGGAATCTTTCGCATTAAAAAGGTCAATGTTTCATGCATCTGAACTATTTCGTTGATCTGCTATGAGTAAATGTTATGGTTATAATCCAAAGGAACCTGCGTTTACGAATAAAAAAGCTAGAGAAAAACCACATTATTTCGGATAAATGAAAACACTAGTCTGATTCGTTCTAGACTATTTAATAAAAGGGGGGAAATATAAAGACGAGATTAACAGCTGTCAAATTTGACTATAAGAAAATACATTATGCTCGGTATACAAAACTTAGTTTAACCGCCAACATTTTTATTCATACATTTAAAAAAAAAATGTTTGGAAAAAAGGAATTAATTGTACTACTATTATTGCATAATCTGCAACAAATGTATTTTCTACAGAAATTTTGGTGTATACAGCAATTAAGTTATTTTCGAAATCATAAAATTCTACTCAAGATTGTTCAGCTTTGAAATATTATATGTCTAGAATCACATTGTTCGATTCTATTCCGGTAAAGCTATTCTGATGACTTAACATATGTAAAATAGAAAATAAAAGCAAAGAAATTTTGTTAAGTATTTTAATTTTTCATCCAAAGTGCGTTTCTTGATCACTTCTTCCGTATTGTTTGTCGTTGAATTTTCTGAACCCTATTTCGTAAAACCTCAGTGCTACGACGAACATCTTACTGTTACAGACAACGCAAGTCTATATCTTTATATGATGGATAATCACATAGGCATTTAAAGCGTACAAAGCGGAAAATATTATGGAAAAACTATCACAAAAACTATATTCGTTGTAGTTTTAACAAAGAATTAGCACGCTCTTTGGAGAAATCACAGAAGAAATAGTCGGAAAATATAAAAATGCAGCGAAAATCACACCATAATTTCATAGTACCGGCAAACAAGTAGAGAGAAATACTTTTACCATAAAACGAGAATGTCAAATTATTAATAGACGAAGAAAATCATTAGAGTAATTGCTCTTGGCCGGGCCAGCCTTTTGGCCTGCTAAGAAAAAGTAAAATGTCCGTAAAAAATTATTTAAATGACAAATATACAAATTAAAAAAAATCTTTCCATCTTTCCGTTCACCAAAGTAAGAGTAATCTCAAAAATTATATCAGAATTGTTTAAAAAAACTCGACAAAAGGTTTTTATTTACTTTAGAATTAAAGTATTGGAAAAAACCTCGGACTCAGGCTTTTTACTTTTCATTTATTAAGATTAACTCAAAATACTCATACGAAGCAGTTAGTTTCGCTGGTATTCTCTTTACATGCTTCCTAATTATTGGTTGTTTGAGATATATACGCATATTGCAGTCGTACGATGTAACCGGTTAATACAAATGATTAATGGAGTACAAAAATTAAATAATAAAAATGCTACACGCACTGTGGCTTTTTGATGTTCCCAATTTGTGATTTATTTGAACATATAATCGACGAAAGTAATTGACAGACTTGTCAACCGCAGCATTTCATCTCTCAACTTATCGCTCAGGCCTGTTGGGAAAATTTGCGAATTCATAGTCTGTGGCTTAAAGGCGAATTTGTATGCGAAGTAAGTCGTCGTGGTCTGCGTATTCCCATGCGTTTCTTACAACTACACACATACATACGCGTATGAGTACATAAAACTAACATAAAGGCTCATGAATTTACAAATATGTATTTATATGTATATTTAGCATAATACAACACAAGTACCTGCTGTGTATGCATGTGCATGCATATGTTACAGTATGTGGTGCGAGTTGGACAGCTAAACTGTGGTTTTCTGCCATAAATTTAATCAATTTACAAACCACCAACTACGAAGCGGTTAGAATACGAAGCGTGAAGGCCAAGATATCATAAAATATATTAAAAACGAATGTATGTGAAGTAGTTGGGAAGCAAGTTTTAGACATTTTTAAATATTTCTAAATTTTAAATTTTGTTATATTAACATGTTAATTTAAATTTAAGCTACAATATCTTCAACAAAAACTCTTTACATAAATAAAAAATAAAAAATATATATACAAAAAATTTTTTTTGGTAATAAAAATGAGTTTTATTCATTTAATTTTTCCCTAAATTTATTGATATATCAAAATATTTATTTAAAAGGAAATCTTTTATTTTTTTAATTCAATTTAGTTCAGCTTTAAATACAAATGCAATAAATCAAATTACTTGCGTTTGTTTTTAACATCAATTTCATCAATATTGTTAAATAAAACTTTACTGGGATTACTTAAATCTGTACTTTATGTATTATTCGTTTTTGTATGACCACAAATACATTGAAAACCACATAATACACTGTAAAGATTTGATTGATTTTTTTTTGCTTCAGCACAGTCCCATACCCAATCAAATAAGAGTACTACATGGCGGATGAGCAACAAATATGTAGCAAATAATTACTTCTTTTCAATTAAATATAATGGGTAAATTTGTAGCAAAAAATAAATAAATATATTAATACAATTTAAAACAGGAGAAATAAGAAATATATAGAAACGTAAGCTTGACGGTGATAGCAAAAAAGAGTGTAGGAAAAGTGAATCAAAGTGTTGCATCAATCAAATATGTGTGGATTGCATTATTTATTTGCATTTTTTTTCATATTGGTTTATCTCCTCTTTTAACCAATTAAAGCATTGCAGGCAGTACTCAGTAAAGTATTAAAAGCAAATAAGTTTTTACACGCTCAACAATAATGGGCTTTCGCTGCTCATTGTTGCGTTTGTGTTTTTCTCACTTAGTTTTCAGTATAATTGTATGTGTATTTGCATGGAATTGATTTAATTGTTTATTTTGGTTAATGTAATATTGGTTTTCGAAAAAAAAAAGAAATAAATGAATAAATAAACATTTCGTTTGAATAATAAAAGAATGCTCTTTGCGTTGTATATGAAATAAAAGCAGTAACTAACACAAAAAAACGAATGAATGCTGCATATACATGCGTGTGAGTGCAAGCCCTTCATTGTTATATAAGGTTTAATTAAATACAAATATTACCTTACTTACAATAGCAATGCCACATGAATGTAAAAGCAAACAAAAACTAATAATTGGTCATACGCCCCGAAGGCAAATACATTTTCAATGCCTTTCATTATGAACGAAATAGTATTAATTTAGCTTCACATCACATGAACTTGTTTGTGTTTTTTAGATGAGAAATAAAATTTAATAAAGTTAAATAAAAAAATAAAATGAAACAAAATAAAATAATATAAAATAAATAAAATAAAATAAAATGAAATAAAATAATATAAAATAAAATAAAATGAAATGAAATGAAAAAAAAAATGAAAAAAAAAAATAAAAAATAAATAAAAAATAAAATAAATTAAAATAAAATAAAATAAAATAAAATAAAATAAAATACAATAATATTAAGTTTAATTAATGGGTTAGGCCACTCTAGAGTTTTCGAAAAATTTATTTCTTTTCCTCTTCTTTCAAATGATACATTATGGTCTCGAAATAAAAATATCTAAATGCCCCATTTTCGTTCTCTACTTGAAGCGTCTGTTTCAGTCAGTAAGGCATACTCAAAACTTTAAACGCGTTTATCTCAAAACTGTTTTTTTCAAGTTGGCCAAATAATTTACAACCGATTCACTTGAAGTTTTGGCAACATCTTCAGAAACACATTATCTAAAGAAGTACGTAGGACTTTTTTATTTTGCATATTTTTTTTTATTAACAAATTTCGAACAATTTTTTAGGCCAAATTTCCCAAAAAAAATCTCAAAAAGGCCTATTTTGTGGCCCTTTAGAGGGGCTAATCCCTTAAGTTTAGTATCCCTTCTTCCCGTATGAAGAAATATTTGCTGGAGTTTTTTATTTAATTTTTTTTTAAATATTATATTTCAGTTAATAGTGATATATGTAGTTTAAAACACAATTTTAACCGTGACCTTCTGCGGTCAATGGCGGGATCAATGCAATGCGCCTTGTAACTGGACTTCAGTGAATTTGCTCTGTTCTCATCCATATGACGTGATTCTGGGTCGTTTGTGGACAAAGATTTGGTTAAATTTTAAGAAAGAATTTAATTCTACGTGTTTTTCTGTTAGTTGTATGTATAACTTAACATAAAATAAATAATTTATCTATTTTTTACGTTTAGTAACTTCGTTTAGTCTGAGTTCAGATGATTTTTAAGAATTAATTTAAGCCTATCATATGTATTGTTTATCTTTTATACAATTTTTCGTCATGCGTCAATCGTCTAAATAAATTCCAGTACCTTTTCGACTTAATCATGTACCTTAATTAATTTTTTTACTATCTTTATTGATACTATTTACATGCATAAATCAAAAAATTTAATTAAAATGTTTCTTATTATATTACAAGATATATCAAGATTTTAATTAAAAATAAAAGCTTTTCCACTCATTTAGATAATATCTGACAGCTCATTTGCATAAGAAAAGAAAATAAATTTCAATTACAAAAATGTATAATTTATGTAAAAAAAAGCGAAAGATTCCATTAACCTAAGCCAACTCAGAGATTAGTTAACTTTTTATTCCACTTGTGATTTATTCTACAAATGGTGTTTGCTCAGACAGCAGCTTCGCGCAAAAACCAAAATACATTGCTTTGACGTATTTCGGTATGCACCTCCTCCACCCTACATTCTTGTTGTCTGCTTGGAGCATGTTATTTGCTTACAACTGACTGCCAACAACAAAAGCAACATTTAATGCCACAATAATATTAATAGTAAAGGTTGATAGTAAATGTCACTATAATGAAGAACGTCTTAAAAGAATTTACCTAAAATCCCAAGTAATGCTCCATAGTAACCGACAAACAAAAACTGATTGCAATCACATAAGCACAAAACCAAAAACAACACACATCAAGGACCTTAAAATCACAGAATAAGTAAAAAAAAAAGAAATGTCTCCAAAACAGAGAGAACAAAAGCAAAAAAAGGAAAAATATAGATGCATTTAATGCTTGCAAAAGCTAGTAGAAATTGTGGTCGTAATTTAATTGGCAATAAAAATGGTCAAGATTCAGTAATGTTGAATGTGGTGAATCTGTGGCATGGCAAAGTTGTTGATGGTAATTATTGTACTTAAATTGTAAAGAAGATATGCGTAAAACGGAATTGAAGAATTTAAATTTGTGCAAATTTTAATGAAGGATAAGTAAAAGTAAATAAGCGAATTATTTCTTCTATTGTCAGCTTTTCCAGAAAAAATTAATTATAAAAAATTTTCAGACAGTTTTTATACACAGTTGGTATAGCTAATTATATTTTAAATAATTATACCCCTCTCCACTTAAGGAATTTGCCGACGTAGTGATGATATAACTGAATTTAAGGCAAGGAGTTAAAGTCGAAAGAAGTAAAACTAAATTTCAGAAATTTTACTTTATATTTACAGCCTTTTGAAATATAACTGTTTTCTAAAAAAAAAAAATTAAGATGTATATAAGAAAATCTTTAAAATGGTAATTATTTAATTTAACTGGACATTATTTAAACGTTTTGCAATAATGTTCACAAAAAAAATTAATAAAAAAATTTTTTTTTTTATAATAACTTTTGACCTTCATCTGACTTACATATGTTACCTTGCATTCTTTACTTGTTTATTATTCTAAGCTTTGTCTTCATATTCTTGGCTACTTGTATGAACGCAAAGTCAGACTTAACTATGCAGATGCAACTGCATCTGAATTAATGACAAAAAGTTGTGTTCAAGGCTCTATATGTGGTCCAACATTTTGGATCACCATTCTTGATGACCTACTAGCCTTGATGCCCTCTTAACAGTTAGCGTGAAAACCACTAAATAAATTGAAGTTATCACTGATAGCGCACTATACCTCATCTACCAATGAAGAAGGGTCATTGTTTTCCACTATGGAATCTAAAGCAGCCAAAATCGAAATGAATGAAAAAAAAACTACTTGGATTCGTAATAAAAGTAAGCCTAAAATTTACAAACGACGCTTTTTACGTCATGTCCAAAGCGCAGCGCATCAACAGCAACTTATGCAAGACGCCAATATGGGTTATATGTCATCATTTGTCGGCAAGTAGTGGAGAAAATTACCTATGCTGCTGGTATATGGGGCAGTGCCATATAATTTTATTATATATGGAAGCTGCTACGGTCGTTCCAGAGAAACTTCGCTAAGCGTGCAATCAGAGTGCTTCACGCCGTGTCAACTAGCTTGTCTCTTGCTTAAGCTATTTTCACACCTACATAACTCTATCTCGCGAAGCGCCTTACAATAGAGTACGTTATTGTAAATTCAAATCAGGAAGTCGTACGCTTTTGTAATGCAATAGATGCGCAGATTTTTATCGACGAAAGCAAACTCGAATCTTATGAATGTGGTTGCGCATTTGTCGTTCGTCACCTCAATGAAATGTTGAAGAACACGAGCCGAGCTATTGAAGTCTTGGCAATAGATACAGCACTCGTGGCTGACACACACATTACACATACATAGTGATAGCAAATCATTTCTGGATACAATCAAAGGTAGAAGCAATGCAACACCTATCAACGCTTCAATTCATGAACATTTGTTCAACTTCAGTCGAGAACATTCAATCAACTTTTACTGTGAGAAAGCTTATGTGGACACAATTGGCAATGAGTAAGTTGATCAATACACCAAAGATGCCGCTAGCTATTACTTAGAAGCTGAATATGCGCGAATACTAACTAGCCATTTTAAATAGTTTATACGACGGAAAACAACGGAAAAGTTGGCGTCTCATTTGAAATGACGCAAGTACGGACTGGACACGGGTTTCACAAATAATTCCTAATTTATTTTAGGTTATGCTGCTTACTGAAAAAATTTTATACAACTTACACATATTATGTCTGTGTTCATTCGCAGGCAGTATCATTTCACCATCTACTGAAATGACATAAAGCGAATAAAATATAATTAACGTAATGCAGGACTAAAAATAATGATCTGTGTTTATAAGTTATTAAACTCTGTCATTTTTAAGGAAGCCGAAATAATACACAACTCGAATCGTGGTTAGCTCTTGAGCCAAAGAAAAGAATCCTATCCTATCAAATCTTTCCTATCCTATCATATTTGCTCCTGTCTGATAATTTCTTATACTACTTTATCCTTGTAGAAAACCATGATGCAGCGAACATACTTACGCATGATCTCCATCGATTTTTCAATTTTGATCGATTTCTAGGAGATCTCCTTTCAGAAAATGCTACCCATTTCTATCTAAAAAAAAAAAAAAAACCAATCGAACCATAAATAATTTTTTTCAATACACATACTGCATCTGTTTAATTTCTTAAAAATATATGAAATTTGTTATTTTCGAGCAGGTGGACCTTGCCCACTTGTCAGGAATAGGTCCGCCTCTGGTATTCTTTGCAAAAGTGTTGAATTTATTGGCGTAAGCACCGATTATGGTGAAATCAATAATTTCGCGCCATTCGTTTCCTCTTCACGCAGTTTGACGCTAATTGAAAGTATAGCAAGACCAGGTCATTCTGAACTTAATCTTTCCAATAGAGTGGAGGTATTCCTTTTCCTGTGTTTCCATGAGTGGGTACTGCATCGAAAACTTTTAAAGCTCGAGTGCTTTCATCCAGTCGGACGACATGAGCTAGCCAGTATATCTGCTGTCTTTTTATTCGTTGAACTACATTAATGTCGCCGTAAAACTCGTACAGCTCATTGTTCTATCGTCTGCGGTGTTCGCCGTTGCCAACGCGCAAAGGGCCTTAAAACTTTCTTTCTAATACTTATAGTGTCATCTCATTGGATGTCGACATCATTTATGCTTCTGTGCCATACAGCAGGTTGGAAATATTGAGCGATTTGTAGAGTTTGATTTTGATTCGTGGAGAGAGAATTTTACTTTTTCATTTCAAAGTATTACCTGTTGGCAGGAGTGATTCTGCGTTGGATTTCAAGGTTTACATTGTTGGTGTTGTTGGTGGTGGTTCAAAGATAGACAAAATTATCTACGACTTCGAAGTTGTGACTATCAACAGTGACCATTTTTTTTGATGGCAGGAGATATTTCGTCTTGTCCTCGTTCACCAACAGACCCATTTGCTTCGTTTTTTTTTTGTCTAACCTGGAGGAAGAAAAACTAACGCTCCGGTTGTTATGGCCAGTGATATCAATATCAATGGCATACGCCAGCAATTTTACATTTTTGTAAAATTTTGTACTTTGTCTATTCAGCTCTGCGAATCTTATTATTTTTTTTAGCATTAGGTTGAAATATCGAACAGCTCGGAGAGGTCCTTCCCAATTCTGATTGAGTTTATGGTATTGTCCAGCGTTAGTTTACATAGCCGTATAAGTTTTGCATTGATACCAAATTCAGACATAGCGGCATAGAGACAGTTCCTTATGGTGCTGTGGAAGGCAGCGATAAAATCGACGAAAAGGTGATATGTATCGATTCTTTTCTCTCGGGTATTCTGCAATATTGCGCGCATGGTAATTATTTGGTCAATGGTGGATTTGCTAGGTCTAAAGCCACACTGATTAGGTCCAATCAGTTTGTTGACCTTATATGCGATGTTAATTAGGCTTATCATACGATAATTGGCTCGGAACGGAGGTCCCTTGTTTTTAGATTTGTTATTTTTTAAGCGTGCAATCGCTATTCGAACTCCTTCATAGTCGGGTGATTCTGACCATTCAGAAGGCTGGCTGTCATCAGCTTATCTCCTTGTGCTCTAGATGAACTTGCTCCGGGTTTGAAACCTTCTGTAAGTCGCCGCATCTTTTCATAGAATTTTCGAGAATTACGCTTATCGGCCAACTTTTTAAGCTCTACATACTCTAAATGTATTTCGCTTCCCTCTTCAACTGTCGGTATCATCCCTCCCACGCACATGTTATGGTCGATCGCAATGTTGTTCAGTCCACTGAAGCTCGGCAATCCTCATCGGTAATCTAATCTAAACTTAACCTAAATCCCGAAAATAAATTCCTTACAATATGTCTGTTCTAAATCCTTTTCAAATCCTCTTAAACAGGCATTTGATCAAAATTCAAAGTCAAATCAGAAATTGTATCCACAAAAAAGTAATTACCAACACCCACTGAGAATCAGTCAGAAACTATATTTAATAATAAACAAATGTCAGCGAATCAGTTGAGTAACTAATGCCAATTATATGCAAGCAAGTATATAAATAATAATGTGTTTATAATAACAACAACAACATAGAAGCAATCAAACTGTTTTGAACAGTGTAACAAAATTACAAAGTCACAACGCATAGACGAAGAAGAGATGAAGACGAAGAATAAGAAAGGATGTCATCGGACGTGAACTTAAGACGCTCAACTATATATATGTAAACAAAAGGGAATTCACAAAATCTCATCATACATATTTATAGCTGAGAAAGACAAGAGAGTTTGTTTAACAAATTTTTTTTTTATATACAACTCTGTATGTGTTAATAACGGAAGAAAGAAAGACGGTGGCGAACGACCTCCCAACTCCGTCGCCACGCGCCATAAAAAAGTGTGGGAGCGTTGGAGATCTAAAAGAAGAGAAGATATTGAGTTGACAATAAAAATAGTAATAAGATGTATTGTTATTGCTAAGTACTGTGAGCGTAGACAAAGATGCTCACTGCCACTGACATTGTTTATACAAATCTTAACACATTCACACTTTGTACGGGGCATCCTCGAGTGCTGATTGCTGATATTTTTGCTTGGCAATGAAACGGAAACTCAGTACTAGTAACGAAGAAGTTCCTTCAGACAGAAATAATGTGCTAGTGACCATTAAAAATTTATAAGGACAATAACAGGGCGAAAAGAAGGATGCGACGGCTCTTCGTGAAGCAACAGGAAGACAATGAAATGTTGCCATTGTTGATGGAATTTCTCATTGCTGAGATATCTTATATTTTATACATTACTTAAATATATGTATGTACGAAAGTGTTTATGTGATGTAAATTATATTTTTGTGAATCTCTTTAATAACCGAATATATATGAAACTTAAGTAAACAAATAAAAATATAAAAACATAAAATATGTATATATTCGCTCGTAACAAATAGTAACAACAACCAAAACAAAGCAGTTCAAAAATTAATGGCTACTAGAGTTAAAAAGTTGCAGTTTAATGCTTCCGGCATATGACGGGTACAAGTTGATTGTATATGTGTGACTATGGTGTTGTTGCTACTAAAATATTTTATATTATTTTTAATTTAAATTTAAATGTAAACTAAAATTAAAAATGAACTTAACGTTGGAAGCAGTTAAAAATTCAAATTTAATTTAAAAAAATTAAAATTTAATTTAAATTTTAATTATAATATTAACTTTAATTTTAATTTTATTTTTAATTTTAATTTTAATTTTAATTTTAATTTTAATTTTAATTTTAATTTTAATTTTAATTTTAATTTTAATTTTAATTTTAATTTTAATTTTAATTTTAATTTTAATTTTAATTTTAATTTTAATTTAATTTTAATTTTAATTTTAATTTTAATTGTAATTTTAATTTTAATTTTATTTTTAATATTAATTGTAAATTTAATTTTAATTATAATTTTAATTTTAATTTTATTTTTAATTTTAATTTAAAATTTAATTTTAATTTTATTTTTAATTTTAATTTTAATTTTAATTTTAATTTTAATTTTAATTTTAATTTTAATTTTAATTTTAATTTTAATTTTAATTTCAATTATAATTTTAAGTTTAATTTTAATTTTAATTTTAATTTTAATTTTAATTTTAATTTTAATTTTAATTATAATTTTAATTTTAATTTCAATTATAATTTTAATTGTAATTTTAATTTTAACTTTAATTTTAATTTTGATTTTGATTTTAATTTTAATTTCAATTATAATTTTAATTGTAATTTTAATTTTAACTTTAATTTTAATTTTGATTTTTAGGTTTTAATATTAATTTTAGTTTTAATTTTAATTTTAATTTTAATTTTAATTTTAACTTTAATTTTAATTTTGATTTTAATTTTAATTTTAATTTCAATTTTAATTTTAATTTTAATTTTAATTTTAATTTTCATTTTAATTTTAATTTTGATTTTAATTTTAATTTTAATTTTAATTTTAATTTTGATTATAATTTTAATTTTAATTTCAATTAAAATTTCAATTGTAATTTTAATTTTAACTTTAATTTTAATTTTGATTTTGATTTTAATTTTAATTTCAATTATAATTTTAATTGTAATTTTAAATTTTAACTTTAATTTTAATTTTGATTTTAGTTTTAATATTAATTTTAGTTTTAATATTAATTACATTTTAATTTAATTTTAATTTTATATTAATTTTAATTTAATTATCTTTTAATTTTTAATTTTAATTTTAATTTTAATTTTAATTTTTATTTCTTCGTACTTTTTAGTTATAATTTGAACTTTAGCTGTATTTTATAATTTAATTTTAATTTTAATTTTAATTTAATTTAATTTTCATTTTAATTTTAATTTTACTTTTAATTTTATTTTTAATTTTAATTTTAATTTTAATTTAATTTTTAATTTTAATTTTAATTTTAATTAAATATTTTAATTTTAATTTTCATTTAGTTTTAATTTTGATTTTAGTTTTAATATTAATTTTAGTTTTAATATTAATTACATTTTAATTAATTTTAATTTTTTTTTTTTAATTTTAATTTAATTATCTTTTAATTTTTAATTGTAATTTTAATTTTAATTTTCATTTTATATTCTTCGTACTTTTTAGTTATAATTTTAACTTTAACTGTATTTTATAATTTAATTTTAATTTTTAATTTTAATTTTAATTTTAATTTTAATTTTAATTTTAATTTTAATTTTAATTTTAATTTTAATTTTAGTTTTAATTATAATTTAATTTTTAATTTTTATTTCTTCGTAATTTTTAGTTTTATTGTATTTTATAATTTAATTTAAATTTAAATTTAAATTTGAATTTGAATTTGAATTTTAATTTTAATTTTAATTATAATTTTAATTTTAATTATAATTTAATATTTAATTTTTATTTATATTTTATTTTTAATTTTAATTTTATTTTAATTTTTGTTTAAATTTTAATTTTAATTTTAATTTTAATTTTAATTTTAATTTTAATTTTAATTTAAATTTAAATTTTAATTTTAATTTTTTTTTTTTAATTTTAATTTTTTTTTTTTTTTTTTTTAAATTTTGTACTTATTTAGAATTGTAATGTGTAATGCTTAACGCAAAATATAGAAGACACGATGTAAATATTTTGGCTTGATACGCATAACCTGTTTCGTACGTACAAATATTTGTATTTATTTTAATTTTTTAATTTTTTGGTTAATGTTGTCATTTTATTTCAGTTTTTTTCGACCCTTATTTTATCATGAAAATAATATTTTTCTTTTGTTCTTCATCGTGCGTTCTCTTTTAAAAGTATTTCCTCTTTTATAAATGTATGTAATATCGCAAAGTGTTCTGCCGGCTGGCTTGAAATTTAATTGCTTTAATATAGATTTTGCGTCAATTTAATTTTTATGCCATAGGCAAGTGGTTTTGGTGAATGAGTGTTTAGTTTAGTTAAACGAATTTATAATTTATGTAATTTAGCAAATTAAATTGGGCTCTTTATTTAGGTAATTAAATCTTGGAAAAGTAGGAAGATAAGTAGCGGAAATTTTGACATATCTCACTGCTGCAAAAGTTTAATTTTTGCTTTGTGGTATATAATATTTTTATTTATTTGGCCCTATTTATTTGCTTTGTTGAATTTCTTAGCATATTTACTTTGTCAGATAAGATTAGCTTGTAAATGTGAAATTATTATGGAAACCTTTTTGGTTTTACGTTGATTAATCTCGTTAAGCTCTTAATGAAATTAATAAAGAGGAATCCTGGAGCATAACTAAATTCAGCACTGCCATGTTTGAGAAAGCCTGGCACAGTATCGCGACTAATGGCAAAAATACCAAAATGCAGTTATATAACTGTGCAAATCTAGGTACTAGACTTTATTGTTAATACAACCTACGCTACGGAAACACCTTGAACTGGTACAATGAGGAAGGTAAAACTGCGGTGGATAGAAAACCGTTTGCCTATCTCACAACGTTGCGATCGAGCACAACACGTACGAGATACCGCGAACTGAAGAGGGAAGCTAGACGCATTTGCAGATAAAAATAAAGAAAGAGGCCGAAATGCGCGAGTACGAAGAGCTTGAGAAGCTGATCGATAAGCGTAATGTTCGAAAATTCTATCAAAAGATGCGGCGACTTATAGAAGGTTTCAAGACCGGAGCAAACTCATGCAGGGCGTAAGGAGGTAATCTGATGACAGATTCCAGGACAAACTTAGTGCATGAGAGGAACACTTCTCCAGACTGCTGAATGGTAGTGAAAGAGAAAATCCCGGAGATGGTGAGCCCGAAACCCTAATCGAAGGCCATGGTATAGAAGTTTCATCGCTCTTGTATGATGTAGTTTGAAAAGCGATTGCCCGATTAAAAAACCAAAGCGGCGGGAGGTGATGGCTTACTGGTCGAGTTATTCAAATACGGCGGCGAAGAGCTAGCAAGGTGCATGCAGCAACTCATTTTCAAAACATTGTCGGATGAAAGCATGCCTGACGAATGGAACCTAGGTGTGCTCTACCCAATCCAAAACAAGGGAGACCCCACGGTCTGCGCCAATTATCGTGGAATAAGTGTGGCTTTGGACCTGGTAAATCCACCATTGGCCAGATAGTTACCATACGCCAAATCTTTTAGAATACCGGAAAGAAAAATATTATAAGTGCAATTAGAATTGGGAAGGCTCTCTCCGAGCCGTTCGATATTAAAGGATTTTTCAAACAGAGGGACTCTTGTGGTTTCTTTCAATTTGACGCTGGAAAAGGAAATACGAATTGCAGAGCTAAATAGACAATCTACAATATTTGCCAAGAGTGTTCAATTGCTGGCATATGCTAATGATTTTAACGTCATTGGTCCGAACAACCACACCGTAAGTTATACCTTCAGTTTCTCCCGGTTAGGCTAAGAAGCGAAGCGAATGAGTCTTGAAGTGAACGAAAGCAAGACAAAATATCTCCTTCTGTCAGATAAGCAGTCATTGCATTCGCGATTCGCTCCTCGAACCCACGTCACTGTTGAGAGTCATAATTTGGAAGTGGTATAGAATTTCGTCTATCTTGGAAACAGCATTAACAACACTAAAAACGTTAGCCTTGAAATCCAACGCGGAAGCTTTACTGCTAACAGGTGTTACTTTGTGCAGTGGAAAAGTAAATGCCTCTCTCGGCGAACAAAACCCTAACTCTATAAGTCTGTCATCATTCCCATCCTGACATATGGTGCAGAAGCCTGGACGATGTCGACATCCAATTAGAGGGCTTGAGAAGTTTTCGAGAGAAAAGTTTTGCGAAAGATTTATGATACTTTGCACGTTGGCAACGGATATACTGTAAACGGTGGAACGATCAGCTTTACGAGCTAAACTGCGACAATGATGTAGTTCAGAGAATCAAGAGACAGCGGCTACGCTGGCTAGGTAATATCGTCCGAATGGACGAAGGCGCTCCAGCTTTGAAAATATTCGATAAAGTAACTGCTGGTTGAAGTAGGGGAAGAGGAACACGTCTTACCTGTTGAAAGGACCATGTGAGAGGTGATATTTTCAACTGAAGAAGAAGACGAAGTTCCAGTTATAGTATCATTCTTGTTATAGCTGAAAATGTATTTATCGTTGTAGTTGTAGTAGTAGTTGTAGTTTTTGCTGTAGTTGGGGTTAATGCTGCAATTACAGTACTAGCTGTAGTTGTAGTTTTAGGATTTTCTTTCGTTCTCAAATTTCTAATTTTATAAGGGTCAAGTCCTTAGCTCTTTGTCATGAGTTTAAATAATTATATATATATATTTTTACACTACAATATATTTATTACTGTTAATTCCCACGAATTACTTGAGTAATTAATTACCTCAACATCCCATATTGCTCTGCTCGTCTTCATAACATAACACATTCACTTTTATTCCCTTTACCCTACAAACTAAATATTTATTTGCCCATTTTAATGTTTAACAACCTTTTATTTAAATTCTCTTTTCCCTTCACACGTTTAGTCAACTTTAAATATACAAAATGCTCCAAATAAAATGTTAATGAGCGGTTTTATTTAAAATACTACGCCAATAGCAGCGAATGAACTTAAAACGCACAAAGCGAAATATACGCATGTATATGTATATGTAAATGCGTAAACGATTTTGGCCAAATGTTAAAAAATGCAAGCATTTTCACCATTTCATGAAACCAGCACAACATGGCACCCTTTGAGTTATGCCCAAATAGCTAAAAGCCAGTAAATGTACGCCTCTTTGACATTGGGTACAGATGTCTGTGCATATGTACATAAATATGCATGTAGTAACGTAGTGAGCTTTTAACTTGCTCCTGTGATTTGCTGGGCGTATGATGAATGCACGTGTGAATTTACGAGAAAAATGTGGTTACTTATACGCCCCGGTGTGTGCGTTTGTGTATGCGTGGCATGAGTGCCTACATACATACTTTATTTACTAAAGCACGCCAAGCAAGTGTGCTTGCGGCTTTTGTACGGTTGTTGCGCAATTCTTCGCTAAAAGTAAAGAATCTTTAAACGATGAACAACATACATACATATGTACATAAATACTTTGATTTTAGTTATGTAGGAACACATTTTTGTTGTAAATATGTTTTAAAAATTTAAAATTCTTACTTATAGCCTGAGGTGAATATAAAGGGTTATCTATTTAGCAGTTTTGGAAGCACATGGCTGTATTTTGGCATCTGTCAAACTTAACTGTCAAACAAAGAATGTTTTGTTGTAATTTAAAGTGGTCACATTTCGTGCTTTGAGGGGAGATTATGGTGCACAAAATAGTGCCACTAATCAAGCAATTGGTAAAATTTTAAAGAAATTTGAAGAGACTGGATCGGCTACAGATATTATAAGACCTGTGTACCATCCTTTTGCTCGTTCCATCTCAAATATCACTGCTTTAAGAAAAAATATAGCCGAAGACCCGAAAGTGTATATTTCTTGATTTTCTCAAGAGCTGGGACTTTCTTACTTTACATTCTCGCATATTACACCTAAATTCATACAAAGTCCAGATCATACAACAACTGAAGCTAGCTGACCATTCACAACGCCATAGTTACGCCGATTTGTTGCTTGAACAACAAGCAGGGGACCGCGATTTTTCCAACAAAATATTCTTCAGCGTGAGGCAAATTTCATACTCGATGGATACGTAAACAAACAAAATTGTCGCATTTGGGCAGGGAGAGTCTTCAAATAATTGAAAACTTACTGTCTGCGTAACACGACTTGTGCAATTTGTGGTCCAAAATAATGGTATCACATGCCACACAACACTAGTGACTATGGCTGAATAGCGAGATAAATTTCCCGGCCGCGTAACCTCTCATCTTGGCGATGTCAATTGGCTATCGAGGTCGTGCAATTTGACACCGTTGGACTTTTTTGTGGGGCTACGCGAAATATCATATTTATGCGTATTAGCCTTTAACTCTCGAGCACTTGAAAATAAACATTCGTCAAGTTATGGCAGAGATAACGTGCAATAAGTGCCAAAAAGCAGTCGAAAATTACCTTAAACGGACTGAAGCTTACAAAAATTCACTAGGCGGTCATTTGAATGATTTAGTGTTCCACATAAAAGGTTCAAATTTTATAATAAAAAAAAAAAAATTTCATGAAAAAATTGTTTTAAATGCATTTTATGTATTTGGAAACAATAAAATGTATAACCCTGCATACGTAAATTAGGGTGAGCCAGAAACTAGCGTATCGTATTTATTTATTTATTTATTTATTTATTTATTTATTTATTTATTTATTTATTTATTTATTTATTTATTTATTTATTCAGTATAATCTAGGATATACAAACTCCTTACAGACTATTTCCGATTGAAAACTTAAATACGCCAAAACTAAATAATAACTTACTAAATAATTACACAAAATCAATTAATAATAGTTTAAACCTACACTTTGTTATTGAAAAATCAATATCCCTCGAGCTAGGAAGCAAGTTATATTCCCTCATAGCCCTTGCAATTGGTGAGTTGGATGCATAAGTTGTTCTAGCTCTATCAATAGCGAAAAAGTCATGATTTCGTAGTGCTCGAGACGGTATATTAGAGTGTATACGATCCAAAAGAAATGGGGAGTCAATCGTCCCCTGTATAATATCATAAACAAATATCAGCGATAAGTTTGACCTTCTATACTATTTAAAGACTTTAAGTTGATCAACAGACACCTAGAACTATATGACGGGACTGGATCCTCAAAATGTCACGAACGAAGAGCAAATCTGAGAAACGTTTTTTGAATCCGCTCAAGTCGTCCAATATGACAAGCATGATATGGCCTCCAGATGAACACTCCATATTCCAGCTTGGATCGCACTAAAGATGAGAAAAGTAATTTTAGAGTATAAGGATCACTGAAATCCGTACTGAAGCGGCGAATAAACGCAAGCATGGAATAGGATTTTGCAATAACATAGTTTATTTGGCTATGAAAAAGGAACTTAGAATCAAAGATTATCCCGAGATCAGATATTTCATCAATATTTCTCAATATAGATTCACCAATACTGTATGAGGCCGGAATGAGATTTCGAGATTTCGAAAAAGAAATGGCAAAGCATTTGCTGGTATTTAGGTACAGACGATTTTTACTGCACCAATCAATTATATTTTCAAGATCGGATTGAAGCATAACGGAAACAGTGAGACTTGTGACTGTTTTAAAAATTTTCAAATCATCAGCGTATAATAAAAAATTAGAGTGTCTAAAGCATAACTTATGTCATTGATAAAAATAACAAATAAGAGCGGTCCCAGAATACTTCCCTGAGGTACGCCCGACGTTGCAATAAAAGGGCGTGAGCAGGCACCATCTACCCGAACAAAGCAGTGTCGAAAGGACAGGTACGGCTTCACTCATGATAATATCCTGGAGTGAAAACCCAGAATCCCCAACTTAGATACCAACAATGAATGGTTCACTTTGTCGAAGGCTTTCGAAAAGTCAGTGTAGATGGTATCCACTTGTACTTTCATATTAAATGAAGAAATACAAAATTCCGAAAATACTGCAAGGTTAGTTACAGTAGATCTTCCAGGCATAAAACCATGCTGGTTAGCACAAATTACAGCAAAACATATCTTGTCCTTAACTACTATTTCAAACAACTTAGATATAGTGGACAGTTTGGCAATGGGACGGTAGTTGGCGACATTGCTTTTATTACCACCCTTGAAAATCGGGGTAATAGAAGTTATCTTCCATGCGTCTATTTATGGGTTGAAGTTAGTAATTTTAACGAGAAACCATAGTTCCTCCAAGCTGGAATTTTTTTTCGCAAATTTTGTAGCATTTAAAGTTTCTAATTTAAATTGCACGTATAAAAGTATGGTTTTATTAAAATTATCATGAATTTTAAATCGTTTAAGATAGCAGGGCGGGTTCTCGTAGAAAATGCTCACATTGGCGAAATATCTTGGAGGTATATTTAGAAACCTAGAAAACTGAGAAGAATCACACCAAAGCTGCATATTTTGATTTTTTTTAAGCTTAATACATCTAAATTTACCAATTTTTAATATAAAAAATGTGAAATTGTATGCTTGCAAGAATCCACAATGTAAAAATATTTGCCATGAATGGCTTAAAAAATACGATAATTTTAATGAAAAATGTTCTTTTACGTGAAATTTATATGAGAAACTTTGAATAAGCACCGGCACCTTTTAAAATTATGTAAAAAATTGTGACTTGCAGGGTATTTGTTTTTTTTTTTCATTTTAATACATAAATGGAATAAGTTCGTCTTTGTTTCAGCCTAATCTATATACATAAAAAAGACTGATGCTACTTACTACGCTCGATCGATTTCGATGATTCGCATCAATTTGTATTGGTTTCCGGTTGAACTGATAAGAAAGAAATACCCTAAAAGTGGATCAGGAATTGACTTTTTCGAAAAATTCGTTCGATTTTCTTCAAATTTCGTATGTATGAAGGTAGCATTAATAAGTTTAGTTTCAAGAATAATCACCGCGACTTACCCTAACTTACATATGTATAACCGCAAATACTTTTCATGGTTAAAACTGCTCTGCTGCTTGTACAATGGCATGTGGCTTTTTCACGGTTACATATAAAGGGTGTTTTTTATAGAGGTATAGAACTTTAAGTTGCAATAAAACAACGATGGATTATTCGATTGACATGAATTTTATTTATCTGAAAGATAATCTTGTGGCATTACATTTTAAATATGATTTCTGGCATATGACCGCCACGGCTGGCGCGGATGTAGTCCAATCCGGACGTCCAATTTTCGATGACTTTTTCCAACATTTGTGGCCGTATATCGGCAATAACACGGAGAATGTTGTCTTCCAAATGGTCAAGCGTTTGTGGCTTATCCGCATAGACCAATGACTTTACATAGCCCCACAGAAAGTAGTCTAGCGGTGTTAAAACACAAGGTCTTGGAGGCCAATTCACAGGTCCAAAACGTGAAATTAGGCGGTCACCAAACGTGTCTTTCAATAAACCTATTGTAGCATGAGCTGTGTGACATGTTGCGCCGTCTTGTTGATACCACATATTTTGGACATTATGGTTATTCAATTCAGGAATGAAAAAGTTAGTAATCATGGCTCTATACCGATCACCATTGACTGTAACGTTCTGGCCACCATCGTTTTTGAAAAAGTACGGACCAATGATTCCACCAGCCCATAAAGCGCACCAAACAGTCAGTTTTTCTAGATGTAACGGTGTTTCAACATACACTTGAGGATTACCTTCACTCCAAATGCGGCAGTTTTGTTTGTTGACGTAGCCATTCAACCAGAAGTGCGCTTCATCGCTAAACATCGCTAAAATGGACGTAGTGCGCGATACGTTTTCCGCACAGAACCATTATTTTCGAAATAAAATTGCACTATTTGCAAGCGTTGTTCAGACGTGAGTCTATTCACGATGAATTGCCAAACCAAACTGAGAATAAATCACATGACAGCTGTTAAATTGGTCGCCATCTTGAGAAGTAATGCCAACTTAAAGTTCTATACCTCTATAAAAAACACCCTTTATTTCATTTAAATTTTTCGTTTGGAAAATTTTTCTATTTCCATCATTTCCCGTGTACTTGTAGACAGAATGTGACATAAACGCTGCTGTTTTGCATTTTAAGATAAAAGTTACTCTGAAGTGTACTTTAAGCTCATGATTTACATACAGAGATATGGGCTAATATTTGTTTATATTTTTATGTCGTTCGTACAAATATATATATTTTTAGTTGCATTTAATATTAAGACTTTAGATTATATTTACTGTTATTCGCAGATATTGACACTTATTAAAACCACATTTATCATCTGAATATAAGTATTAATGATATATATATATATATATATATATATTATTTTTATTTATATATCAAACATAATTTAACTGCTTGGCATGCGTTTATAGTTATTTTCATTTTTTATTGTAAAATATATTATTTTCCCTATGGACATTGCTTTAATGAAAGCTACTGTAGTTCATCATTTGAGTTTTATTGGAGAATATTAGTTATCTTCCATAGAAGAATGTTTATGTTTCTTTATAACTTCTGCAGGTCATTACATAAATCTACTACTAAAAAAACTGTAGGAATACTTGGCATAAAAATAAACGTATGAATATAACTTATTTTAATAGTACTAAAATTACATAAGTACGAAACTCAATATCTACTTTAAAATTTGTATTAAATTTATTATTTCAAAAATTATCTGGTATGCTTTGAGTTCTCCATTGAAAAGCTGTAGAAATAATATTTCAACACGAAAGTTTTATGCGCCAAAGCAATTTATTTCGTTTAACATGCGGGATTTTTCAAATAACATTAAATTTCATCCAAAATGCATAGAACTGCAAAAAAAAATTACAAAATATTAAAAAAAAATTACGGTTTTTTACACTGCACTATATGTATATATGTAGGTACAAAAATAAAAATAAAAAACTCGGCAAAAAAATTACATAAGTGAATTATGGTTTAAAACATTATTTTATATGACAAATAAGTTCAAATTTCCGGCTCTTCTAGAAAATAAAGTAATGTAAAAAATTTAAATGAAGATTAAAATTATAATTTGAATTTGATGGGAGGAGAGGTGTCATAGAGCTTGAAGTCACATAAAAAAGCTTAGGCAGAAATATTTTTGCGGATAGTTCGTTTACAACTCTTTTCTTTGTCAAACACTTGTTTTTATGAAATTTACTTACCCTTGGTGTTTTGAGAAATAATAATCTCTAAAATCAAATGAAAGAGTAACTATGTGCCCCTATTGTATTTAACAGAAATAAAGCCGTAAATATACTATACACAATGCGTAGCAAAAATTTTTGACAAGAAAGGAAAGGAAAGGACGATCAACGGCGATTATTAAATAGCGTTTTTGGGCCGTTTGAAGGACAAAAAATGGCCACCTTTGAAGAAAAGGAAAGTGCTATTTCACCAAGGCAATGCACCGTGTCACAAATCAGTGAAATCGTTTACAAAAACCCATGAATTTGGTTTCGAATTGCTTCCGCATCCACCGAATTCTCCATATCTGGCCCCCAGCAACTATTTTCTGTTTTCAAATCTGAAAAGAATGCTCGCTTGAAAGAAATTTTCATTGAATGAAAAGGGGTTCGCCGAAACTGAGGCCTATTTTGAAGCAAGAGGAAAATCGTACTACAAAAATTGTATCCAAAAGTTGGAGAGTTGCTTTAATCAGTCACCCTTGAAGGGAACTATGTTGAATAAAAATAAATATGCTATGTTGAATAAAAATAAATATGTTTTACAATAGTAGGCCGGGAACTTTTCAATTACCCTGTTACGGATGTATAGGAATTAAAAGTGCCACGCTCATTTTCTAAACTATTTACATAATAGCTCAAATAGACTATGTTAATATGATTGAATTCGGTGTAGTTATTCTCGATGAAATCGACACAAAATATCCCGAAATACAAACTTGCGAAATACAAATTCCATAGACAACAGAATTTTGATCAGACACGACATAATCCAGACAAGACACAATTCCGAAAAAACGCGCTGTTTATTTTTTAAATTATTTTAATATTTTTCTTGAGATACTTTCTTGTTCGTTTCTCAAAAAAATGCATAAGAGATTGCCATTTGAAATATTTTTTCAGTGGCAAAAAGATGATGCTATCACTTTCTTTGAGATTTCTCTGTTAAATTAAAGGGTGTATTCCTATTTTCAAAGAGAATTTTAAAAAAATTTGGCTCTGCAGTTTTACTAAATAAAAATAGAATAAACTATAGAGAAAGATTTGCTTGAAAGGCGCATACTGTAAATCAAAGAAGAAGCTCGACCAAAAACTATTTCAAAAGTTATAAAGTGACAATATATGTGTACATACGAGTATATACATAATGACCTATTATAGTTATGGTGAAAACATACTATAAATTGGTTCAATAAATTTAGTGCTGTCTGGATAAAAAGTTGTCGGAATATTGTCTTGTATGGATATTGTGTTATCCGTATTCTGTGTGGTCGTGATTTTGTTATGTATGTTTAATGTAGTGTTGCTATTGTGTATTGTCTTGAATTTTTAAAATTGTCTAAATTATGTACTGTCCGGATTTTCAAAGTCTGGATTATGGAGCCCGCACCTAGAAAATTTGTACTTATTTTTATATAAAAAATTAATTAGAAAAAAAAATTTCCTTATTTATTTTGATCTTTTTGGCCGACATTTTTAGTATGTAAGATTAGAAACTTTAAAATAGATTAAGCCAATTTTAAGTTAATAAAAACGTAAAAAAAATCCCACTACTGCTACTAATTCAAAAAATTGTTAATAAATTATAATTGTTCAGTGTTACAATCTGTTAATTAAAAGGTTACCAGCGTTTATAGTCCGGTCAAGTTAGACATTAGAAGCTACATAAATTCACACCAGGCTGAAAATGGTAAGATTGTTTAAAATACAATTCCAAAAAAAAAAATTTGAAAGTTCCCCATCTTTCCCCTGTAAGCAAAATTTTTATTCAAGGTCAAAGGTAAAAAAAAAAAAAGAAGAGATTTTCACGATTTTCAGCAAAATGGTAAGTTTTATCATAAAAATACTTCAAACAAAAATTTTAGATCATAAAATGAAACTTTAAAATTCCACCGTTATTGAGATATAACGATTCAAAAAGTTGTAAAAGTTGTAATCGTCATACGCTACCTATGAGGTAGTGTACTTAGCGCGTTTTTTAACGTGGTTTTCCCAGCAGGCTTATTTCACGGGTCACTTGTGATCCTGTTTAATTTGAAACTTTTGCAAAATAATGCATATTATATGGTAGTGAAAATGAGCTGATAGTGAAATATCCTAACCTAGATCATGCTGTTTTGAGTTTTGTAACAAAAATGTCCGAATATTGTTTTATTTGTGCTAAACTTTTAAATGAAAGTGAAGTTGTTACTGCTGAACGTGGTATGAAGACATTAATTAATGCAAGTGTCGAAAGAGTAGATTAATTTTCGGAAAATCTAAAAATTAGGAATCTGTGACAATAAATGAATATTGTCGTAAAAATTATACTCGAAAATCTTCTATTGCTGGAGCTAACAACGTGAAGAACAAGAAGCCAGTACATCCACAAGAAGTCTCCTCGTACTAGATTATGTTCCAGTGAATCAGCTTTTTGTTTTAAAAAACAATGCATATTTTGTGGTCAGGAATTGAATGAAGAGTATGAGAAAAGGAAACCCTTAGACATTGGCCGTCGAACCATTCAAGTAAGTACACTTCAACTTAAAGATTTAATTCTGGAAATAGCTTGGAATCGTGACGATGCTACAGCAAAATCTGTTCTTGCTCGACTCGAATTTGAATATGATTTAGTTGCTGCGGAAGCTAAATCATTACGTTTGCTATGCTTATTTCACGACTTTCTTCCACTGGACTTAAAATCGGTCGTCGGAAACTGAGGTATGATGATAAACTTATTATCACTGAGAAATCGGGAGCATCAACATTTATATGTAGATAATCATCATGATATTTTAAATCAAGCCTGGTACGAAAGAAAAAATTATTAAAAAAGAAGAACGATTCAGAGTCCTGGACGCAGCTACAGCTATCATTCGTTAATATATTCAAACTGTTAATTCTAACGACTCTCCACCAGATCGCATGTCTGAAGATTTAGATAATGAAATCCAAGAATCGTTGACATATTTCGTAGAACGAGTGATTTTAAATAATAAACGATCAAATTTAGATCATTTAAAATTAATATGCACAAATATTTGCCATCGTGACCAGTGAAATAAGCCTACTGGGTAAACCACGTTAAAAAAAGCGCTAAGTACACTACCACATAGGTGGTGTAGAAACGTCTGCATATTATGACGATTACAACTTTTACAACTTTTTGAATCGTTATATCTCAAAAAACGGTGGCTCGTAGGAAAGTAAGTATTGATAAATTTTTATTGTTGATAATTTTATGATCTACGATTTTTGTCTGAAGAATTTTTATGATAAAACTTACCGCATTTTAAACAATCTTACCGATTTTCAACTTGGTGGGAATTTATGGAGCTTTGCTGTTATTATTTGATCTAATTCGCCCGGACTATTAAATATATTTATGTTGTAATAATTTTTTTAACTAATAACAATAATGAACCCTGTTTTAGCATTGGTCATAAAAACAATTTTATGATGTACAATATTTTGCCGTCATAACTTCTTTCTTAATTCTATAATCCAATTTGGAATGTGATTATATAACATTGTTATTTTGATTGCCTGATCAATATCTACTTAGGAATTACAGGAAAGCAAACATATTTACTGAAAATATTAAAAATATTTTTTATTCCTTACAAAAAGAGAATTTTTTTTAATTATTCGAATCTTAAAAAAAAATTTCATTATTATTTTGATCTATTTTTCGATTAAAATGAATTAAACAATATGAGACAATACTGAAAGTATATAATTTTAATAGCAAAATAATTTTAATTTACTTTATTTTTAAATTTGTTTTGAGCTTAGTAGAAATTTCTCAGTATTTGAAAAGTAGCAATTTTTGGGCAAAATATAATTAAAACTTTAGAACACAAATATGGAATATATGAATATTAAATAAAAAATTTCTTTTGTATGCATTTCAATCAAATATATAATAATTAATTTATAAGTAAATATTGCTCAAAATATTTAAGAGATATAAATTATGTATGCAAATTGTGAAATACAAATATATGCATTTATTGCCAACATGTTAAGAGAAAGCAGATTTTAGAAGCTATTCAATGGTTGCTTCCAGAATTTGATATATTACAACAAATACATGTTTACTACAGAAAATTCTGCGCATATTTTTAGCCATTTTCGTAGCACTTTTTAGGCACAAATTTAACTTAAAAATTATGTTTATTTATCAAAAGCAATTTTTTTTAATAAATATTTAAAGAATTTGTTTTTTTCACTTTCTTTAATATTTAGAATATATCAATAAATACAACAAAACATCATAACTGATTTTGTATAATAACTTACGGATACTCTAATTTAAATATGACCTATTTTGAGATAACATAAGCTGTTAGCTAATTTTCAACCACATCAAAGTTATTAAACTAATTTTATTTATTAATAAATAGCCTGAAAATTTTCAAAATAAATAAAGTAAATATAAATACGTAAAATTATATTTTAAAATAATTACATACATGTTAAATGTGTACAAGACATAAGAAAATAATCACATACATCCATGCACTTACACACACATGTGTTCGCTTCTCAATTTTCTATACATATATCTACCAAATGTGTTAAGCGGTGACATTAAATACACTTAAATAAATAATATGAAACTGCCAGACATAATAAAATTGAGATACACATGTCTACCTTCCACTTATACGCACGCAAGTATGTACATATGTGAGACCGTAGACGAAGGAGCCCCCCTAATCTCTTTGTGCGCTTTGTTGAGCTTGAGTGTTTGTTTGCACAAAAATTTTGCTACATCTTTTGTTTACAAGCAAAATATGTTACAACCACGACCAGATATTAATACAACAGTATGTGTTTGTGCAGTTGTTTCATATTATTTTGAGTTCTGTGACTATTTGCTGCACAAATATTTACTTGTGTGCGCATGTAATTATTACACTTGACGAGGCATAATATATTAGGCGTCACCCTAGGCCTGGACTGACTTTAATTGACTTACTTAATTAAACAAATACTTGGAAAATTATATGAAGGCATTTCATACTGCAATTATTTAAATAAATAAACTTACAACTTAATTGGCTCCCCACATATTTCTAGGCGCTCCCACAATTAATTCACGTTACTACTTTGAGTAATTTAATATTCGAAATTAAGAAAATAAATCGAGTAAATGAAATAAATTTGAAAAAATATTTAAAAATTAAAATAAATTAATTTAAAATAAGATGGCATTACTTACTAAATTCGAAGTGCATCATCCGAAATCAGCCGTAGAATGTTTCTTTTTTACCACGAAGGCAAGGTGGGCGAAGCATGGTAGACATCAAGCATCTACACCAAAAGTGTGTATACAACTTCCGGCTGTTTTTTCACTAGCAACAAAGTTAATTGCATAAATTATTATGCCAAGCAGACATGAAATACACTTCGCTAAATATAAGTGACACCTCAGCGAAGAATCTTTGCTGAAGCCGAAGGTTTTGTGTGCGGTTTACAGGACCTAGTGATTGCAACTAAAAATTATAAAAAATAGATCATCCGCACGGACATTGAAAATGATTTATGTCGACAATGCAAAAAACTACCTGAAACGATTCCCAACATCACAGGTGCATGTGCTCCATTAGCAGTTAAAGAATATATAAAAAGAGACAGCCACGTCGCTAAAATAGTGAATCAATTTTTGGCACTCAGATATTGGATAAATTACGGTGGAAAGTCCCCGACCTGATACATAGATGCCGCTACTAGAATTATTTCATACGATTTTTAATCATAACCTTCAAAAACCGTGTGCACAAATTTAGCAGTTGTCGGATCATTAGTTTGTGAATTTTAGCATTTTGAGTCAATCAAATTTTGTTATTGTGAAAGAAAGAAAAAATGGATAACAAGGAATTTCGCGTATTGATAAAATATTGATTTTTGAAGGGGAAAATATGTTACACTTCAAGCAAGCAAGTGTTTGGAGATGTTCAAGGGTAATGAACTCGAGTTTTTGCATCGATATGTGACAATTGATGAAATATGGTTCCCTAATCTCACTCCGAATTCCAATTGACAGTCATCCGAGTGGACAGCACATAATGAACCCGCTCCAAAGCATGGAATAACGCAATAATATAACAGCGACTATTACACAGCGTTATTGGACCGTTGTAAGGACAAGATCGCCGAAAAACGACCGTATTTGAAGAAGGGTTATTTTACCAAGGCAATGCACCGTATCAAAAGTCAGTGAAATGGATGGCAATAACCCATGAATTGGGCTTCGAATTGCTTCTGCATCCCCCACAATCTCCAGATCTCACCAACAGTGACCGTTTGCTCTTCTCAGATCTCAAAAGAATGCTCGCTAGGAAGAAATTTTCGTCGAATAAAGAGGTGATCACCGAAACTAAGACCTATTTTGAAGCAAAGAACAAATCGTACTACAAAAAATGGTATCAAAAAGTTGGAGGGTCGCTTTAATCAGTGATCACATCTTAAGGGAACTACATTGAATAAATAAATTAATTTTGCAAAAAAAATTTGTTTTACTATGGTAGGCCGAGGACTTTTCAATTGACCTGCCCAAAAACATCTCCTAAACAATTTTAGAAAGCAGTTTAACGAAATTATATTGGGATCGATGCCACACAACAGACCTGGCATAACTGTAATCGGAAAACACGGAAAAAGGGCCCTGCTAATAGACATAGGAGTCTCAAGACGCACAACCTGAAGAATGCATACAGAAAAGTGTAGAAAATATCTAAATTTAGCGCATGAAGTTGAGGAAATGTGGAGACTAGATAGCGTCGATAAAATTTCAATCATCGAATCATCTACGGGAGTTATCCCGAAAAATTTGAACACGAGTCTGGATAAAATAAAAATAACTGAGAAGCGACAACTGATATAGAGGGCAGAATAATTGAAAAAAGGAAAAAAAAAACATATTTGTAATCAGTTTCTTATGTCCTTTAAACATATACTTATTGTTACTCGTAACCAATGCATAGTATATAATTTACTCGTATAATTTATAACTATCGTATTAAGTATGTTGTTGTAAAACGACATTGATGAACATCTTTATTAAGAGAAAATAAAATTAAAAAAAATAAAGTAATATCAAAAAAAAAAAAATAAAATAAAATAAAAATAAAATAAAATAAAGTTAAAAAAATAAAATAAAATAAAATGCAAAAAAATAAAATAAATTAAATAAATAAAATAAAAAATAAAAAAGATATTAGATAAATATATATATATATGTATATATATATATGTGGGATGTACGGACGGACAAAGGACTACTAGAAGTGGACAACACTTTTAAAGCAACAATTCATTACTTTTATAAACATACATCTCTGTTCATTTGACGAAACTGTAACACTAATCGACAAGGGTAACACTAATCGAACGAAAGGGATACAAAAAACGGACGTTAAAAAGCAGAGTCAGTCAAGTTTGAAGAACAGACCGGATCGGCCGAAGCTGTGTAATTTAATTTTATTTAATAAATACTTTTACTTAAACGTGTTGTTATTTATTTTGCGCAGCGGAAAATATATCCCACAGAATTTGGGGGCTCAACCGGGATATCCGCTGTTTTAATTCGCAAATTAAATAAAGTATCATCAAATCGGTTCGGTTCGATTGTAGTAGCATAGAAATTCAATTTTATGTTCGCGAAAAGCAAAAGCGTCAACTTTTTTTTTTTCTCGTAAGCCACGCCACCAGGAATTGCAGTACTTAGCGACAGTTACAGAGCAAAAGATAGCGGCGGCGCAGGTTAGCAGATTAGTACAGTTGTGCAGTGGGTAGAGGCAGAGCAGAAGCTGTATCGGGCAGCGAAAACTTACATATATAGTCGCGGTAGAAGCAGAATATTGTCAACGTTAACACCAATTGAGCATCCAAGCAAACATCATACAAGTGTCAACGAGTTGCAAGAGAGTAGCAGAGCTAGCGAAAAAATTTCTATTCCTAGTTCGACGGAGTTAGAGTTTGCGAAGTCGTGTTGGACGGAGTTTAGTCGATAGAGTTCGACAGTAAATTGAGTAAGTTCAACGAGTTCGTGTTGAGGTGAATTGCCGAGTTGGAGAGTTTGATGAGCAGCAAATTCGAGTGCGGATTTTTGATGTTTTGCTGGTTGAAGCAGTCGTATGATCTCGTTGCAGATAAGTGATTGATCTGAGTAAATTCGATATGGTGTTATGTTTCACATTCTTGTTTACATAGATATAGTAAAAGGAATTGTGCACTTTAAACAAATTTGAGTAAAATTTTTATTCCGTGTAGAAATTTTGAGTTTTTTTTTTTCTTTTCGAGTAAAGTAACTTGATGTTCGAGGTAATTGAATTCCCGAAATTTTGTATTCTTAAATTAAAAGAATGTTAAGTGTTAAGAAATTAACATTTTGAGTGGTCAATTGGTTGCACTGGGGAAATAGATTCTAGAGTTGTTCTTCTAGAAGACTAAAATAATTTTGAGAGAGAAACTATAAATCAGAGTTGAGTTATTTGAGGGGAACCACGAGTGTGAAATAATTTTATTTGAATAAGAAAATATATTTATAAGTGAGTGTAAATATTTTAAAACAATTCTGTAAAATCTATTGAAGAATTTGAGAGTTTTTGTGAATTGAGAATACTTTGCAAATATATTTTTAATCACATATAGTCGCAGATATTTTAAAAATATTTATAAATTGTAATTGAATTATTGAAATACTTACAAGAAGACTATAAGTTTTAATTGAATTTATATATTGAATTTGTAATATCTATAATTAATTTGTAATCGACATGGACGTCGACGAAATTTTGACATTGACCTTTAACGAGCTTAGGGAAAAACTTACCGACTTGGGGTTATCGACAAGAGGACGCAAACGTGAACTGCAAGATAGACTTTTAGAGCACTTCGGTCATGCCAGAGATGTAGATGAAGATTCAACCCTGGATGAAGAAACTTCGGTTAGATTACCAATTTCGCAAGCCTCAGTTCAAAGCCACTTCACTCTTCGTGATATTGAGGACACATTGTCATCATTTTCGGGTTGCGGACAACCTAATGTTAATCAATGGTTGCAAGAATTCGAAGACAATGCAGCAGTGGTTAATTGGAACGACTTGCAAAAGTTTATATATGGGAAGCAGTTACTGAAGGGTGCAGCGAAGATATTTGTACGTAGTCAAAGAAGTGTTAAGGATTGGAACTCTTTAAAGTCCATCATCAAGAAAGAGTTCAGCGTAAAACTCAGTGCAAACGAAATCCATCGTACTTTAAAGAATAGGCGCAAACGAGCAAATGAAAGCTTCCTTGAATATCTATATTCACTAATCGAGGTAGCGGGTCAAATCAATATGGATGATGAGAGCATAATTGAGTATTTTATTGATGGGATTCCAGATACGCGCTCCAATAAGCAGATCCTTTATCAATCACTCACTATAGACGAACTTAAAGAAAACCTTCGTGTATATGAAAAATGTCATGGACGGCAGAATATGAACAATAGTTCAACTGTGCCGCATGTTCCAAGAGATAATCGTGTTATTAAGACCGAAGCGGATAGCAATATGAAATGTTTTCGATGTGGCAAGATGGGACATATGGCCAAGCAGTGCACGGAATCTGCAACTAGGTGCTTTAGGTGTGGTCAAGTTGGTCATAAGGCAAATGAATGTAGGCAAGCGGTACAACGGACGGAATTGAAGACTGAGAATAGAAAAGTACATGTTGTAGTAGGCAATGAGGATGAGTTGAAAACTAAGTCAATATCACAGGATACTTGTCTATTTCGAGATATACAAATTAATGGTTACACGTTTTCAGCATTGTTAGATACGGGTAGTGATATTAGCGCTATCAGATATGACACCCTAATGAACATTGGTTACGTCGATTTTAACTCGAAGATTCAGACATTGTATGGTATTGGCAATAAAAAGATTAAAACAATTGGATGTTTCACCTCGCGCATAGATTTGGATGGCACCGAAGTTGATATTGAGTTTCACGTCGCTAAAAGATGCGATATTTTGTACGATGCAATTTTGGGCAAAGATGTATTGAGGCAGGTAGATGTCGTTATTAATAGTGAAGGCGTAAGATTTACACCGAAGACAATTGTAGAGTATAAACAAGAGACGCCAAAGCAGAGTATAGAAACAGAAGTAGATATCAGTCGTATTGGTGAGTTACAGAAGGAGTTTGGGTCAATTTTATATACAATGAGCAGTGAGCGCGAAGACCTACGAGTTGAAATTGATCATTTACCATCTGCAGTGAAGGAAGATGTACTCAGTCTTATAATCAATTACAGTGCCGAGAAAAAGGAGAAGTCACCAATTGAAATGAAAATTATTGTAAAAGACGAAATTCCAGTATACCAAAGACCTCGCCGGTTATCATATGCAGACCAGGTTGTAGTTGAGAAACAAGTTGAGGAGTGGTTGTCGGATAATATCATACAGGTTAGCACATCAGAGTATGCATCACCGATAGTACTAGTATCGAAAAAAGATGGTACAAAGAGATTATGCTGCGACTACCGAAAACTTAATGAAAAGATAATCCGCGATAATTTTCCGATGCCTTTGATCGATAATATTTTGCAAAAGCTACAATCAGCGACTGTATATACTACCTTGGATCTTCGTAATGGATTTTTTCACGTGCCGATAGAGACTGGATCGCGAAAGTATACGGCTTTCGTGACACACCATGGACAATTTGAATTCTTGTATGCTCCGTTTGGCCTATGCAATTCTCCAGCTGTATTTACGAGGTACATTTATGCCATCTTCAGTGACCTTATCCGAAGTGGTACCATAATCGTTTATATGGACGACATCATTATTCCTTCAAAGAGCATGGAGGAAGGGGTGGCTTCTTTGCGGGACGTGTTAGTAAAAGCAAAGTCATATGGATTACGATTGAAATGGGAGAAGTGCCAATTTTTACAAACTCGGGTAACGTTTTTAGGTTACATCGTGGAGGAATCAACCATAACACCATCACAGGAGAAGACTCAGGCAGTACACGATTTTCCCTTACCCACCAATAAGAAAATGTTGCAACGTTTTTTGGGGCTCACATCATATTTTCGACGTTTTATTCCGAGATACTCTTTGGTCGCTAAACCGTTGACAGATCTCATGGGGCAGAATGTAGAGTTTCACATCGGAGATGAGCAAATAGCAGCATTTCAACAATTAAAGATTGCTTTAATAAATCCACCCTTACTTAGACTTTTCGACCCGACGTTACAAACAGAGATTCACACTGATGCATCCATGTTTGGATATAGCGGAGTGTTGATGCAAAGGGGTTCAGAAGATAGACTGTTGCATCCAGTTGAGTATATGAGCAGAAAAACTACACCTGTAGAGCAGAAATACCACTCCTACGAATTGGAAGTTCTCGCAATCATAGAGGCCTTAATAAAATGGAGGGTATACGTCATGGGAATCAAATTTAAAATAATAACGGATTGTAATGCATTTGCGCTGACGATGAAAAAGAAGGACGTCCCTTTACGAGTTTCACGTTGGGCTATGTACCTTCAAGACTATCAGTATGAGATCGAACACCGTTCAGGAAGTCAGATGAGACACGTGGACGCATTAAGTCGCATATATTGTTTAATGCTGTCTGATAGCCTACGACACAGAATACGAGAAGAGCAAATTAAAGATGACAAGTTGGCAGCTATACGAAAAGTTTTAGAACGAGAAAATTATCATGACTATTTCATCAAACATGGAGTTCTTCATAAAGATTTCGCTAAAAATCTATTGGTAGTACCAGCATGTATGGAACAAGAGGTTATTAACATAGCTCATAGACAAGGACATTACGCGGTAAAGAAAACACAAGATTTGGTTTGAAAGAGATTTCTTTATTTTTAATTTAACACCAAAAGTAACAAACGTGGTAAGGAGCTGTGTAGAGTGTTTGGTGGCAGAAGCGAAAGCGGGTAAAAAGGAAGGCTTGCTTAGTCCAATCAATAAAGAAGACAAACCCTTTGGAACATTTCATTTAGACCACGTGGGTACTATGGAAGAAACAAAGAAACTATATAATCACATTTTGGTTGTCGTTGATGGATTTTCCAAATTTGTTTGGCTGTATCCGACAAAGAGTACTGGAAGCGAAGAGGTATTAGAGCGTTTAAAGAACCAATCAGCGATTTTTGGAAACCCTTGCATAATAATAACAGATAGAGGAACCGGCTTTACTTCAAAAGCTTTCGAGGAGTACTGTGCAGAGGAAAAAATTCAGCACCTAGTTATAACGACGGGAGTTCCACGAGGCAATGGACAAGTCGAGAGAGTCCATAAGGTTGTAATATCAATGTTAACGAAATTGTGTTTAGAGAATCCGAAGCAGTGGTATAAGCACGTTGCAAGAGTTCAGCAAATAATCAATTCTACGCCGACGCGAAGCACAAATTATTCCCCTTTTCGACTACTGACTGGTGTGGACATGCGCATTAACGCAAATTACGATATTCGACAGTTATTGGAGGAGCTAGCTGTAAACGAGATTGATGAAGAACGAGAAAAAGTGCGGCAAGATGCGAGAAATAATATTAGACGTATGCAAGAAGAAAATGTGCGAAACTTTAATAAAAACCGCAAACCAGACACAGAGTACGATGTTGGTGACTTAGTGGCAGTCAAGCGAACTCAGTATGGACCAGGACTTAAGCTTAAACAAAAATTCTTTGGGCCATATAAAGTTAAAGAAAAGAGAGATCATGGTCGTTATACAGTTGAAAAGATTGGTGACATTGAGGGACCGAGAGTAACTCATACAGTGGCAGAGCATATGAAGCCATGGAGTTCTTCGTTCGGGGCGAACGAAACATCAGGATGGCCGAATGTGGGATGTACGGACGGACAAAGGACTACTAGAAGTGGACAACACTTTTAAAGCAACAATTCATTACTTTTATAAACATACATCTCTGTTCATTTGACGAAACTGTAACACTAATCGACAAGGGTAACACTAATCGAACGAAAGGGATACAAAAAACGGACGTTAAAAAGCAGAGTCAGTCAAGTTTGAAGAACAGACCGGATCGGCCGAAGCTGTGTAATTTAATTTTATTTAATAAATACTTTTACTTAAACGTGTTGTTATTTATTTTGCGCAGCGGAAAATATATCCCACATATATATATATCTATATATATATATATATATATATATATATATATATATATATATATATATATATATTTATTTATTTATTTATTTATTTATTTATTTGCCGCTTTATAACCGCTGAAGCGATTTTCGACTGAGCTCCTCTTCCGATTTGAGTTTATGCATCTTGATACTTTTAACAACAAATGGAGGGACCTACAGTTTATTCTATGCCGCCTCCGAATGACCGATGGATTTTTATAAGGAGCTTTTTATATCATATCATATCATGTCAGAAATAAGCTCGGAGTGCTAACCAACCGGCTATTGCGGCCGATAAAATAAAAATAAAGGAAAATAAAATGAAATAAGGATTTAGGTATTACTGTTACCGCTCTCACATAGGCGTGTGACTTTTAGGGATTGGTATATTTGTGAGAAACTTAAAAAAATTGAAGTATAATTTGGATCAAATTACAACTCAGCGTAGCAATTTGTGAGCTCAGAAATATATTATATAGGGTTTAGAGTGATAAGAGTGATATGATTTATTAAAGAAAAAAACATACTAATTGTTAAGGAAATATAAATGTTTTTTATTTAATATGAAGTAAAATCGATGCAATTAAGCTCTGAGTATAACATCACTCAAATGACCTCCACGACTTCTTTTGCGGGAACGAATTCGATGAACCCAATTTTTGAGCACTTTTTCCACTCAGTCAAGTCGTATGTCATGAATGGCACATTCAATATTGATTTTTAAAGCTTGAAGAGAGTCTGGTTTATTGCTTAAGACCAATGACTTCAAATAGTTCCACAAAAAGTAGTCTAATGGTGTTAAATTACAACTTCTTGGAGTATATTCAATATCACAATTTCTTGAAATAATCGAATCTCCAAACATTTATCGCAATAATTCGGTTGTTGCACGTGCTGTGTGACACGTAGCCCCATCTTGTTGGAACCAGATGTTGTTAAGATCAACTTCTTCCAATTGTGGCCATAAAAAGTTGGTTATCATCGATCTGGACAGTAACGGTGTTACCAGCTTCATTTCGAAAGAACTACGGACCCATGATTACACCAAACTGTCAATGTAGGTGATTGTATTGGTTGTTCATGAATAATTGGTGGATTTTCTTCGCACCAGAATTGACAGTTTTGTTTATTTACCGCATCACTCAAATGAAAGTGAGCCTCATCGGAGAAGATGATTTAAAAAAAAAATCGTTAACGTTTTCAAATTGTTCCAAGGCAAAATCAGCGAGTTCACGTCGTTTATGGTGGTCCAATGATGGAATTGTAAACATTACTGGATGCAATGAAAAAAATGACAGATCATGACATATTAAAAATTGCTAAAACAACTCTTAGAAATCATATCGTCCCTATTGGAAAACCCTTTATGTGTATGTACGTATGAGTATATATGTATAATATCAGAAGCTTTTGAGAGTGAAAATTAGTAAAAAAAAAATTACCGAAACCACAAAATCATTTTCAGTGATTGCCATTCTAAATATATCAAGTCTAAAACCAAAAATTTTCAGAAATAACATACAATTCAGTCCCTAAAATATGCACATATTTTATATGTGTTAAATTTGTATGTAATTAATTTTTGCATCTTAGTGACGATCCTCAAATTATTATTTAAAAGCTCGAACTACTTAAAATACAATGCAGACGTTTGAATTGCCAAACTAACTTTTATTATAATATTTATTATAATTACCATTAAATATATTAACAAAGTAAGTACTTAACTATTACTATTCTCAATTATGTATTCACAAAAGCTTGGCAATCAATCGGTTGATTCATGCACAAGAATTTCAATTGTTGCACTCAACTATTTAATATATGAGTGGGCAACTCAAGCCAATTGAATGCAGCTAATTCAAGGCAAAACAAATATTTGCGCAAGTTGGTCATTTGTGTGGTGAAGCAAGCAAATCCCAAGTTATGTGAGTATTGAATAATACTATGATAATATTTGCACAAATATTTGTGCTTTTCAATATAGAAATATACAAATGTATGTGTGTTAACAAATTAATTTGATTGAAATGCTCACAAAACAAAGGTATTGAAAGCATTGCGGAGAATCTTGTGTGCTTTGTAACCAACAAAAAGTGTTGATTACTTAAGCGCACATACATACACAGGTGCATATATATGTCGAGTTGTACAAAGCAAGCTAATTTCCGTGTATGTGTGTGTGTGTGTGTGGAGTCCATGGAGTGGAAACTATTTCGTAATTGCTGCTTAGCATTTGTCAAATGGATTGTGCGCTAGAAGAATGCGAAATAACATGCACATGTAGACATATATATAAGTATATGTTTAAGCATATATGTGACCATAAGAATGCACATAAATTTTCAAGTAGTTGGTTACGCATACAAACTAGCTTATTTGGAAGCATTTAATGGTCACACATGAATAATTTCAAATACTCTTTCGGGAGTATGAATGTATGTAAGCGTGTAGATATGCATCTGTATTTGCACTCACTAAAAATTCAAAACATTCAACAACAACATACCACTTATTCAAGCTCGGTAAGTACCTTGGAATTTGCTAAATAAATATTCACATAGTCAAGTACATCACATATACACACATGGATGTCACATACAAACGCATTCGCTAGAAATATGCGAAAATACCAGGTAACCAGTAACCAAAAAATCGATTGATTGCGTAAATGCATTACATGATTGTCAACTGCTCGCATGTATTATTTTCCTTTTTGGGGCTTGCAACAAGTGCTTATCCTTTTCCCATGCAAATATGATTTTTGGCAAATGCCATTTGTTAGTTTAGTCAATAGAAAAATATATTCAGAAATTTATGTTGCTTATGTATGATGCATAATGCGTAATCTCAATGAGAATAGAAATGTTTTTGTGAAAATAAGAGTTTCTGCTCAAATGAGATTTGGTATTCCAAGTGAAAGAAATCAGAAGATGAAATTTCTGTACTTCAAATTTTCAAAGCTCCGGGTAATGGAATGATGTATTATTCATATTTTTTTCTATTAATAAGAAAATGTTTGAAAAAAATGAATCACAGTCACATTCTACCCTCTATTGTTTTATGTTACTCTACCAAAAAAATTTTAGAGCAGAAAATCGTGCTTCATGTAGTTCTATTTCTGCATAGAGCAAACTCAAAAAAATAGAGCAAATTAAAGCAAACAAATTTTATGAAACACAATTTTTTGAAATAGATTATCCTGTTGTAACCTAGAGCAGCTCAATAAAAAGCCTCTTGTTTCAAATGAAATTTCTTTTTTGTTACATAACAAAATTTGATAAACTTTTGTTTGAAAATTTTTCACCGGAAGACATGTGTGAAGTGTTACAGACGTGTGCAGGAAAGTACGTTCATCAATAAACACAAGGAAGGTTGGATGTCTAGAAGCTGCTATCCCAACAATCAGTCGAACGTTTTTATGCACGACATGAAATCCTCTACAACTCGTTGTAAAGAAACTGTGGGACGGAATTTAAAGCTTCCTGCAAATACCAGCCATTTAAGCTCATAGTATACACACGGACAAGATCGAAAGTAGAGCTTGTAAGCTGAGGATTGTCGTGCCACAGTGGAGAAAAGAAAGACTGCCTATCTCACAAAGTTGCTGTCGATCACAACGCGTGAGGGAGGAAACCGACCTTTGAAGAGAAAGCGAAATGCATTTGCAGACAGAAAAAGCGAGAGGCCAGAATGTGTGAGTACTTCTTTCAAGGCATGAACATCGTCATGGAGGAACTGGGACGATCTGTTGCCAAGAATATACTGAGTTTGTGGCCAAATTGAAATCTAATCAGCTTTAGACATAGCAACCCTACAATTGACCAGATTTTCATCATGCACCAAATCTTCGTTGATTTTAAAGCAGCATCCTATAGCACGAAAAGGAGCTGCCACTATGCCTTTACATCTGAGTTTGGTAGCCACGAAAAGATATGGAAATTGACGTTAAACAACATCAAAAAGCTCCCTCAGCACTCGGAAGGGCCGCTCGAAGCCGTACGGTATGAAGCAAAGCATCAGAGAAGTTGACTCTTTTTCGCACATAAGCGTCATGACACGTCATTGTTGACAGTCATAACTTTGGATTCGTAGATAAATTCATACTGGCTTCACTTGATGTTTTCAATAGGCGCCAAACGACGAAAAGATTAAACGTATGGCACGCTATTGTTGATTCGTATATAATCGCATTAGTGGTGACTATGCCAATAAAAAAATAGAGGATTGATGAAATTTTATGTGAAAAATTCATTAATGAACTAGAGCTGGTAAATTTAGGTTTAATTCTATAACGTAGAAAAGAAAATGTGCTGTTTTCGACCATACCGAGATCTTTATATATTTTTTATTGTAGCATTTTGGTTTGAATTATTATTGATGTATCCTTTGAAGTATATTTTATTGGAGAATATATGTAATGAGTTGGATCTGCGAATTGTAGTCATCACAAAATACGAAGTGCATTAGACTAGCCGATGTGTCTATAGTTCGAGTTCTAGCATATATGACAGGGCACCCCGAAATTTTCGAAATATTTGAGAACTATAAATATAAAATCAATCAGCAGTACTGAGGTCTTAATGTTATAGGATGGACTTCCAAAAAAAAATCAAATCTTCATTAACGAAATTCACAATTCATGTTGAAGGAAAAATTAGACAGTTAAATGGTTAAAATTAACATCAAATATACGATGTTGGTTCAAAAAAACCAAAAAAAATAAAGAAAAAAAAACTATCACATTGGAGGTTGTTGATAATTTTCTGGTCAAAAACAATACCTATATTCACCAGATTTGTCCCTTTCCTTGTTCGCATTCGTTGAAGAGACTCGTAAAATTAAAACATTTGCAACGAATGAGGAGATAAGGACTGTTTCATGAGAGATCTGCTTCGAGGATAAGACTACTTTGAAGGAGACAAGTTTAAAATTGTAGAATACATTCAGTCCTATTCTGGAACTCATCGTAGGAAAGTTACGAAAACAAATTTAAGTTGAACGAATGTAAACAAAATATTTAAAACGTTTTGAAAAATATATAAATATTTATGAAATCAAGAAGACAAAAAAAATCTGAAAAGAAGACGTTATTGAAAAATTCAAAGGAAGATTTTGATTGATACAAGCAATCCCCTGGAATTGGATGAGGCTATGTTAAAAAAAATTTTCCAATATTTGTGTCTATGAAATTATTAAAGCTCTTATCGCACATATATATTATTTTATTTATAAAGAATATCTACCTAAATAAGGCTGCATTCACATGTACTAGATGCATTAAAGATAGTGTAGGGATAGTGAAATGCAGTGAGGATATAACTTGTAGCTACCAACGCGGTGTAAGAAATGATTTCAAGGCTCCAATTTCTCAGTCCACTTTTTCAAAAGCTTTAAAGGATAGCCCACGATGGATAAATCTAGATATGACAGACGAAGAAAAATGTACTGCCAAAATGTATGAAAGTCTTCCTTTGAACACTTGGTTGGTGTTGTTGTTGTTGTTGTAACCGAAAAAATTTCCAACAAATTCCCACTGTCGCGAGAACTATTGGATTTTAGATTACTTTTGCGACAGGCATGCTTTACCGCAGGTAAATTCTTGAACCCTTGGTTAACCGTTGCGCCATTTCCCACGTTTGCTGCAACCTACAGTTTCTTTCGTTTGTGTGTATATTTTTTTTAATTTCAAAAACATCTTAATTTGTTCTGCAATCAAGCACTCATCGTAGAGAATTTGTATGAAACTCTACAATTTAACGTTTCAAGTGTGAAGGTTATCAGCAGATTTCTAATTTACATTGGATTCAGTAAAGAAAATGTCGTAGAAACTACGAGATTCAATGTACGGTAGATTTAAGAATAGGACTGACTATTGTTTTTTTAAAACTGAATTTTCAATGATTGAATGAATAAATGAATTTTCGCAATAAATTTAAAACACAGCATCAAACAAGAATATTGAGTTGCTTTCCAACCTCATGCTTTAAGTTGTGTAAGGTATTTGAACCAGATTTAACCCACTTCAAGAAAAATAGTTCATTTGAAATAACTGATTTATATTTTATTTTTATTTTTTATACCTTCCATGCACATGATATGGTATATAAACTTTGGTCCGATCTATGTATGTACCAGAAGAGAATAGATAGACTCACCAAAATTTATACCGTTCGCTTCAGAATTACCAGCTGAGTTAATTTAGCCATGTCTATGTGTCCGTCTGCTTGAACGCAAACTAGTTTGAGATATTGGATTGGAGCACTATTTATATATATTTCACCGATTTTTCAGATTTTAAAACTTTTTATCATAAATATTGAAATTCGCTTCAAAGAGCTTGATATTTCGTATTCCACGGACTTTAATTCAAGCGAATACGAGTATTGACACTGAAAAAATTGCAATGAATTTGATATGGTCATGGAAAGTTAAGAATTTCGGCATAGCTGAAGTCAGCTCTTCTTTCTTGTCTTATAATGAAATTGTGGGCCGTTTTCTCTGTATTTATATGCTGAAATTGAACTCTTTTGGTAACTGTCTATTGCGGTCTATTATTACCTTAGATTATAAGTTAATGAGCTTTATTTTTAAGATCTCCTGGTTCAGTTCCATTTCAATATAAACTCATTGAAATACATATATATATATATATATATATATATATTGAAATTTGTTTTCTGCAATTGCAATAGAAATCTATTTTCTATGTCAGAAGCTGACTTCAGAAATCTGTGATAAATTTTTATCCAAATATTTTAACTTCAAACATTTTTAAGATCTTCCTAAAGTTAAGCTTAGAAACGTTAGAAACAAGTTTGATATTTATATAACAGTTGGGTGTTGACATCAACATTTCAGTATTAAGAAAAAGGTAGCTAAGCCCCCATAACGCAAATTTTTCCTTTTGTTGAAATATTATATCATTTTACAAATACAATACAAACTTCAATAACAATAATAATAAATTTGCATTCTGGGGCGAAAATTGCAATATTTTCCAAATCAATAAGATTAGAGGCCACTCAGTAAAGCAAACATAAGTTCAAGCATACATATGTATTTACATATTTATGTAAGGCCAAAAATGTCAATATAATAAGACTATATTGAGGCTTATGAAAGGCTCTTGGCCATAACAATAAAATTTGGACAATAACGAAGTTCGCATTAGTTTCAACATACAAGCAAACAATAAATATTTCTTATCAATTTCAAATACTTGACTCAATGAAAATGTTAACTTTTGCCACAACAAAGTAAATATATATATGTGCGAGTATGTATGTATGTGTGTCTGTTTGAATCTGTATGCATCTGTTTGAATGGGAATTAAATTCACGAGGCAAAAATAGGCGTTGATGTATGCTTGTATGTGATATTTCTCATTAACAACTATATGTTTGTGTATTTGTGGGTAAAATGTTTACTTGACTGTGTCACTCTTTCATTTGTTTGTGTTTTGAAATCAACAACATTTCAACAAAAGCCAATTGGGTGATAAAATGCGCTCATTTTCCGGACAATAAATATGAAATTTCAGGTTGTTTTGTGCTTGCTTTTTTGTGTATGGTTTTAAAAAAATAAATCCACCCGCTGTGTGACAATTACCTGAATGTGATTGACCTTTGACAATGTTAGGGAGTACAGCAGTAGAGCAATAGCAAAGCCAACGAAAGAGCTGATTGTTGAAAGTGTTATTGTGGTAAATCCAATTGTAAATAATGAAAAAGTTAATGACATGGAAATGGTGGAAAGCGGCTGTGGGGTTAAATTTAATGAGATGAGGAGCATAAAGGCAAACATAAAAAGATATAAATGTGTTTCGCTATATCACAAGAAAAATTGAAATATTTCCAAAACAAAAAACCGAGAATTTTTATTATATTGTGGCGAAAATGTGAAGCGAATGTCCGATGAAAGAGCGAAGCCGATAACTGGCATGTTCTAGAGCGTGAATCGAGAACAATTCGATCATTCCAGGCATTTGTTGTAATTTAGTATATTAAGGCAAAGCACAACTGCAGAGCTAATCAGTCGTAAAGTGAACACGTTCTTGATAAATTTCATGTGACCTAAAAATAATACATTGTGAAAGTTGTAATATAAGTGATTGCAAATAGTGAAGAGAATTATTAGTTATTAAGAAATAACTTAATATTGAGTAAATTCATTTTAACTAAGAAACTGTAAACATAGTTGGCGACTTTTATTTAACAATCCATTGATCGGATTCTAAGAACTTGAGTAATCATCGAGTTTATTTAGCAAAATCGTTACAATATTAGCATTGTAATGATTGTTTTTTCATATATTTTAATTTTTTATTTTTTTAGGGATATGTAAATAATATTTAAACGAATACATCCATCAGGAAACCTTGATCGATTTTTTGTGTTCCATTGTGCATTCACCAAAAGCAGTTACTTTCGTTTTAGAACTTTTGGCATCCGTATTTGCAATGTTTTCACCTGGTCACAGAAAAAAATTTCCAACCCGTGGCTAGAATAATTTAAAATTGTTTTATTGAGAAACTTCACGAGCCGTCTGAATTATATACCCCTTAAAACTCTCTTCAAACACTTTTTGAAATCTCCCTATTTCGATATTATTTTTGTTGTTTTTACATTGTGAAATTAATATTTTAAATTAAAACTCTCAGAGAAGTGTGAACCCTTTTAAAAATATTTTCGTTTTTAATACCTCTTAGATACCTTAAACTTAATACCCATATTGTACAGTTTCAGTTATTAAACATAAAAAGCTTTTTTTCCCGCAAAACATTTTTCACTTTTTTCATTTTGCACATTTTATAAATTTTTTTTTGGTTCAATACTCTCGACATTAAATATCATTTAACTTACCAATTAAAGTGTTTATTTTTTTTTGAACAGGTGGCAACTCTGTTCAAAAATTACTCCACTAAAAGTTTTGAAAATCCTTTTATTCATATATATAGTAATTTATAATGTATAATGTATTTTACCAATTATCTTATATTGAAGGTTTTAAACAGGTGGTAGCTCTGCAAATTATAAATTTGAGTCATTCTCGAACACACTTGAATACAAACACGCCTGTCATAAATTTCGGTAAAGACATTTTACACGAGTTCAGTCTGAGGAACAGTAATAGATGAATTCATATGGTATATAAACAATTTCAAAGCAGATGGCAACTCTGCTCAATTATATAATTAACTATTCTAGAATTCACTTACAAGATTTTATTTAAATCGAGTTAGCCGTTCAAATTGGGTTACATAATATTTTTATCTATATGAAAATTAGAGGTGCCATGCCCCTTTTTCCAAATTCTGGAAAGTATCAAAATTATTTATGCCAGAAAAATCAGTTTTATGGGGGCTAAATGATATAGTTTTCCAATTTCGATGAGTTTCAGTAAGAATATTTATTTAATTTAGGTGTGTAGAACACCAAATTTCACGCTTTTAGATACTTTTTGACGGATTTTCGACCCAAAACCTAATATCTGAACAAATCGGTTGTACGGGTTCCGACAAATTAACAATACACCATGAAAATACAACTGCAAACCAAGTATGGTCAAAATATCCCCGCTTATGAGGTGCTAGTTTTCTTTAAGAAAGACGTATGTTACAGACAAATAAACGTATAGACAGACAGACGTTCATGGCTAAGTCAACTTGGCTAGTCGTTCTGCTCTGATTATTATAAATTTTGGTGAGTCTATCTCTTCTTCTTTTAGTACTTATGTACTAAGTACCAAAGTTAATATACCATTTCGTGTTCAAATATATTTGATGATAAAAACTTCAATAAAAAAAAGAATCTAAAAGAAATGTTCTGAGGTTTTCAAAAATGTTCAGTTCTTCAATTTTAAAACTTCGAAAATTAAATGTCTAATAAGTGTTTAATTTTTAGTTTCAAATTACCTTATTTCTAAAAAAATTATGTTAAAATTTACGATTGCTTGCTTATTAACTACAATTAATTTTTGAGATTTATTGGATTTTTCAGAAATTAAAATCTGAACTTTTTAGTTTTCTAAATAAGATATAGTCATACATCCTTTTAAGTTTTTTTTTTAATCAGAGATGATTATTGTTTTTTGAATCTCTCATTTATGAACAAATGTATTGCGGAGTTTTAAGATGCTTTCTAAAGATAATTATAATTTTTTCAATGATTTCGTTGATCATAGTGAATTTCTTAAAACGTTATTTAAGATACCTCATCATAATACATGCTACAACACCTTAAACACTCCAGAGAATTTTCGGCAAAAAATTTCATAAATTAAAATTCCATCAGTTTATATATACCTCCATACATTCGATCTCATGCCTTCTTTAAGGACAGTTGCCTCACTCGTTTTATTTGTTTTCGACTACATTGACTTCCGCACACCCACTGACAAACATATATGCAACATGTAAATTATATTATATTGAATTTTTTTTATGAAAAAATTTTTCGGAGCCAAAAACGCGCAGCAGTGGGCCATTCTACAACATTTACACTACACCAAAACGCGATCTATGTATGCACGTATGTAGTACATTTACTAACGGGTGCATATTTTCCTCGCCTGCGGTTTGTCGTTTGCTGATTGTGTGTACTCGTATTTTATGTGACAACGCGCACGTGGCACATGTGTTTCCGCGATTATGTCTGTACGTGTTTATTTATACTAAAATCATGCTAACGTGTTTTAAGAACTACATAAAAGCACCTGCCTACAGCTACGGGAGGCATTAATGTACAAACAATATATATACAAATTATTTTGAAGCTTTTGGCTGTAAAGTCGATTCTTTAATGTAACTTTCGGTTCATATATTTTACTTTTTTACTTAGAGAGAGAGAGAGATGAATGCTAACAAAGAACGGTGTGTCATTTGCTTTTTGAACTACGACTTATTTGAAATTTTAAATCTCCAATGACACTTCTGTTGTGTCGAATATTCACATCCACAATCTATAAAAAAAATCCTAGCCCTGCAAAACATTAAACCCCGTCGTTAACTGCTACAGACATGACAAATCTACCATTGACTAAATGCACACCGTGCGCCAAATCTTGGAAAAGGTCCGTAAGAAAGAGATCGGCAAACACTACTTTATTTTACTTAATCTACTTTAAAGCAGTACGATAAGGACTTTTTGGAGTTTGATATCACCACAAAACTTATACGACTATGTAAAATGACGCTGAGCAACATCAAAAGTTGCATCAGTATCGGGAATAGACTTTTTCAATAAAATTTCAAAACTAAATATGGGAATTTTTGTAAATAATATATTTTTTATTAATGTTGAATTATTTATTTTTTATTATATTTGAAGCTTTTTCGGGTTTGACTCAACTTAGTTGTAAAATTAAAAATAGTTACGTATACGCAGTGACGCATCAAATATAACGATAACTTAGATAATAACTTTCTGGTTTGGGTTTTACTTTAAATTCACCTTGGTAAAATTACAATGAATAAATTGTTATGGTACCAAAGCGGAGTTTAAAACTACTATAAAAATATATTTCTTTAATTGTCTATTTTTAAAGCGTAAGAAACCCTTAAATACATATTTTCTTATTTTTCTTAATCACTTTAAACACATTTATTACCTGCATGAACGCGAAAAATAATATCTAGCCAATCTCATCATATTTTTCAACTGGAAATATCCGCTATTAGCTTGTGATCATCCATAACATGAGGTGTTGATTGCACTTATCAAATAAATAAATAAATATATGTATATATATATATATATATATATATATATACATATATATATTTAAATAAACATAATATCACGTTAAGCCAAAACGTGTTTTTTTTTATGCTCCATATTTTTTACGCCTGCTTGCAATAAAGCTGTATCGCTTTTCAGCACATTAACCGCAATGTTAATGAGAAACTGTGCCGCTCTTTATTATTATTTTCAATATTTCGTTTGATCCTTTTTGCTGCTACATAATTGGTAAAAATTATTGCGTGAGGCAAACTCATGTTTCTGAAATATGTTTCAAGCCTAATTAAGCTAATAAATTGCTTGTGCATGCAAATATGTTAAGTCATTCGTTGGTCAAAATTAAAGAATTAAAAATTAATGAATAAATATTTGTATGGTTTTGTACCTACGAGTGGAGGCTCAAGAGTTTTGAGAAACGCAAAAGTTGTTGGAAATTTATTTAAGTTTTTCTTAATTAAAAAAAAAATTTTGTTGAGGTGAATTCTGAAATATAGGATCGGTAAACCAGCTATTCGAAGCTAAACCTTTGCAAAGCAGCCATTGTTAATCCGCTATTGTAAGCCACCAACACCTTCTTGGTAATTTTTTTTCTTATGCTTCATGTACATGAAATGTTATATTGAGCTGGGTACGAAGTATGTAAGTACTAGAAAGAGAAGAGATGGACCAACCGAAATTTATACCGATTGTATCAGCATAGTGAGCTGAGTTGATTTAGTCATGCCCATCTGTCCGTCTGTCCTTCTGTCCACCTGTCTATTTGAAGGCAAACTAGTCCCAAAATTTTTGAGATATTTCAACCAAACTTGTTAGCAAGATGAACCTATACGTTTAAACGATCATTTGTCGGAACCGCCCAGATCGGACAATTATAGCATATATACGACCGATTTTTTTGGTATACTACACCTACATAATGAACTGCATATTGCTTCTGAAAATCATGGAAATCGGACGAATATAAAATATAGCTCCCATACACCAATATTTTCAGATGTGAGGTTTTGGTCGAAACTCAGTCAAAAAGTATTTAGGAGGAATTTGGAATTCAATCTACAATCTTGAACTGACTTCGTAGCATGAACAATTTTTTTCTTGATTGGTTTTGTTCAGTTGATTCTCCGACAGGGTGAAAAGTTGATGAATATTGGAACGAGTTCCCGTCGTCCCTTGTCAAATTTGGTTGGGAGACAAACCGGTTTCGGCGTTCTGCCATCTTCAGTGTCGTTGATCGTTCAACATCAGCATAGCATTTAGAACATCGAACAACTTAGGACAGAAACTTAGAACCAATACCAATTCAGAAGACCCATTTGACAAACACGGAGTTTACAAACTTACCTGCGAATGTCAATACATTTACATAGGTCAAACAGGACGAAAAATAAGAACAAGGTTCCGAGAACATATAAGAGACAAACAAATACCTACCGTTACACCAGAATCTAACTTTGCTAATCACATGGTCGAAAATAATTGTTCCCCAGCAAGCATCAATAGAACTGTCAAAGTACTTCATATCCAGAAAAAAGGCCGACACCTGAATGTGCTTGAAAACATGGAAATCTACAAGCAGAAAACATTCGATGGAAGAATAATAAACGAGCAATTAAATACTAATTCGGACGAAATATTTGAACCTTTAAAACTGATCTACAAAAAACAACACAAAGATTCAGGTACACCAAATAAAGCGGGAAGCATAACAATAAACAAACAAAACCAGCCAGGAAACAGCATAAAGCAATATACCAAAATTACCGACTTTTACCCGCCTCAAGGTACCACACCAGCCGTCAAACTATGAAGCCAAAAACATCCACAGGTATACAGAAAAACAACCTTTATACACAGAAATTCACTATAAATACCAGACGAAGTATAATGACAGATCAGAACGATCAACGACACTGAAGATGGCAGAACGCCGAAACCGGTTTGTCTCCAAACCAAATTTGACAAGGGACGACGGGAACTCGTTCCAATATTCATCAATTTTTTTCTTCGTATGGGAAATCCACACAGCAAGCGTTTTCCCCTGTATACAAACTTTTGCAACTTTCCTCGTAGCTTTCTATTTCTTAATAATAACGCAATAAAATAGTTCATTTTTTTTTTAATTTTCTAGTTTTACATAAATTCTTATATAATCCTACCTATGCTTTTAATATAATTCTACATGAGCAGAATTGCCTCATCAACCATTAAATATCTATTCATATTTTATGTTGCTTAAGATGTGTTAGTGTGCATTTGAGCGTATATAATACTCACACATTTGTATGAAAAACTTGTAAAAATCTTTTAATTGGTTTATTTTTCCTTCTCTCTGAACCTATATGTTAAATATTAAGCTCATTAGAATCATTTGGTTATGATTTAATAAATCTAAAATTTTAATTTTAAACTGCACTACATTTAATTATTCTACGTAATTATTCTAAAGAGAATCTTCTCTGCTTTTAATATTAATAAATATATTGACTTTGTTCATTTTAGAGATATACTTCTTTATTCATTCGAAATATTTATTTCTGAATTTACCACAAAACTAATTTTCTTACAGGAATGAGCTTAGGTTTAACTCCTTTAAAATATATATGTATACTAGGGTCAGCCAAAAACTAACCTATAGAATTTATGGCTTAAACGACAACTTTTAAAACTGAGAAAAACTCTTGGATTGGAAGGAAATTGTTTTCTCATTATAAAGGTTAATTTTAACCCACAAACGATATGGGTTAGTTTATGGCCTTATTGTATATATAGAGTGATATCCATTTAATGACTTCGAAAGTTCAGAATTGTATTTTGACAATTGTCAAACTTAAACCTACTACAAAAATGGTGATTCAAGCATGGCCACGTTTCGTGCTTTAAGAGGAGATTATGGTGCTCACCCAACTGGATCGGCTACAGAAATTGTAAGGCCTGTGCATCATTGTTTTGCTCCTTCCACCTCAAATATCGCTGCTGTAAAAGAAAATGTAGCCGAAGACCCGAATGTGTCTACTTTTTCGACGCTCTCACGAGCTGGTCTTTCTTACGGCACATTATTACATATTTTGCACTTGGCCATCTGACCATTCGCAGCGCCGTAGTTACGTCGCTTGGGTGCATGAATAACAAGCAATGGAACACATCTCCAACGACGAGGCACATTTCTCACTCGGTGGGTACGTAAATAAGCAAAATTTTCGCATTTGAAGCTACGAGAATCCTCAGATACTTGAAGAGAGGCCATTACAACCAAAGAAACTTACTGCCTAATGCGCTCTTTGGTCCAGAGGTGCGATTGGACCTTACTTCCTTGAAAACGATAACGGCGAGACTGTCACTGTCAATTCCGAGAATTATGGTCATATGGTAACCGATTTTTTGATCTGCACTGGAAGAATATGACTTGGGCAATATGTTGTTCCAACAAGATGGTGCCACACACATGCCACACAACGCCAGCGAATATGGCTTTATTGCGAGAGAAATTTCCCGGCCATGTAATCTCCTGTCTTGGCGATGTCAATTGACTACCGAGATTCTGCGATTTGACGCCATTGGACTTTTTTTGTGGGGCTACGCGAAAAACTGTGTTTATGCGAATAAACATTTAACTCTTGAGCACTTGAAAACCAACATTCGTCAAGTTGTAGCTGAGATACTGTGTCAAAAAGTGGTCGAAAATTACCTCAAACGGATCGAGGTTAGCAACAATTCATGAGGCAACGATGTACTGTTTCACAAATAATACCAAAGCTCAAACTTTACTTAATAAAAACTTTTAACTTTATAATAAAATTAGATTAAAATTAAAAAAAAATTATTAAAATTTTGGAAACCGAAAAATGGATAACCCAGCAAAATAAGGTGTTTTTACCGAGCTTAACTAAGATTATTTTTTATTTAGGTGATATTTGAGATTCTAATTTATAAAAGTGAAATTGAATATTGACATTTTTTTACTTAGTTTTAGTATAATAAAATAAATATCGTGTAAATAGAAAAAAATTTCTATAATTATTTTTAAAGTATTTTGAGTTGAACAACTCGAAAAAAAAAATTTAGTAATAATAATGAAAAGTATGCAAATACTTGATTATGATTTATGCACAATATTTTAAGAAATTTAAAAATGTTAACACTTTTAATAAATAGGTTGAAATGTCCCAAGCCTGGCTATGGCGCTATTAATTAAGAGCAGGACTTCTTTAAGAGAAAGATATCAAAATATATTTCTGCTTCCTGCTCATGTTCATAAGCTACGAGGCATATTCAGTAAGTAAATGTACTAACGCTCTCATGGCCGAAAATTATTTATTTTCGTCATTTTAGCAACACGGTAGTGTAGCCAGACATCTTCCCTTTGCAAGGAGACGGATTCAAGACCGGTACGTTGAGAAACGTCGACGTCACAAAACGTTTCGTGAACACCAACTGTGAAATACGCCGCGTTATCACCTATTTTATTTGGAAGGGCAAACTTCGGTTCGAATTTATAATGGAGTGTAAATTGTATATGGTGATAAAGGCTTTGATTCATAAAATTACGAGTATATTGGTGATGTCCCGAGTTTAAAAAAAGTCATACGTCCGCGCATGATGTACAGAGCAGCGAAAGACCTTTAATTGTGACTAAAAAAATTTCTGAAAAAATCAAAAATTCGCTGCATGATGTCGCAGATATCTACTACACGAAACACTCACAGAAACCCTCGAATGTCATGGACTAAGGAGTTGGCAGGAAACAAGTTCGAGGAAGACATAATAAATTGATACCCCACTTCACCATCTGCAAAGAGAGGAATGGCGACTATGTTGGAAAAGAAAGCATTATGTACTAAATAATCAAGTAAAATTTTTGATTAGATACAAAATTTTAAAATCTGCAAAAAGTCAGTACACTTACTTCCTGGATATGCTTCGTACAATGGTAAGCAAAAAATATTTAACCAAATGAAATAAGTTCTTCAATTTTTACAAACCAACAAATTTCTTCCATTTCAAATAAAATTTATACAAATAACTAGCGAACCTCAGCGTAATTTGCTATACCTATAAAAAAATCGAGAATATCTAACTGAAATTTTGAATTTTTGATTTTTTTGGAAAAGGAAACGAAAAGAAATTTAATTAATTTTTTTTTTCCAAACTTTTTTCTATTAATTAAAAAAAAATTTTTTTTACATTTATTTTCATTTTCATTTTTTCACTCTTTCTCTCTCTCTTTCAACACCACATGTAACGTAAGGGTCATATCTCTCGAACGGCTGCACCAATCTCATCAAAACTTTACATTAACCTTCTTCTTATATCCCTTTTTGACTGTTAAAAATTTGGTGCAAGTTGATAAGGTGGTTCTCAAGTTATAGGCGTTCATCAAAATTTGCATTGATTTTACATATATATATATTGGAGCTTTGTAATCGCTGAAGTGATATTTGGTCAAGCTCATCCTCCAATTGTTGGTGTTGTTCTTGTTTTTTTATAGAATTCTATAATATTAGTCAGTGTATAACACGTTGGACGATGAATCGAAAACAAATAACAAAGAATAAGTCCGATTTAAAATAAAAAAGAAGGTAATAGGACGGTAAATATAGGGAATTGGCCCCAGAACGTTATCGAGCTCGAGGACATATTCACACCAACAAGATACTGCAAGTTTAGAACCTCTATTTATAACTGTTTTTGAAAAATTAAAATTTAATCAATATCAAGAAACTATTGTTTTCTCAGTACCTTGTCAAAGGATTGATGTAAATTCTGGATAAACACTAGATAATAATAGTAGGTTCTAGAACAAATTAGGAGCCATATTGGTTGTAAACTTTCTTCAAAACAAACGAAGTTAGGTTTATAATTTCCGTTATATAAATTTTTAAGCTTTTAAGGATCCTGATATAATTTCGGAATACAATTTTTGAATTCCTCACTTAATTTTTTTTAGATTCATAGGTATCATAGATTTTAAGAAACGGTATGCTCTATTGAAAAAAAATGAAAAATTGAATTTTTGAAAAACAAGTAAAAATTCTAAATATCTATTGGTTAAACTTTACTAGCATGTTATTATAATTTAAAATTAAAATAGTTAAAAATAATAATTGGAATTCATGGGAAAAAGACTGAGTTAAGAAAAGTTAAGGATATTGGTTTTCGCAAAGGAGCATCAACACAAGTAAAAGGAGGGTGACTTGGCTCCCATTGAAGGCTCGATAATCCAAGAACAATATTTGAGAGTTTCCAACGACCACGCTTTCCCTTCCGGAGACGAGCTTATCGACGAGTACTTTATACTGCAACAGGATGATTTCCCAAAATGAATGATCATGCTATTTTTAACAAAAACAGATGTGTGTGCCAAGACTTTTTACTCATCATTACAAAGTCCAGACTTAAATGCTAATGAAAACGTGTTGCCCACATGATGTGGAAACCCATTGCTTTTTTGCATAAAAGCTAAAGAGGCACAATTTGTGAGGTTCCTTCAAGCTTTAGTCGACTCAGTTGCAAGACACATTTTTAAATTCATTGAAGCTAAAGGAACCTATAATAATAACAGTCATGTTTTGAAGTTTTTTTTCGTGATTTATTCCCAAAATTCACTCGTAAAAATACTTATGCTAAGGGTAGAAAATTAGTTTAGTTGATATCTTTTCAAGTTTTTTTCCAAATAAACTCTGCTTAATTATTTTTAAGTTTGTATGATTGAGTTGTAAAAATAAAATAATAAAAACAATGTGAAAAAGATTTAGAGCAAAAATATACGCTTTGATTTCGTCAAAATATATATGCCGACTCGTATTCAAATTTGTTATATCCGTCCACATAACCGTCAAAAAATCATCTAACATAAAAGCATGTTATATAAAGAACTGCACATTGGTATTGAAAAATATTGAAATCGGAAGACTATACCACATAACCCTCATATAACCAATTCGTTCAGATATAAATATTTGGTCAAAAATCCGCTCAAAAAAAAAAAACATCTCGGAGTGTGTATATTGGTATTACACAGATGTAACTCCAAATAAATATTTTTATTACAATTTGCTTTAAATTTAATATGTTCATGAAATATATAACTAAAGACTTCGGCCGAAGGCAGCTCTTCTTTCTTCTTCTTCTTAAATACATTTTAGGTAATTTTAAAAGAATTATGATTTTTTATTTAAAATAAAAATGTGGTCGAATTTCGGCCATGGGTCTACATAAATGTGAAATTTTGGATGTATATTGTGACGTTTTTTGTAGCTATCCTCGATGATTTCCCAAATACTTCGAGTTCGATCTCTGGAATGCTAAATAGAAGTTCAAGATTTTGTTCGCTTGGCCTCTTAATCGCCAGGAATTTACTCAACTCTTATTTAGACCTCAATAATTACAATTCTTTACTATATACAATGGCTTATTTTACAATTCTTTAAAACACACAATTATTTTCTGCTTCACTCAGTTTATCCGTTTCTAAAACACACAGCACACTGCAATGTTAACGCCTCTGTGTTCTCTACTCGCCTCTCCGGTGTGATAGCGGCTGCCGCTCTTTTTATACCCGGAGATGACCCAAACTGCGACAGCTGCCTGCGATAGCTCCGTTTATTCTTAACGACTCGTCTCGTGCAGTAGTTGATACCGCTCTTTACGTCTGTCCTTTCTACGGGAAATCTGCACCCTTACTGCAACTTCTTTTGTCTGTCCTTAGTACGGGGAATTTTCATTATACTGCCGCTCCTTTTATCTGCCCTTTTTATTTGAAACTCTCGTCACACTGCTACTCCCTTTGTCTGTCCTCCGTATTTGGGATTCCCGTCACAATATATATAGAAAAATATTACAAAATAAGCCAATTAATTTCAATTAAGTCTAATTTATTTACATATTATTATATTTTATTTATCATGTGACGTATAAGATAAAAACGAAATATTCATGAACATTTTAAAAGTGATGTAAACTCTTAAATTCTCTGATATCCATCTCTTTATAAAATTTAATTTTCAAACCACTGTCAGGAAAATTTCGCCACGCTCATGCATGGTTCTGAACATTCGTTTTATCTTAAGTCAGTTGGTTGTGCCTAGCAAAAATTTCAATTTATTTTCTTCCAAAAATAATTTCATGCGAAATTCGCAAAATTATTATAATTTAAATAAAATTCCCTAATGCTACAGACTTTAGCCTATTTGTAATTTAAAATGCACTTGCATGTATAATAATGCGTAAAAAAATATTTATGGTACACAGGCAAGTAATCATTTCAAAAGGCGCTGTGAAATTTCAAATAGATTTTCCTTGCATTAAGCATAGATTGGCCATAAATGGCATAAATAAGCAGAAATAAGTATATATTGTAGATAATTTGAATTTCATTAAATATTTAGAATTCAAATTTAATGTAATTTATATAATTTCTACAAGTGTGATTTATGGTTTTTACTTAAGGAGTATTTCCGGTGGATTTTACTTTGCATTGATTTGCTTTATTTACATATATATATATGTATGTAAATATGAAATTTATTGTGTTTTATTCATTCACATTCTTACGCTGCATGCATTTGTTTGTGTAAGTCACTTTAAAATTGTTTTTGTTGCACATGAAGCCATTCATTATTGTTTTGTTATTGTCTCTATTATATTATCTATTTGAAGAAATAGTCTTTTGTATTTTCATAACCTGAGTTTGTTTGTTGCTTGTGTGTCATTCATTGGAAATTTAATATTATAAATATTTAAGTGTGCGAATATCCGTAATTTTTTTCTTTTGCACATATTCATACACAATAGATATAAATTTATTTGTGTGTGCTCATGAGCACTTGCAATTCGTTTGTTTATTATGCAAATATTTCATTTCTAATAGCATAAACACAATGCAGACACATGCGTATGCGTGTATGTGCGCTATGCAAGTGTTAAACACATAAACGCATGTACATATGTATGTGCATCCACTTGCTTTTGAACTATTACTCATTTATGCATTTATGCATTTTATTTGCATTTGCTCTACTTTGGTTCTCCCTCTCCTTAACGGTACGTAACTATACTCGTATGTTACGTATGCTCACAAGTGCACAAAGTATAATTTAATTAATATCCATATTATTATTATGATTTATGTGACATTAAATTATTTTGACAAATTGCTGAGCTTTTCAAACACTTAGCCACTAGCAATCGTTCATAACTGTAGATGTATTTGGTATGCATGTATGCAATGGAAAGTAAATTTATTATATGAAAAATTTTATTTCATCGGCTAATTCAAAATTCTTTTAAGTATTCTGAAAAATATTGTCTCACTAAAATTTTTAAATTTCTCCGAAAAATAATAAAATCTTTGATGATATCCAGCTGACTCAAAATTAGGCTATTTTCAACATAGTAAAGCTAATTAATTCTTATGCTTGAGAAAATAATTTATTTCTAAAAATTCTTAGATATGTTAAGGTACAGGGGCGGACAAAAGTATACATATAGTACATACATAACTTATCTTAACGCAAAAAACCGTGATTAATATCAGGTACTGCCTGATCCACCGTTCGCATCAACAACAGCTTGAAGCCGTCATGGCATCGAAGATATTAAATTTATCAATTCTGAGGGAGTAATGCCTTCAATAAGACGTTCTTTGAGTAATGCTGAGCTGAAAATCTGATTTTTCTAATTTTTCGCTCAAAGATCTCCCAGGCATATTCAAAAACATTCAAATCTGGGCTTTCAGTTGGTGTATATAGTTGCCTTGGGGCATGATAAAGCAACCAATCTTTAACAATATGGACCGAGGGCTTTGGATCGTTATTCTGTTCAAAGATCCAGCCTGCGTTAAGCCCTAACTGCCCATCGAAGATTTCAGATTAGCATCCAACAACATTTTATATTTCAACCGATCCATATTGTCTTCAATAAAAACAAGCTTTCCAATTTCAGATACTGCAACCGCTCCCAAAACCATTATGTTGCGCCCACCTTGCTTCACTGTTGGTACTATATTTTTGGCGTTAAGTTCAGTATTTTCTTTTCTACAAACTTATGCTCTTCCATCGCTGCCGAATATATTGAACTTCGATTTGTCCGTAAACAAGACTTTTTGCCAAAAATCCTTTCCCTTGTCTTAATGTGTCCAAGCGCACTCCAAGCGAAGTTTACGATTTTTTCCAGAAATAAGAGGCTTTTTACATGGCGCTCTACTCAGGAAGCCGTTATCGTTAAAAGCTCTTCGAATTGTTCTTGAATGGACGCACTTCCTTGATGAGTTTGCGATGTTTTCGGCTAATTTTGGAGCAGAAAGCATCATTCACTTCCTTTACAATAAATAGATCCATTTTTTTTTTCAAAGTTTTTACAATGGTGTGTACCTTTGGCGGACTTAAGTTTAAATTTTTTGAAATTTCACCATACAATGCTAATGTGTTTAAACCACAAATAAATTCAGTACTAGCAAATTGGAAAATATAATTTAAAAAAATAGTAAAAAAGGGTAGCTAACCGCCATAACAACGCAGCATATCCCGTGGTGTATGTAGATTTTTGTCAAGGGCATTTTTGCGTTTTTTCACCATACTTTTTCTATTTCATGTTAAAGAATGGATTAGTTTTAATACATGTGACTAGAAAAGAATTTAAAATAAAACTGTATACCTAAATTTTTCAGCAAAGCGATAGTACTTTCTACACAGCGAACATAGGCTGTGTAAGCAGATTTTTGTCCGCCACTGTATATTCAGATCCTTAATGCATATTTATTCTTTTTACAATTTTACTAGTTAATTAATCACTTCATAAACCGTAATGAGGAGTCTCAAAGTCATCTCTACCATTGAATTATAATACTTTGGCTGGCATTACTGCAAATATTATTTAACTTTACCATATTTATTGGGTTGTATGTAGATAAATATATAATAACGAGTTAGAAAAGTGAGCTGAGCTATGAAAATAATCAAACAAACGCGGATTACTGTCAATATCAACAATTCAATGTTCAATAATAAAGTAAAAATATAATGAAAAAAATAAAAATACGAAATCCATACCGCAAATATGAGTATCATAACAATAGTTTCAGACATAACATACTTTAATACATATTTACATAAGTTCTAGTAATCGTACATATAAATGTGATACTAAATAGCCAAGAAAGCAAATGGATGTAACTAAAGTAGAAAGAAAAATAAATAAAAGCTAAGATAATGTTGTTGTAAATACATACACACATATAAAATACATAAGAAATTACACTAACAACACAATGGCAGAAAGAGTATGCGGCAATTCGGCTTAAGTTATGTAAGTGAAAGCAATGAATAAGCGAAAGGAGCAATGAGCCCCTTGAGAGATTATTAATGCAACTTCGCCTTAAATACCAGCACGTTGATGAAGTTATTTCAACAGCAAACTTTGTTGGTATTTAATTTAATCTGCGTATAATTTCTCTTTTCACTTCTCAGAACGGTAAGCTATAAATATTAAGGAAATTCGCTTTTATATTCAATCTTAAAATGGACATATGATTTGATGATCATTTATATATAAAAAACAAATTTATAAATAACTGTTAAAAAAAACACATAACTTAAAAGTTATTACATATTAAGAATATTTAATTGAAATCAAAATTTTCTTTTCTTTAGTATTATACTAATATATTTTTAATTTTCATTATATTCCATTCCACTCTATTTAAATTGGCGGCCGCGATAGCCGAGTGGTTAGCATTGCGTACTACGATTCGGAAGATAATTCCCACGACAACTGGTCTACGTACCGGATTTTATCCGGACAAGGGCTGTCACCCTTTCGGCGACCTAACCCCGTTTAGGTCATCAGGTAATCTTAGTTTTAGGTCATCAATGGACCAACACTTTGCAGGAAGTCTGCTCCAAATCCTTCTCATCAGAGCTGGCGTAGAAACCAACACTGATCCGACATATTTTTTCTGCTGCATGTACCAAAGACGACTCCACCATTCTTCCATCTCGGTTAGATGTAACCAGTGCAATGGTTGGAGTCAGCTTAAAACCTTAAGACTCATAGGGACCCCATGATGCCAGCGCCCAGCTGCGCCTCAAGCCTTCACGCCAGTGGATTTAGCATAATTACCCATTTTGGGTAACTCCCCTCAAGCCTCCACGGCACAACGGAGCTCCCCTCAGCATGTCTCCCAATCCTCTTTACCCACCCCGCCCCACCCCCATCCAGCTCCACCTCCCGTGCGGGGCTACCCAGCTCCTAGTACCCCGCACAGTCTGTTCCGTGTGTCAGACCATAGTACATCGGAATGTGACATCAGTCACATGGCCTGTGCATCATTCGTGAGTGGAGTAATATTACTCCATCCGCCCATCATTCCGCCCCCGCTTGTAAACTCTACACAGCCGCCAACCATCACCAATATGCGGCAACCAACACAGCGGGTCACATAGCTGCAACAACCAAGATCCATGCACAAAAAGCATCAAGACTCCAAACCACAAATTGGAGGAGGAGCTCGGCCAAAAATTGCTTATATATATATATATATATTTGGCGCTTTTTAACAACTGAAGCAATTTATATATGTATATATAGTAGTGGACCCCGGCGTGCTTTGCTGCACCTATAAAAAAAATTAAGAAAATCAACTGAAATTTTGAATCTTCGATTACATTTATTTTCATTTTCATTTTTCCACTCTTTCTCTCTCTCTCTTCTGCATTTGTTGTTGTTACATGGTCATATCTGTGGAACGGCTGCGCCAATCTAATGAAAACTTACACAATAACCTTCTTAACCTGAAGGGATATTAGGATCCCTTTATAACTCCTAAAAATTTAGTGCAATTTGATACGGCGGTTCTCAAGTTATAAGCTATATATATAAATATATAAAATAAAATAATACAAAAAATTAAAATAAACACTCTCGTTTTATATTTATTTAATTTTATTTTATTCAATTTAATTCAATTAAATTTTTTCAATTGATTTAAAATTTTTTATATTAATTTTTTATTAAGATTTATTTAATTTACTTTACTTTTATTTTTTTATTTTTTATTTTTTTGTATTATTTTATTATACCTTCTATGTATAAGAAGTGGTATACTAACTTTGGTCTGAAGTGTGTAAGTACCAGAAGAAGAAGATACAGATTTACCAAAATTTATACTGATCGTATCAGAATCATGAGCTGAGTTGATTTAGCCATCTCCGTCTATCCGTCTGTCTCTCCTTCTGTCCGTCTGTGTGTCTGTCCGTCTGTCTGTTTTAACGTAAGCTAGTCTCTCAATTTTTGAGGTATTTCAACCAAACTTGGTAGGAAGATGCACGTATACGTTTAACACACGATCATTTGTCAGAACTGGCCAGATCGGACCACAGTAGCATATATACGAGCCTAAGTACGTGAATTTTGGTATACCTTTTTATTATGTATGTAGAGAATTGCATATTAGTTCTGAAAATCTTCGAAATCGAAATACTATATCGTACAGCCTCCATACAACCGATTTATTCAGATATGAGGTTTTGGATCAAAAATCCACAAAATAAGTAGCTAAGAGCGTGAAATTTGGTGTACAAATTCAAGTAAATTCAAGTTTATATTGACACTGAAAATTATTATCGATTATGATATGTTCATGAAATTTGATTTATAAACGAAGGAGTTCTTTTTTGTTTATTTTATTTTATTTTATTTTATTTTATTTTGTTTTATTTTATAGTTTTTATGTAATCTAATTTAATTTAAATTTTTTATTTTATATTATTTATTAACTTATTTTAAATAAATTATTTAGTTTTAATAAAAAATTTTAATTTTTATTTTATATTATTTATTTATTTTTATATTATTTAATTTTATATTGCTTCGTTTCACTGTATTATATTTTATTTTTTCTGTTTTATTCTATTTTATATTAATTTAATTTTTTATCTTACTTTATATACATTTATTTAACTTTAATTTGTTTTACTTTTTAATATATTATTTTGTATTAGGTTTTAATATTTTAATATTGAATTTTATTTTTTATAATATTACTTTATTTTATTTAATTGAATTTTATCTCATATCATTTCATTTAGTTTTATTTTACTTTATTTTTATTTCAATACTGAATAATTTTTTGTTATTTTATTTTATTTCATTTTGTTTTGTTTTAGATTTATTTATTTTTTATATAATTTTATTTAACCTCAACAGTATTTTAACTTTTACTTAATAACTTATTTGATTTAATTTATATTACTTTAATTAATTTGCTTCTATAAAATAATATTTTGCTTTTTATTTTTAATTATTTTTTTTTTAAATTCGTTTTAAGCTTTTTAATTTTTATAATAATTTTTTTTTTAATATTTTTTATTTTGTTTTATTTTATATTACAAATGTATTACTATTGTTTTGTTTTAATTTTGTAAATGCTTTATTATTATTTTATTTTGTGTTAATATGGCTTTATTAGTTGCTTTTTTTTTAAATAATTTTATTTTAGATTTACATATTTTATATTATTTATTTTATTGTATTTTAATTAATTTAAGGGGTTAGGTCACTCTATAGGTACTATTAAATAAATCTGATTTTTGACAAGAGGCATTTGTTATACATATAATTAACTGCTTATAACTATTTATTAAGAAAAATTAATTTAAAATGGCTGCTATGCAGCGTTCTCCCTAGGATCTCTCCATTTTTTCGGGAACCACGGTCGGATACACAGTTCCTGTTTTTATTTTAATTTTAATGAGTTGTTGAACGGTTTCCGCTTGTAAATAACAATAGCTGCAGAAGTACGTAAGATTTTTTCAATATATGCATTTTTGACAAAATGGCCTCTAAAGGAAAAAGTAACAATTTGCCCTAAAGATTGTTCGAAATTTGATAATAAAAAAAGATCCTACGTACTTCTGTAGATAATGTATTTCTGAAGAACGTTTCAACTACAGAACGAAAATTGGGCATTTAGAAATTTTTATTTGTCATAATCTTTCGGGATAACATTTTTGAGACCATAATGTATCATTGGCGGCCGCGATAACGGAGTGGTTAGCATTGTGTATTGACATTCGGAAGGCCTGGGTTCGAGCCCAGGCTCGAGAAACATCCATAATTATAGAAAATTAATTTTTCTAATTGCGGTCGCCCCTCGGCAGGTAATGTCAAGCCCTCGGACTGTATTTCTGACATGTAAATAAGCTCCTCATAAAAATCCATCGGCCGTTCGGAGGCGGATTAGAATAAATTGTAGGTCCCGCCATTTGTAGGTAAAAACATCAAGACGCAAAACCACAAATTGGAGGAGGAGCTCGGCCGAAAAATCGCTTCAGCGGTTACAAAGCGCCAAATATATATATATATATATATATATAATGTGTCATTGGAAAGAAGAAAAACAGTCCATTTTCCGAAATTTCTAGAGTAGCCTAACCCCTTAATGTAAATAAAATTACTTAATTTTTTCATTATATTTTATATAAAAATTTGTTTTTATTTCTTTTATTATTTTATTATTTGTTTTATTATTATTTTATTTATTCTTTTTTATTTAATTCGTCCCTTTTATATTATAGAATTTTTTTCACGAATCGCCACGCACTTCTTGTGTCATGAGCAGATGCAGTTGTCAGTTTTGGTACCAAAGCAATTTAATTCACACTGAAAGCTTTCTGCGAAAAGCCACATGACACCCAATACAAACTTGCAGATATACACGGTTATAAATAAGTTTAAGCGAAATTGCACTTGAATTGTTAAATACATATACTTATGTACATTCATACAAGCAAACATTGTGTTCGTTATATAATTGAAATAATGAGCCATATGTTGTTGGTGTGCGTGCGGTTTTCTGTCAACTTATAGTTGTTTGTGTGTGAATGTTTATTTAATTATGAAGTTAAATTGGCAGTTGACGCATTTAATTTTTACGTGTCATTTCGAATGTGGCTAATCCACACATTCAACGATACTTGCAGCATGCACTTTTTTCTTAGTATTTCTGCTTATATGTATGTATGAAGATAGCTATGAAAGTAAGTTTAATTTAGTGAAAATTTTTTTGAAATTGTTTTACCGCCTGCATTGGCATTATTACCCATTTAGTTGTAGCCTGACGTGTTGCTGACATTTTGGTGCATATTTATTGGGCAGCTGTCAGAATCGGCTGATCATTTCAGAAAAACCACAGCATATCCGGTTATCCGAGGAAAAAATACATGATTGTGGCAGCTTTATTGTATTGAAAATGCGCGCTTTTACAGCGATTTTTTTTTTACATTTAATTTGGGTGAATTTAAAACGCCAATAATATGCTTTGTATTGAAATATGCAGAAAAAAAATTTAATAAAAACCTTTTGTTATAATTAATTTTTATTTATTTAATTTTACCATTAACATTTTTACTGCATGCAATTTTTTCAACAATATAATGCAATATAATGTAAATACATTAAATCCACTAAAATCCACTTGATAAATCCATATTTAGATTTGTATGAGCAGCTTAACTTATACCAAAAAAAATTTGAGTCAAATTCAAATCCCTTCGCATTTTTTACCGTTTTGGAGTCACTTATTCCTTTTTATCACAAATTAAGTTTTTAGAGCTGAAATAAAATACTTTAATACATACTCTTCCAACATTTTTGTACTTTCAGTTGATGTTGTACTTTTAGTTGAGTAAATTGTTCACTAATTGCTCTTTCACCTTGCGTTAAATAAGCTTTTAAAAAAAATTTCTTGCTATTAATTTTTTCTTTTTTTTTTTGGATGACAAAAAACTCTCTTGCAAGCCAAACATTGGAAAGAGCGCTAAAAAGAATTTGCAGTGCATTAAGACTATGAAACTGTTAAGCATATTCTACTCTGCGGTATCTTTGGCTGTTTCCAGCTAATGTTGGATCTTGTATGAACAGGACTATGTAGCTCACGGTACATAACAGCATGATGGAAATCGCTTCGAAAACTGCTGTCAAGCTCAGGGAGACTTGGATTGTGCTCTAAAATTCGATATTCATTCACTTCAAAGATGATTAGGCAGTATCAAGATCCTGGATCGATTGAAGACGACTTCTCCTTGTTGCTATTTTTTACTAACTAAAGATTGAAACTAACTTTACTAACAAAGATTGAGAGTTAAGTTAAAATTATTATTATTAAGATCATCATGACGGAAAGGTGTAACTATCTAATCATTTTCTCTCTGTCTTGTCTGCTATAACAACAATTAAGTGGAATTAACCTTGTGCGCTTATTTATATCAACTTTTAATATCTATTTTATATCAAAATGTGTCATCTCTACGAATCTGTATTTGCAGCAAGCATTTTGTTATAACTTTTAATTGGAAATTGTGCCATAACGAAGGAGAATCAAGCAATTTTCTGGGTGAGTCATGGTACTTGGTCAAGATCAAGGAATTGATAACGACAGATAATGGTAGCGAAGATAAGGAGTTCTGCAAAGAGTTTAGACTTCATAAAATTTTCTCTTAGCTAAATCTATAGTTTTCGTTCTTTCGAAGAATATATATATATATATATATATATATATTTGCATTTTATATGTATGCAGTTTAAAGGCCATATGACAAATGTTCTTTGATTTGTTCCATTTTGAAGTGAATATATGATAGATATGTTGTCTAAAAGAGTCGCTAAATTCATTCATTTCACAGCAGCAAAATAATCAGCGGCAGCAATAGCAACAAATTTCACCTGCAGACAAGCTCAGAGCAACATGGAGCGCTTCGCAGAATCAAACTACGCGTCAATGTATCTATAAATGCATAAAATGTGTTCTTATTTTTATTAACTGCCAGAAGTAGCTGCCGTCACAATGATGCAATCGCTTGGAAGACAAACTCCAGTTGAACGCAAAATTTATTGATTGAACAGCCATTGGTTATACTGGGATGCCGAAGGTGGGGAATCACTTCAGCTTGCTGATGAAGAGTTGTTGATAAAACGAATATCTACAGTTATATTCATGAACCTTGCTCAACTTGTTTATGCTTTTAAAGTGTTAGCAATGGGCATACAATTCTTTGAGCGAGTGAAAGTGCAATAAAAATCAAGGGTTTGCTTTTTGCTTCGAGGTGGAAAATAATGTATCTTTAAAATACGAGCAAAAGGGTATTCAAGTAATAATTCCAAAATGCATATTGTGGCGCAAATGCGAAGCGAATGTCAGATGAAAGAGAGAAGCCGATAACTGGCGCGTTCTAGATCGTGAATCGAGAACATTCGTTATCCGGAACAATTCGATTGTTCTAGGCAGCATAATTGAATTGAGTATATAAGGGCGAAACTGAACTGCAATTTAATTCAGTCGTAAAATGAACGCATTGGTGATAACACTGCTGTGAAATAAAAATATTCAAGTGGAAGTTGTAATACAAGTGATTGTAAATAGTGAAGTGAATTGTTAGTTACTGAGAAATAAAAAAATTGAGTAAATTCTTTATAATCAAGAAACTGCAAACATAGTTGGTGGCTTTTATTTAACAATCCAGTGATTGGACTCGAAAAATTTGGGAAATCATAGAGGTAACTTAGCAAAATCGTTAAAATTTTATAAAATATTTATATTTAAAAAAATTTTAGATTAATTTTATGAAGCTAAATATTTAAAACTTCTGAGTAAAATATTCAATTTAGAAACTATAAAAAATACTAATTTAAATTCGTACTCTTTACTTATAGATATCAACTTTTATGCCGCTCTGAATTAAGAATTCCCCAATTAATTTAAGTGATAATTCTTTAAGTTTTCAATAACAATTAAAATTTTGAAAACGACCAGTTATCTCAATCTAAGCTTACCAGGCAAAAATCTCATCGAAAATGCCCCCTAAAGTTCATATGAAAACATAATAATTATAAGTTGATTTAATCAATTTTTGTACACTTTTTAATTAAACCATTAAACGCCCGGAAAATGCTCATAATTTACTTTACAAAACAACAATTCTGTAGCGCTACATATCAACATTTTATATTCGGAAATAATAGTGGAGTGAAATTAAAACATTTCTTTTATCTGCGGATAATACACCAAATTTAACACCTGAACTATATCATATATTTTCTTATGCTTTTCCTCACACCTGTATGCTTAGTCTGTACTCGCATGTGAACATCATAGCATAGTTTCTACATATAAAAAGTTTGGTTTTTATTGAGTTTGTTGATATTTGTTACTGCTGCACTTACGATTTCTTTATGATCGAACCAACTGAAATTACTCATCAGCTGATAGTAAAAACCAGTTTTTTTTAGAGAAAACATAAGAAAAGTGTAAAGTTTTTAGAATCATTAAAATAAAATTGAATCATTAAAAAATTTTAAGAATAAAAGAGAGTTCTTAGCAGATAGAGAAGAACAATTCCACAATATTCTTCACTAAGACTTAAATTGAAGATGTTTGACGGAAGCATGTGGTTCATAGAGTTGAAAAAATCTCAAGACTGTGGTGTAAGTAACTGTGATACAAACTAATTTAAATTAAATGAAAGAATATACAATCAAGTAAAAAAAAAAAAAAAAAAAAATATAAAAAAAATATTTAAAAAAAATAACTTAAAAAAAAAAATAAAACAAAATAATTAATTTACATTACAAAAAGGGCTGTTTTCGGCAATGTAGTTTTTATACCTTCAATGGAAATATTAAATTTATAGCAAATTGCAAAATTCGATTTCGATGATTTTCAGTGTCAATATTAACTTGAACTCGGGTCTGAAGAATCTAAAATTTCACCCACCTATATTCTTATTTAGCGAATTTTTGACGCTAAACCCCATAATAGAACAAAGCGGTTATATAAGGACTCAGTATTAATGTTTATTTTAATTTGCTTGAATAGGATACCAAATTTCACGCACCTAGATGCTTTTTTGGCGGATTCTTGACGCAATACCTCATGCCTGAACAAATCCGTTGTTTAGGGGCTATATGATGTATTTCTGCGATTTCGATGATTTTCAGTACCAATATAATAATCATAATATTTGTGTATAATTCCAAGTCTCACGTTCCTAGATGCTGTTTCGGCCGATTTTTCACGCAAAGCCCCATATCTTAACATATCGAGTGTATGTGAGCAAAATGGTATAGTCTTCCGCTTTTTGCTCTTTTGACTAAAAATCTCAAATCTGAAAAATCTTTAATATAAATGCTATAGTGAGCCTATATGGCCAGTTCCGACAAAGGATCGTATAAATATTTAAAAGGAAAGTTTGTTTGAAACATCTCTAAAATTGTGGGATTAGCTTGCGTACAAACGAATCGACAGACGTGAAAAGTTTTTTTTTAAAATAAATTTTGTTGTTTTTCTGCATATATCTGCTTTGATTTGTTAACGCATTATTACACGGAATTTTAAAGTAAAGACAAAGGCGATAATATTATCAAAACTGAAATTCGCTTTGAATGATTTTTACAGGTATTGTTCGGAGAAAAAACATTCCAAAATTTTTTTAATGTACTGCTTTTACGAGGGTTGCATTATATATTTCGGGATTTTGCAAACCTAGTGTTGCAATCCGGCAACTGACAACTTTATCGTAAAGTTTGACAATTTTGATGTTATACATACTCAAAACGGTTTGACATACGTGATGCTTACAGTCACTTAAAATATTTATTTTGGCCAAATCTTGGAATTATGTCGCGAAAAATTTCGAATGTTTATTTTTTATCAATTTCCGACCTGGATTAACTCAACATCTATGAACTTAATTTCATTTTTGGCGATGAAGCTCCATCAGGGACCAGTTTTTCTCAATGGTACGGTGAATTCAATCGAGGTCCCAGCTCACTCTAAAACGAGTTTCTGAAGGTCGTCCAAAAAGAGTTGTTTTTCCGAAAACTATTGATGATGTGCGCAAACTGATACTTCAAGATCGTCATGCGACCTATCGTGAGACTGAGACAGTTATAAGCATTAGTGAGCCCAGCGTTCATGCATATTCAATATTGCATGAATATTTGAGTGTAAAAAAATTTGTTCACGTTGGATCCCAAACAATTTGTCAATCGACTAAAAAAAGATTGTGTCGATTTGTTTAGAACAATGTTAAACAAATACGATAGTGGTGCTACGAAACACGTCTGTGATATCAGAACAGGTGATACATTATGGATTTACGTGTATGAGCCCGAAAGTAAACAGTAGGCGACTTTATGGTTGTTTGAGCAGAATCAAACAAAAGTTGTTCCCACGCGAAACACTTCCAAGCAATTGGTTACCTGTTTTTTGGAAAAAAAAATTGACTTGTCGGAGCCGTCGGAGAACGGTAAATCTCGATTACCTTTTTTTTGCCAATTGTCTTTCAAGAAATCAGGAAAACCAACCGCCGAGCACAGATCCTTCCTCACCATGATAATATGAATTATCACACATCGACCGAAACAACTGCATTTTTGAGCACTCAAAACATCGATTTGATGAGTCATCCTCCGTATAGTCCTAATTTGGCACCGAATGTCTTCTTTTTATTCCCGTACGTAAGAAATAAACTGAGAGGTCAACGTTTTTCGACACCTGAAGAGGTGGTTTATGCCTTCAGAAGGCTTGTTTTGGAGGTACCTTAATCAGAGTAACAAAAGTGCTTGGAAAGTTGGTTCAAATGCATGAAAAATGTATAGATCTTTATGGAGAATATTTTGAAAAACAATAAAGCGATATTTGATGATTAATATTTTTTTTTTTGTTCTCTAATCTCGAAATATATAATGCAACCCTCTTACAAATAAAATCTATTAACTGAATTTCAATTATGTGCCAAGAGAAAAATAAAAAATTTTGGTAAAAGTTTTAAAAATTCGGCAAACAACGCTTTCGACTACAAACAAGAATTTATGCTTTGCTGAAAAAATTCTATATTCAGTTTAGGAAAGTCGTAAAATATAATGATATATAAAAGCCATAATAAAATTGTTTATATAATAACTAAACATAAATCAAATAAAATGTGAATCAAAAACAAATTTTACAATTTCGATTAGGGATTCAGCTGCGCCAGTTTTTGCTTACGTGCAATTTTCCCATCAGTTGTAAATTTATGACCGGAAATATACTACTTATGCACGAATCATAATAAAATTGCCGCTATAATCGAATCCAAATTCCAATACCTGCACCTTTTTTAAGCAACAAAAACATATATATGTGAGAAAGGAAAGGTGCGTAGTGAATGAACGAATAAAGGTGAATACATTTTTATTTTTTGGAGGAAATATTAACTATTTATTACCCGGAAGGCATGACGAATTACATGCAGGTATTTTATATATAAATTGGTGACAGCATGTGTCCAATGAATGAGCAGGACATGCGCTGCAATACAAAAGCAAATTCGTAAAAATGAAAATCAAAAATGAAAAAAATATGAACCGTACGCTTCTCGAAAGGTCAAAGTTGAAAATGTATACATGATATATATATGATGATAGTATACTATGTGTATGTATATATGAAATAACTTACCGTTGTGCCATCGTAGCCATTCGTTAGCAGTTGTATATCGATTTCAATATCAAAATCCACTTTGGCAGTGGTCAATTGAAGCGGCAATTGTTCGGAGGAGAAGATGTCTACAGTGTTCGCATTCGTGCTCGAACTCGCGTCCGCGCTTCCAGGCGCTGCACTGTCACTGCCGAGACCCATTAAAATGGTAAAATTACTGTGATTACCTCCACTCTCTCCCGTCGCAGCTGGTGTCGCTGCTGTTGCTGCCGTTGCCGCTGCTGCTGTGGCAAAGGTGGTAATTGTAGCTGTCGCTGTTATTGTTGTAGTGGCAGCCATAGCTGCGAATGCGGCGAGTGTTGAACTTGTAGTCGCGGACATTTTTCTTGATGTCATAAAATTTTTCCTGTTTATATGTATATGTAGGTATGTTTATGCATATATATATATGAAGTGCGTGAGAACAATCAATTGCTGATGTGTGTGTATGTGTGTTGGTGTGTTTGTTATTTTTCTTATGGAAACAACAAGGTCACACACAGGGTTGGAGTGGAGAGTTAACAGGGTAGAGGAAAACTTTCACTAGATATGACAGCCTTTTTTGCTGTTTTTTGTGTTTCAGACAGTTGTATATTTGTTGTATATATTCTGTAGTTTTTACTACCTACGCGTATGCAGTGCTTCTGCGTTTTACTGCTTATGAATTCACTGTGCTGTTAATGCAATTAACACGCGTGGAATTTTCGCATGAGAGGGGAAAAAAAATCGAAAACTATATTTTTTATGTGCGTTGGAATTATAATCACGCTCGCTGAAAAGTCATAAAAACTTGCAGCACTACGACTACAAATGACAGTGTATGATGGTTTCTTTAATTTTTTTTTTCATTCGTTTAACAGTTACACTAATGCTACACAATTATCCACATTCACAATGCATATTTCACCTCTGCCACAATTCACTTTACACTCTGCGCACTTTACGCCCCAAAAGGCATTCATACACACACAAATACACACATTTCCTCTCGGGTTCATATTTTCTCACATTCATTATGAATTACGCTTTATTGCTTGCATATATTTAGTTGATAGTGAAAGGGGATTTGCAAGAGGATGTGGTGGTGGTGGTGGCAGCCTGTGACCGGAAGATATTTCCGTCCTTCACTCAGCTTGAGTTAGTTTTTTTTTCTCCTGTTTTAAAATTTCACAGTTCTATTTATTCACGCAGAAATTTTTTGATAATAATTTTGAACCCCATTCTGAAAGAAAAGAAAAAATTTAATTTTAATCTCATTATTATAAGTACTAAAAGCCGACGAAAATGTTTAAGAAAAACATTATTTAAATGAAATAACATAGTAATGTGATTATTGCTTAAATTTTCTTTTACTTAAAATAGTCTCAAATACGCTTAAGTATGACTCGAAATTTCGACAGAATTTAAGTACGAATACGGTGCTTTCGATGGTAAAATGTACTTAAAAAATATTAAAACATTTCTTAAGTGCACTTATGTACTTGTCTAAAAACTGTCACCACACAGCCGTCCACTTCACAATGATAACAATTAATAACTCATACTAAAAAAAGAAGGTAAAGTCGGAAATATCGGCATAAGAGCGGATCAAGACTTTCACGGTACAAAGTACTCAAAATATCATTTCATTTTTTTCATTTACAATATGCCGTTTCTAACGAAAAAGTTCTTAAAAGATTAAATGTTGTTAAAGAATTCTTCATTTTAAGTACTTTTAAGTACCAATTAGTACTTTTTCAAAAAATGTCACTCTTAAATACCTCTCAGTTAAGGTTCATGCTAATCTAGAAAAAATCTTCTTCTGTACCAAAATTTCAAGTAAATCGAACCATAAATATAACATTTTCGAGTAGGTAAACGGTCCGTGGTTCACTTCCTCTTTTTTTGCTTACAAACTTTTCCGGGAACCAAAAGAAATAAACTAAAAAATTTTCAATATAATCTGTAGCATAGTTTCAAAAACCCTAGAAAACAAACATGAAAAGGAAGATTTTTATATCTCTGGAGGGAGGGGACAAATTGAATTCTTCCTGAGCTGTAGCTATGTTAAAATGGATAGATTAGAATCTCACCTATTTTGTACACGTCCCTTTCTGTTAGCCTTTCATATGGTATAAGTATCCTAAGGATCGTTAAGCGTTAACACAGATAAAAACGGAGCAAACCACTTTTCTTCAAGTGCCTATTTAAAGTGAAATATACATATATATTTTTGAATTTAAAATTTAAATTTTTAATTGAATAATTTAAAGACATGACATATTTGGTTAGTTCGTTTTTTAAATATTTAATATAAATTGCATACACCGAATTCTATCTTTCATATAATGAAAAAAATTTCCTAACTTTTTTTTTAAACAATTTTTAACAATTGTGAAATAATATATTTTAATTGTTATTTACGCTTAAAATTTTTAAAAAGGTTCAAAAAGCTAAAGTTCTTTTTGACTTTTTTTTGGTTTAAATGTTAATCTAATGATGCTGTACAATCAAATAGCTGATACCTCCATTCGAAATTTCATTTCCAATTAGGTAATTGTAAACAAAGCTAATAAAATGAGCAGTGACGAGGAAAGAAAATGATAGTTTAGTTGAGATTAGTTTAACATTTCTTTCATTCTAAAAAAAAAAAGGTATTAAAGCAAGAAAAACACTAGTCGAATATCGAAGAATGTTCATGTATGTAGACGACATGTACGAAAAGGAATTTTTTGCTCACAAAAAAATATTATAAATATTATCGACACTTCAAAATCACTATCCGAATTCAAAGAACCCATTCTGCAAGTTTTTGTGAGTTCCGCGCAAATTCAATAAATTTTTCTTCATCCATTTTAGGATTTAGTATTATCTAAAGACATGAAGGAAAAGCTGTCTACGGCCATGTCGAAGTCTTTTTTACCTATCATGAACATACAAAATTGATTACAATATACAAAAATCGATTTCGATGAGTTTCAGTAAGACCAAAAACCAATAGCTTTATGATACAATTGATCGATCCGGCCGGTTCTGACAAATGATCAAAATATTACAAAAGTACACACGCATACTAAGTGCATTCGAACAACTCAAAGACTGAGCGACTAGTTTGATATAGCGTAGACTTAGGAGGACATAGATAAATCAATTCAGCTTGCCGTTCTGCTCCGATCGGTATAATTTGATGGATCTATCTCTTCTCCTTCTTGTACTTTCAAACTTCGGACCAAATTTAATACACCGTTTCATGCTCATGAATTGAATAAAAAGTGCTGAGCTCGATTTTTGGGTCGAAAAAAATTCTGAATCGAAACGAAATCGAACCGTAACTGAAGTGATGATGAAAAATGATTTCAACATAGGAATATGAATTTAAAAAAAACTATTCAAAGGCAAATGATACTCTACAAACACCGCCAAATCCTGATTTTATGTTAAACAAGCTCAAATTTTCATTATTTCAACAATTAACCAGCTTATGAGAAATTCTTCAAAAAAGCGTCAAGAATTGATCAATAGAAAAGATGTTTTTTGGACGATCAGGCAAAATTTGTCGGAATTTTGTTGGGAAATTTTTATGCACCCACCAAATAATCCGGACTTTCCATCATTTGACCACCACTTGTGTCGGTCTCTGCAAAACTCTCTTGATGGTATAAAAGTGGCAGAACGAAGAGCAGCAGAAAATCATTTGTACAAGTTCTTCGTCGATAACCCATAGAAGTTCTACAGTGGTGAAACTTTCTGAAAAATGACAAAAAGTCATTGATAGTAATGCTTATGTTATTGTGTACTAAATTGTACTAAATTTGTAAAAAGAAACCCCAGAGCTTCCAATATGTTAGCTGAATTCATAAGAAATATTATTCCATAATAGAAGTGCTTGTTCGATTAATTCACAACAAAGCAGTTTTGTTCAGTAGTTTGACACAACATATTTTTATGTGCAATCTCAGACAATCTCATGTTGGGAAAAGAAATAAATTGTATGCAATGTCGAACACTAAAAACTCAAGTTGAAGTATTTGTTATCTACTTTCACGCAAAAGTGAAATGCAGGATATGCGTGCTATTTTTATTTTTATTTTTTGCTAAGTACTGATATTAATGATTTGTTTCAGTATTTCCTTACACATAATTTTAAAGATTCGCTTGAAAGGCTACGTGCATAAAAGGTTAATTGAATATAGATGGCGCTACTAGTATCAAATCAATAAGATTTTTAATTACTCCTAACCTCCAAAAGACGCGTGTATAAATATGAAAGCTTTCGGATCATTTGTTTGTGAATTATAGCATTTCGAGCGAGGAAACATTTGTTATAGTGAAAAAGTTGGATGAAAAGGAATTTGATAAAATATTGATTTTTGAGGAAAAAAAAATACAGTTGAAGTAGACTTAGTTTGATGAACAAGATTCCCGACACTGCTCCAGGAGAATTAACCATAAAGATTGGTATACTAAGTTTAGAAGTAGTGAAATGAGTACGGAAAACGGTGAACGCAGTGGACGCCCAAAAGAGGTTGTTACAGACCAAAACATCAACAAAATCAAGAAAATAATTTCGAATGACCGTAAATTGAAATTGAATAAAATAGCAGACACTCTACAGATATCAACTGAACGTGGACATCATATCATTCACGAATATTTGGGTATGAGAAAGCTCTATGCAATATGAATGCCGTGCGAGTTCATCAATTGACCAGTTATTTTGAAGCAAAGGAAAAATCGTGCTACAAAAATGGTATCGAAAAGATCGAGGGTCGCAATAATCAGTGTATCACATTTGAAGGAAACTATGTTGAATAAAAAACTGAATTTTGTCAAGAAAATATGTTTCAGTATGGTAGGCCGGGGGCTTTTCAATTGACCTGTTCAGAAGGGTATACAGGTAGAGGAGAGAGTCCCTTAATGATGGAGAAAAGCATAAGAAGAAGAAATGCCATCTGCCAATATGTTAAGGATTTTTTACCTGGGGAGTTTTGAATTGACCTGTTATTTAAAATGAAAAAAAAACTCTTCATTAACAGAATTATGGACGCATAATAGTAAAAAATTAAAAATAGTTTTTTAACATATTAAAAAAAAAATTCTAGAAATAATTTAAAAAAAAAAGTCGATTTGTCAAACCTACCCACAAAAGTATAAAAAGAAGTTCCAATAGTACGACCACATTAGAGTATATATGTACAGATATCACTACGAGTTATGGTGAAAGAGAAGCATTAACCTTAATTTTTTAAAAATTTCGTGCTGATTAAATATATTGATTAAAATACGAGCATCTGATTAAAATTAGCTAAACAGGCTAATAAGAAACTCAGTCATGGTAGTTAAAAATCTTGATAAAATTTTCATGTCGAAATTTAATAAATCCAAATTAACACATTATTTTCCCCTAATCTGTTCAAGATTGGAACGAAATTGATTGCCAAATACTCGTGTTTAATTTGCTATTTTAAAAGTAAATAAATGTATGTACGTAAATATAATCATAATCATTAATGGTCATAATTAAGTCACACAAAAATCTACTTATGTAAATGAAGTTAAACAAAAAAATATTTTGTAGCAATAAATTTGTTTAAGAATCTATGCAAATTGTGAAAAAGTAAAAGGAAAAATAGTCCATAAATATATAATACATATATGTATATATGCAATTAAGTCCTTAAGGATTTTTTTTTGGGCTTCTTTGTTTTACACTTGCACTTGTACAAGTTTATGGGCAAACAAAGTTTAGTCCATAAATAAGAAATTATCATAAATTAGTTTTCATGGTGCAAGGAGTAGTTGCATGGAAATTAGTGCGTTTCGTGGTGGGGAGAGTATTCAAATGAAATTTGACATAAAAAAAAAATTAAAAGAAAAAATCAAGAAAACTTGCAAGTGATTTAAATATTTTTTTTTTAGTTTAATTAAAATAACAAAAAATATATTTTTACAACAGTCTGTAGAAATTTGTAAAATATTCCACTGTGCAACGCAAGACGTAATTTCCACTGTATTATGTTGTTGTTGCTTGCGTGTGGCTGATTACTTTTTCATACACCACATCCGGAACGGTACGATGGTGCGATTTGCGGAAAATACTTGCTATGTTTGAGTTTGGAAAGCTGAGTGTTGTGAATTTGCTTACTACTCGACCCTTTAAGAGCTCGAATTTAGTCATAATTTTTTTATAAGAATTGTAAAAGTAAGTAAATAAATTTAAAAGTAAATTTAGAAACAATAAATGGTTAATGTGAAATTAAAATTGTCCGGAATATGGACGGAAAATATTTGAAAAATCTAAAAATCTTGATTAAAATTAATTTAACTTTATTTATTTAATATTTAAATATTTTTATTTATTTTCTTCGACTAATATTTTCCTTTTACCATTACTTCCTGTTTCTTTCTTAATGTTATATAAATAACAACAATGTTAAATCAACACTTTTTGCGTGCAACAATTTTACCGGAATTTGTGTTTCGACTACAAATGAACTCGCCACATTTGCAACAAACGCATAACAAACATGCATATGTATATACTAATACAGGTGTATGTACATATATGTAGGTACCAAAATATATAAATACTATATAATACTGAAGGTTGGTCATAAGCTATGTGAATTGCCAACAATGAGAAAGGAGAATTCATAATATAATGGCGAAAAACAATTGAAGAAGTGTGGTAACAATTTTCTGCGTACTGCATCGCCAGCGGCGACGACGGTAACGGATGTGTACACAATTTAACTTGCAACATGTCAACGTAAATTAAGTGTGTACCTTAGTATAGTACTTGCTTTAAAATTTTTATATATAACAAAAAAAAAAAATGGGGTTTAATAATTCTTCTTAATATTTTAGAGCGTTTAGAGCAAATTTTTTTTTATATCATACTGTGGCCTTAGCTTGAAAGCTATTAATATCAAGGTGTCGTTGGGTTTATTCGTTTTATCATGGGCTCTTTTCTCTATTAAAAGTCCTATATCAGCAAAAAATTTTAAGTGATACTTTTTTATGTGATAGTCTAAATTCTTTAATAATAAAAATACATATTTTTGTACCTCCTCGGCCATCCCCGGTTAATAATTATTCTTACTTAATAAAATCACAAACTATTATTGAGGTCTATCTACATATATGGAAAATACATTTACAACAACTTTGTCTATGATTAGCTTATTTTATTTTAATTATTTTATACTTGTAAATATATGACAGTAACGAGATGGTGTACTTTCACCATCATATAAGAATCTGGGCATGTCGTTCTCCATTTGTAAGCTTATTATAGGAGAGTCATTCATCGCTGATGCTAACTTAAGATAGAAAAGTCTGAATTATTGCAATGTGACTAGGATAGTGCGCCGATTTGTAAAGTCGAAAGAGTTTACCTCGCTACAAACTCTTTTATTTTTCAATGATGATGGATATTCTTAAGGGGAATCTTCTTTTAAGCAGACATGCAGAGAGACTGGCCGTACCATTTAATGACTTCTGCAGGAGTTGTAGAGGAGAAGAAGAACCTGTAAATTTAAAGCACTTTCTTTGCGAATTCCACACACTCTGGAGGAAGTGGTTGAAATTTTTGGAGGCGGCAACCTTTAGAGACTTGAGTGAATTAGTGAGTGCAGGGATACGTAGATTACTCAATTTCGTTAACTCCACACATTGGTTTGACTAGCGGTAGATGGGCCCGCTTGATGGTGTTAGTGAGCTAATACCGCCCATCCACCTCAACCTAACTTAACTTATATTACAGTCAGGTTTCTCAATTTTTATTGCTTTACATATTTGAATAAGTATGAGCTAATAAATGCTTGGCATTTGAAGAAGTTGGTGGTTTACAAAATGCTTTTGAAGCGTTGCATTCTGAATCTGTATGCAATTAGTGAAAATTATGTGCTTCTTTCCTATATATTTTAATAAACAGTACAATATTTTCTATAAAATTTGATAAAAATAAATATCCTTATACGAGTATCTCAGAAATTAAACTTAAAAAAATTGGGATACATCTTCTTAAAGCAAAGTAAAATATATATATTGTGACATACTTTTAGGCTCGCAACTAGAAGTATAGCTTAAGGCTGAAATATTTTTCAATTCTTAGCCAGTTCAAGAAAACTCATACCAAATTCATAATCTGTACAGAAAGAGTTTTGACAATTAAGTTAGCGATATGTTAGATACGAAGTAAAATTTTAAATTTCAGTAGCTTGTTGTTTTTTTTTGCTTGCATGCCCTTTAAGTGTGATAAAACTTTGAGCTGTTTAGATTGTTGACTTTGTCTGCGAAAGTCACTAAGGTGAGACATTTTTATGAACTCACTGCTTCTTGTTTATTAAAAGAAATGAATCAAAGAATTGATAGGAAGTTTTTTGGTAAAAAATGGAATACATTATAACCAAATGTGTGAAATATTAAGAAATGGCTTTGGTGACTCTGTTATGAGGAAGGCTAAAGTTTTCAAGTGGTATAAACATTTCCAAATAGGCCTTGAAGACGTTGAAGATGATGGAAATGCTGGACGTTCAGGCCCATCAATAAAAGAGAAGGTATTGAAAAATTTAAGAAAATCGTTGTGAACGATCGCCGAAAATTGCTGGAGAAGTGCGGTCGAATATGAAGGTTACACTCACTTTGCATGCCGCATCATGAATTCCTACAGTCAGACGGTCAATACCAAGTAGTGCCTAGAATTTCAACGCCTTTAAGGAGAAGCAATATGAAACAAATCCCGGATGTGAAAAGAAACAATTCGTGGGTTTTGCTTAAGGTTAATTAAGCTGTCCATACTTAACATAATTGCAAGGTTGTGAATTTTTGATCAAAACGAATACTGTAACGATGCTTCAGCCTACATATTAGTCAAACATGGCGCAGTGTGACTCTCTATACCTTTCATTTATATGAAATTGTATATTAACTTTGGTCCGAAGTATGTGAGTAGCAAAAGGAGAATAGATACACCCATCAAAAGTCATAACGATCGTGCCAGAATGACGAGCTGAGTTGATTTAGCCTTGGTCATTTGTCCGTCTGTTTGAACGCAAACTAATATCTCAGTATTTGAGATATTTCAACGAAACTTAGTTTTTTGGCGTATTTTTGTATTGTATTGATAATTTGCTGGAACTGGCCGGATCAATCGATTATATCACATAGCTCCAATACGACTGATTTGTTCAGATAAGACATTATGGGTCATAAATGAGTTTAATAAATAATCTAAGAACATGAAAAACGATATTCGATACGCATATGATGATACATCGGTACTGAAGGTAATAGAAATCGGAGAACTATATCACATACGACCGATTCGTTCAGATATTCAGTCAAAAATCAGCAAGAAAGAGTTCAGTAATGTGAAATATAAATAACATGAATATTCTATCGAATTTTGACACTAAAAACCAACAAAATCGGAGGAAATAAAACCGATTCGTTCAGATATGAGATTTTGGCTCAAACATCCCCGAAAAAAGCGGCTACTGACACAGAAAATTACGAAAATTGAATTTAGCATTTTGCGATAAATTTGATATGTTCATCAAAGGTATAGAGAGAGACCTTGGCATTGAACTTTAACGGAAGGTCAGTCATAGTCGTGGTCAACATTTAAAGCGCATCGCTGAAAGAACAAAAAGCTATCTAGAAGATCGAACTTAAGAAGTGTTACGGGATTAAAGGAAGCGATAGTAGATATATATAAAATTGAAATTTTAGTTATTTTTTGAACACACTTCGTATTTTAGTATTTATTTTTATACTTAATTTTTCTAAATTTCTATCTTATTTCTTTTTTCGACGTGATTATATAAAAATGTCAGCTGGAATTATTTAAAATTATGAACTTTTTAGTTATTTTATTATTTTTCAAATAAGGCAGCATCTGACTAAATTCAGTCCAATTATTTTTTTTTTTATAAAAAAAAATTAATTTAAATGAGTTGAAAAAGTCTTCTTTTGATTTCTCAAATTTTTGCTCAATTATTGCTTTTGAGCCATTTCCATCACTCGATATGCACTGCAAATTTTAATGTTAAACAATACGAAGTTTTTATGAATGTTTTTTTTAACTTTATTTTATATAGTTTTTCTGTAATTATAGCTTCCAATCCTATCAAAGATTTTGAGTACAAAGGAAAAGTATAAATCTTCTTAGGAAATGCATTTCATTACTTTTTTTTGCCGAAAACTTATTTAAATAAATATTTTATATTATTTGTGTGTTTGTTATATGATCGCTTAAGTGTATTTAAGTTGTTATTTTAAAGCTTTTATTATTAGTTTTGGAATCTTTTGGCTTAGCGTATTAATAAATTGTTATAAATTCCCGTTATGTTATTCGCTAAGATTATTTTGTGGGAATTGAAATCTAGTTTTTGGACTAATTTTTTTTTTGGATTCTATTTTTTTTTTTTTTAAATTGAAAAAGTTTGTTTTATTTAAAGCACTCATTTAATATTTTTCCATTTAAAATTTATAGTTATATTCATAGTTATAATTTTATAATCAATTTGTATCGATTAATTATATTATTATTATTATTATTGTTTTTTTTTTTGGTGAATAATTTCATGATATTTTTTTTATTAATTTCAACAAAATATTGCAGCACGTTAAGAATTCTCCACTAAAACAATTTTTATTAACGTATCTCGATATTAAGTTTTCAAGTAATTGAGATTTAGGAGAATTTTTATGTATATCTTTAGTTGTAGGGCAAAAAATTAATAACATAGAATCCAAAAAAATAACAAAACTTTATATTTCATTATATTGTCACTTTGTTTTTAGAAACTATGTATTTAGAAATTTTTTTTTTTGGTGCTTTTAAAGCAAAATTATTATTTTTTATGTCATATTTGAAAAATTATTTAAGTCACATTAATGTTTCAGGATATAAATACATTTTTTTGCTCCTTCCATTATGTACATTTACATTTTTTTATAATTAGTAATTATGTTTTTTTAATTCAAATTATTTCCGTAGCACTAGTGCTCAATTAATTTACCAAAAATTTCACAAAATAAAAACGAATGGTTGCTCCAGTTTGCAGTAGCGATGAAGTAGCCTTCATTAAGTATAAACAAGAATAAAAAATTTATGTATAAAAGTGATTTATTACTATTAAATGTAATTTGCCAATAAAATGCAATTTTTTCCACAACTCGTGTCATACAATTTTTCAATTTAAAATACAAATTAGTTTGTTTTGTTATTTCTCTTTACACTTGATTCACACTTACTTGGCATTGCAATAAGTAGTAACTATGTTTATGAGTTGTAACTTTATGCATTTTGCGCCATTATCACGCGCTCAATTGTATGTGATACAAAAAAATTTGAAAATAATGCTTAACTGGCGTGCAATCGTCACAAGTCACTGCACTGATCTCCGCAGAGACTACAATCACATAATACACTTGACAAAAAAGTAATTTTTTGCTTACACCAGTCACTTTAAATTATCATTCTTACATACTTTTATTTTTACTTTTTTATTTTTATTTTTAAATTTTTAATATTTTTTTTTTTCAAATAAGTAAATAAATAAATGTCACTGCGAAATCCCGAAACCAAACCGTACGGGATGAAAGCTTAACGTCGACTGAATAGCCTGATTCGTTTAGGCAACATTCCAAGCACCGTAACGGCAATGGCAAAGACCAACAAAAGCCAAAAAGATTGGTGGTGTGGATGTGCGATAGATATGTATGCATACATATTATTAGGGTGGCTTTATGTTGTTGTTATTCACTTATTTACAAACATACTGCACTTTCTTTCATCCATTCTTACACAAATATCTTTAGCTACAGGCATACATATATATATATATATATATATATAAATATGTATATAAATACGAGCATATATTCTCATAAGCATATATTGTGTTCTTTACTTTTGCTACCAACCTATATATGTGAATGTTACAGACATACAAAGGCTTCAACGCCACAAGATATGCAACAATTTTTTCTGCAATACGCACACACACACATATATATACACTTGTAATGCTATGCTTACGAATTCAACAGGATGCTCGTATTTTCTCTATATGCCAATAAGAGGTACAACATATTTATGTTAATGGTTCTGCTTGCCGCTCAGCATTTGCTCTGTTTACATACATACATGTGAGTATGTATAAACACGTATATGCAAGCGTATTGTTGTCGTTGTCATTTCCCGCTTTACTTTCGCTTATCACAGTCAGCGTTGTTATTCTTTGTTTGGCTATTGGTTCGTCAAATGTCGAGGGCGCTCTTTTATCATTCGTCACACACAGAGATAGAGAGAGCGACAGCAGGAGAAACCGAAAGCTTTTCACCACAGGCAAAGCAAGTGTGCTCTCACTCTTTCAGAGAATAATAATGTTGCTCAGTTTTAGCGTTTTTTTTTCTACATTGTTTTGCTTTCATATGAAGCAATCTACCTGTTGAGCCTTCTAAATACTTTACGCATACCATACAAATATGCGAATTCGTTTATAAGTGTATTTAATATATTCATATATGACACTGAATTTAACTATTTTTCACACATACATATCTGTATTTAATCTGCTGAATTATTGTAATTTTCCTAGTGTCGGTCAGTAAAATAATATTGCGCTAATATCAATAAAAAAAACTATTTACATCGTCAACGCCGCAGATCGTGAAAATTTTCAGTTTTAAAATCCAAATTACCATCTTTCTGTCAACTTGTGAATTCTATCCCAAAAGAGCCGCGCCGGTTTGATGGTCAAGACTGAATAAAGCCAATTTTGTATACCCTGTTCTAAGGTGAACTGTATTATGCCAGTGAAAGCGCTCGATATCGACCGCAACAAATAGATCGAAGTGAGGTGAGGCAAAACTTCACACCCACAGTTCTTCAAATAATTTTAAGCCAGCATCGCAACATGAGGTCAAGTGTTGTCATGACGGAAAATTATTGCGTCGTGTCTGTTCGGACATTCCGAGCGTTTTTTGTCACTCGCTTCAAATTTATTATTTGCCGTCGATAGCGTGCCCCATTAGTGGTTTTATTCGGTTTTAGAAGCTCATGATACAACACGCCCATCTGATCCCACCAAATAATGAGCATTATATTGGCGACATGGATATTTGGCTTTGCCGTTGATTTGGCGGTTGGTCACGCATATGTGAAACTTTTTGCGATTAGGGCTGTGGTAATGGATCCATTTTTCATTACCTGTTACAATCCGAAGATTTTCGACAGCGGTTTTCTTCATTTGAAAGTATATAAGAAGAACTCCCTACAAAAACATTTTCCAAGGCAAAAAGTTCGACACATTTGAGTGAAAAAAACAAATTATTGTTGTTTACGCTTCAAATGAATGACGATTTGTTCCGCTATGAGGCTTTGCGTCAAAAAATCCGTCAGAAACCATTCAAGGCCGTGAAATTCGGTAAACAAGTTAATATTGACACTGAAAATCGTCGACATCGAATTTAGTAATTTGCAATAAATTTTCAAGAAAAGTATAAAACTTCGGCATGGCCGAAAATATCCCTTTTTTCTTGTTTAAATCTAATTTTTTTTTGTTCTAAAATTGCTTTGTAGTTGATTTTTAGCTCTTTCGCGATGTAACTACTAAAGATCCAGATACCCGGGTAGCGAGCAGCTCGATGCTCTCTCGATACTCGCTCATTGCTCAACTGTTCAGCAGAACAAAAAAAATTAATTTTGTTTGTCAAAGTTTCCAGGTGTTTCAATGATTTTTATACTTTGTATAAATAAATTTAAAATGATTTAAAAAAATTTTGAGAAAAAAGTCAAAGTGTTTGTTAAAATACTCGAAATGCTCGTGTTCGGCTCGGAAATTTTCGAGTAATGAGCAATGAGCAGGTGTGCAGGTGCTCATTGTTGAAGAGTCGCACTGCCCGAAAATGTTTGAGCAATATCTGGAGCCCTAGTAACTACTATTGACAAGCGGGTATGCTTCGATTATTTCTTTTTATCAGAATTTTCGATTTGTTAAATAAAAACTGATTTCGAGGCCCTCTATGACTGCAATGATGACTTCAGTTTCATGTTTCAAGTCATGAATCGTCTCTGCCTAGTTGGCGTAGGACTAACCTTCCAACAATAAAGAGTCCAATGGAGTTAAATGGCAACTTCAAGGCGCCCAATTGACATCAACGTTTCTGCTTATCAAACTGTTTTGAACACAGTACGCAAAAGATCGATTATAGCGTTGATTGTGGGACATATGGCGCTGTTTTGTTGAAACCATAAATCATCCATGTACTTCCCTTCAACATTTTGAAACAAGTAATCTCAAACGATCAGCATTAACGACAACGGTACCTACTTCAGAGAAAAACGGAGCAATTATAAACTGGTCCATATGCCGCACCAAAAAGTCATTCGTTGAGGATACATTATGTTTTCTATAGTTACGTGTGTGTGTGTGTGTGTGTTTTTAAGCACAAAATGAAGCAATTTTGCATTTTAACGAAGCCGCCGTGGTGAAAACGAGCTTCAACGTAAAGGGTGTTCTTCTGTCAAGCCATCTTTAACCCATTTTAGCGACGTGAAAAGTCATCAAATGGTCATTTGGCTTTAGTTCTTGAATCAACTAAACTTTATAAGCCTTCATACTGAAGTCTTTTTTTTTTGCAAAATCGTTCCCAAAGAAGGGCGGGCTAAGTGTTTAATTCGTAAATTCTCTATCAGGTTGCATCCCATTGCATTCTCTATCATCTAATCCCATTGGCCTAAGTACATTCTCTGGAAACTTGTCCTGGTGACTGTGGAGAAAGTTCAATATTATAAGTTTTTAAAAATGTTCAGCATGTTGTTAACGAAATCAGAGTAGTTAATTGATCTGTGACTTCTCTGAAAATTTTTAGTAACTTAAATGAGCAAATTCCACGCAGTTAGTTCCAAACTGGTCTTTGAACTAGAACTTGGTCATTGAAATTGAGAAATCAGCGGCTCTTATCTGTTGGGCCATTAAATATATACGTTTTCACTTTTCTATACCTAACGCCTAACTAATGTTTCATTAAACCTAAATCTAAACAAACGCTCATCTACAGATTATGTAGGTAGTTAAAAATTCTTTATTAAATACTTGGGTAAAAGATTTTGATCTTGTAGGCACTATTTCTTCGATATTAATATCGCTAGACACTTCTATATAGGTTTCTTCAGATGATGGTTCACGGGCATAACAAAACGCTGGAACATGTACTTCATCTGAATGTGGTAAAGTTCTTCTAGCTGATTCTATGTGTGGACAAACCCTTATTTTCAGATTAAAAGCACGAAAATCGACACTACATAAGTAAGAGTCATCGAAGTGATTTTTTGGTTCCCTCCATGGCATAGGCACATCGAAGCTCATACGACTGTTTTTACTTCTGACCCAGTATCACGAGTGTTCATAGCAAATTTTTCAAACAGCTTAAGGTAACCACTGCTAGTTTTCGTTTACAATGTGTGACCTAAAATGTGAAAAGCAAGACCCTTTTATAAAGTCTGTTATAGTTTTCTGAAAGTTTTGGGTTTGTATTGCCCACAAATGTAACAAACCACGTTTCAATCCTTAAGATAACTTCTACACGATGAAGACATGATATAAAAATCGACTTACTTATAGAAAGCCACAAATAAGACTTGAAACCGTGCTCTCGAAAGTCTATATTACAGTGATTTTAAAAAACAGAGGGTTGACACAAAACGTAGGAAAAAAATAAAAAAATATTTTTAGTGTTGCGAATGGATACATGATACAACGGTACATTTTCCAAGTCATCGTCTCAAGCCTAAATTTTGCGAGGTTGTTGCTGGGAGTATTTGCCAAAACTAGAGTTTTTGCATCATTACTTTTAACAGTTTAGCTGCCGTTCGGATTTTATGACCTCATACATTTGTTGGTTCAAAGTCGATATTGAAATTTCTTTCTCGATTCTTGGCGACCGCAATAGCCGAGTGATTAGCATTGCGTACTACGACTTGGACGGCCTGGGTTGAAGTTCAGGTTCGAGCAACATCCAAAATTATAGAAATTTAATTTTTCTAATTGCGGTCACTCCTCGGCAGGGAATATCAAATACAATCGCTATGCATTGCTCTTTTACCGCCAATAATGTCAGCGCTTAAACGGTAGTCAGATAGGTGATGTCTGCTGAGTCGGTAAATTTGCGGCTGGTTCAGCTATTACTTTACTCTTTTTTTGGAATTGTTTTATTCTGCACTAGCTTGAGCTTCTGTTATCCATGTTCAGTTACATTAAATATACATATGTATGATACATTATGTTTATGTAAAGTTTTTTTATTCAGAAATTTGGTGTACATTTTTTGAGTATTTTGTTTGCAATTTTAATAAATTAAATATTATAGAGTATAATAATGTAGCAAATGAAATTTTCGCCATGTACAAAAATACTTGCGACATTATGTAGACTTTTAAAAAGTCTAGAAGTAAATTGCACATTCTTCAAATGTTGCTTTTTCTTTACCAAACTACACCAAAACATTGCTGCGTACCCACGAATAATGCTTCGCCAGATCACAATATATAACATATTGACTTAAATCACATTGACCCTGACTAGTAAGGCCGGCCGACACAACACCACGCAACATCCACACGCCATTGCGACTAAGCATCAAGCCGCCACCGGAATCGCCCATACAAGGACCTGTGCCGTCACGATTACCAGCACAAATTGTGCGTGGCGTTGTTAATTTGCTGTAGACCTCCGACGAGCGCAGACACTCGTTGTCACTGACGATGGATGTATCAACCATTTTCGGTAACGCAGTAACTTCGCGACCATTCTCATCGGCACCCCAGCCGGCGACGAATGCTGTTTGGCCGACAATAAATGCGCTATCCGCCGATTCACTCCACAGGCAAATGGGACTAATGAATTCGCTGAAACTGCGGAAAAAAATTATTAATTTTTACATTACAATACATAGCGGATAATTGCCGGAACCCACCTAACCGCTGACTGCATGTGTAATATAGCGATATCCGCATCTGGCAGCGACTTACTATTGTAGTCGGGATGTATCAGTAAGTTACGTATATCACGCGATACAACGCCGACCTCACCATAATTCTCCAAATTGTGTCGACCCAAGTATACTACGATCTGTGAAGCGCCAATAGACTTCAGCTTAAAGCAGTGCGCTGCCGTTATAACAGTATTCGAAGAAACCAATGAGCCGCCGCATACGAAACGCAAACCGGATGATTGCTTCCGATAAATAGCCGAAAGCCAGGGAAATTGACCGCGTGATATCTGCATGCCGCCATGTATGAAGGGCGCTACTGTATTACCCTCAATTCCGCAACGCGAATAATCTCTCGTAGGTGTTGTTGGCTCAGGACGTGGTTGCGCGACCATTGTGCTCACTGCTACAGGTGTAAGGTTTCTGGCTTCACTAATAAATTGTGTTTGTTGGGGAAAACGTTGGATACTTGGTTGAATTGTTATTGTGTTTGTGTTGGTGGGGAATAGTGGACTACGTTCAAAATTGCTGTTAAGTGGTAGCGTCGCACGCACAGTTGATGTTTGTAATGTGTGTTGTAGATCCAAAGCCGTACTCGGTGGGGGATCTACCAAAACAAACGAATAAATAAGAAATTAAAAGAAATTTCAGCACAAAGTTTTTTTTTTTCTAAATGTTTATTCTGCTCAACAGCAGCGAATTACTCACACTCATTTGCCGCGCAAACGGTGACTCCATTAACGGCGATGCGTGTCAGCTTTGGCACTACATTAACTAAGGGGAAGTCCACGCGATAAGAAACGGGAAGACCGTTCTCCAAGTTGTTAAATGTCGTTTGTTGATCTTCATACAGTGATAAACGGCCGAAATAATTCTAAAAAGAAAAGAAAAAAGTACAATTTTTTAAATTAGGAAACACGCAAACTCAAGTGATATATATTTATATATACTTATATTTATATATATTAAATGTGTATAAGGAAATAATTCAATTTTATTTCCATTTCTTTGACTATGTAACATCCGTGAAGTGTTGTCTGAAGAGAATGCTACTTGATATTGTCACAAATAGAATATTCGGTCCTACTGAACAGGTCAACGAAATACATATTCAGCCATAGGCCCTTTAAAAATGTACACTTGGGCAGTGTCCAGCTCATCTGAGATGGGTCATTCGTACACCGTTTAGTACATTACTTCTAGCGGTATTCTTACCCGCCTCTAAATGAAGACTTTGCATAGAACCCTATTTAACTAACCAACCAGTACATTCTACAACCTCTCTTTCTCTCACTCTCCCCTTTTCTGTTTAGTATTCTTAAGTTGTTTTACTAAGTAATATAATATCTTAAAATTTGCTGGCTTTTTGGCCGTCCTTAAGTTGTTTCATTTGCCTTATCCCATCACAACTATACCAATACCTATCACTTATTCGCGGCCTCATTAGCCGAGAGGTTAGCGGAAGTCCAGATCCTACCAACATCCAAAATCATAAGATATCTATTTTGCTAATTGGCTTCCGAATGTATTTCCTACATGAAATAAAAAGCTTCTTATAAAAATCCTTCGGCCATTCGGAGGCGGCTTAGAACAAACTGTAGACCCCTCCATTTGTTGGTAAAAATATCAAGATGCAAAACTATAAATTGGATGAGGAGCTCGGCCGAAAATCGTTTCAACGGTTAAAAAACGCGAAATATATATATATGAGGTGTGTTCAAAGGAAAAGGGGAATTTTGGATTTTTTTTTGAAAAGTACTAATTTATTCATCAATATCTATTTTGTCCCCTTCAAAGTAATCCCCCTCGGATATAAAACACTTGTGCCAACGCTTTTTTCAATCCTCGAAGCACTTCTGAAATGCGATTTTCTGTATGGCCATCAGCCCTTTCTTCGATTCTGACTTGATCTCATCAATTGTGACAAAACGCTTTCCTTTCATTGGTTTCTTTAGTTTTGTGAATAAGAAGAAGTCGCAGAGCCAATTCTGGTGAATACGGTGGTTGAGGTATGATTACGGTTTTTGTTTTTGGCCAAAAAATCACGAATAAGCATTGATGTGTGAGCTGGAGCATTATCGTGGTGCAAAAACCACGATTTGTTTTTCCACTATTCCGATGGTTTGAGCCGTATTGCTTCACGCAAACGTTGCATAACTTCCTTATAGTATTCCTTATTAATTGTACGACGTTTTGGCAGGAACTCATGAGGCACAACACCATTGTAATCAAGGAAAACAGTGAGCAAAATCTTCACATTTTCCTTTGAATATACCTAGTATATATATATATATATATATATATTTAATAAATTCTTCAAGCCTCCTGTTTTACTGTGGGAGAGCCTATAAGAAATAAGGGTTCTGGTCACATCGGCGAAATCGAAGTCGTATAGAGGTATTTCTTCTTTTATTTCTGCTGCTTTTTCTTTTCCATGCCCGCACATTCATCATGGTTAATAGGGATTTCTTATGCGAAAGTTCCACAACTTTTTGAAGAGGTGTGATGTCTAGGAGAGCTTCTAGCATCAGCGTTGGGCATGTTCCCATGCTGTTTGTTATAAAGACGCATGCTAATCTTTAGAGTTTTGCTCTGGCACTTTTAACAGAATTTAATTTAACTCTTTCTGCCTAGTCAATTGTTAATATTTAATTATAGGTTTTAGTTTCATGGTATACACCTAGTGTACTATTTTCTGTATACATCCCCATGTTTTTGCTGCTAATCGCCTGCATACGATTAATGACCTCATCGCTTAACTGATCGCATCGTTATTTCGTTTCAAGAATAGATTTTATTATGATATTTTTAAATCGTATATTTTTCATTAGTAGTTTATTCCTTCTAGTACATGACATGATTGCTGCCTTTACAGGGTTAAGGGTGTGTTCTCGAATTTTCCTACTACTATTATCACTATATCATCTACATAACCTTATAATTGATAAAGGTTCTAACAGGTCATCCCACTACTAAACGTGATAGTACCCGTGCTTGGGACTTCAACTAAAACTTTTCTCAAAATATTTTTTTAATTTTATTGGGTTTTAATTTTTATATCATTCATTTCCGAAGTATGTAAGTACCATAAGGAGAAGAGGGACACCCACCGAAATTCATACCTATCGTATAAGAATGACAAGATGTACTGATTTAGCCATGTCCGTCTGTCCGTTTGATTGTTCGAACGCAAACTAGTCTCTGTTTAGCAGATGCACTTATATAGCATATATAAGATCTTTTTTTCAGGATTTGAAATCTTGGCTATAAGGAGGACGTTAATATTGCTACTGAAAATCATTGAGATCGAATCTTGCAATTTGCACTAAATTTGATTTGTTCATGAAAGATAAAAAGACTTCGAAAGGTATAAAGTTATAAAAACATGTCCGAAGATTGCTCTTCCTTCTTGTTTCTACTTACAAAATGGCAAAATATTACGTTCAAATATCTGGTTTGGTATCAGAAAACCCCAAAAGCTAAAAAAATTAATTGAAAAATTATCGTAGAATGTTGAGGCAGCATTTAATGACACTTTAAATAAATTTAAATGCTTATTTTTCAGATAATTTCCAGTTGAGATACAGTGATCCTCGCCTATTTCTAAATTGTTTTGGGAAGACTTCCTCACCCGGATATGTCAATATTATTACAAAAATTCACTGAACATTACTGAAAATATAGTCAATAATGTGCAAAATAGTGTAATAAAATTTCGCTATGCATATTTCCACAAACAAACAAAAGTATTTTTTCATGCTTAATCTCCCTATGGAACTCCTATTTTGTTTTTCTTCTTATGGAGGCGTACGTTAAAAAAGCTAATTTCTTCTTCTTCTTCTTTGGCGTAGGCACCGCTAACGCGATTATAGCCTCGTCAACAATAGCGCGCCATTCGTTTCTTCTTCTTGCTGTTGGGCGCCAGTTAGAAATACCAAGTGACACCAGGTCGCTCTCCACCTGATCTTTCCAACGGAGTGGAGGTCTCCCTCTTCCTCTGCTTCCACCAGCGGATACTCCATCGAATACTTTCAAAGCTGGAGCGCTTTCATCCATTCGGACGACATGACCTAGCCGCTGTCTCTTTATTCGCTGAGCTATGTCAATGTCGTCGTATAGCTCATACAGCTCATCGTTCCATCGTCTGCGGTATTCGCCGTTGCCAACGCGCAAAGGACCATAAATCTTCCGCAAAACTTTTCTCTCGAAAACTCCTAAAGCGGATGTAGTCATCGTCCAGGCTTCTGCACCATATGTCAGGACGGGAATGATGAGCGACTTGTAGAGTTTGGTTTTGGTTCGTCGAGAGAGGACTTTAATTTTCAATTGCCTACTCAGTCCAAAGTAGCACCTGTTGGCAAGAGTGATTCTGCGCTGGATTTCAAGGCTGATATTGTTGGTGTTGTTAATGCTGGTTCCCAGATAGACAAATTATCTACGACTTAGAAGTTGTGACTATCAACAGTGACGTGGGAGCCAAGTCGCGAATGCGATGACTGTTTATTTGATGACAGGAGATACATATTTCGTCTTGCCCTCGTTCAATACCAGACCCATTCGCTAATTTTGGGGTTTTCCAAATTTTCAAAACAAGGATGAACATACAAAAAATTAAAATTCTTTTTTTAAAGAAATATATTTTTTCCATAGCAAAAATCATGCAATGTTGAAGATTGATCTTAAATTAGCAACAAAGTTAGGCAATACAATGATTATTCAAAGCGCTAATCACGATTAATTTATAAATTACCTAAAAAAGTTGTTTTGGGGCGTGTAAATTCTAATAGAGTTAAATAAAAATATGTATGTGCTTGTGAGTGTAATACTCAAATTAATTGCTAAGATTATTTGCTTAGGTATTTTTCTACTACACTTCGTACCATTTGGAACTACCACTAACAAATCTACCTTTCATGAATTGTTCTGTGGTTTTTTTTCTTCATGCTGGTTTTACCAAATTTTGCGGATTCATTTATTAAAATAAAAGCACATACCTAAATATGTATATATGTTTGCATAGATGAAGAGCTATAAAAGTAGAAAAGAACATATTTCAAACACATACAGGTAATATCACGACTAAAAATCCAATTTAAGACTTGTAAATAATTTTTAAATTTATTTATTTACTTAAATTCATTGATAAAAAAGCTTATTTTTAAATCTCTCGTTAAATTTTATTTTATTTATTTTTTGCCTTATATGTATGCCTGCAAAAGAATATTAAATTAGTTTTATATGTATGTACGGAAGCCTACATATATCGAATAGACCATATTTGGTTCATAATTCGTATGCGAAGAGACCGAGAGCACTCAATAGTGAAAACATTATTTAATATTTTTTTTTATGATTTCCCATAGAGTAATGCGAATTTTTATATTATATATAATAAGTAATTTTATTGTACAAAATTTCTTGTTATTTATTAAAGATTTGCATTCAGTTATAAAATATTAAAGGATCTTATTATATGCCGATGATTTAAAGCTTTTTCAATCATATACTTCAATTAACGAAATGTGTTTCTTACTCACCGACTTAAATAATTTAGTAACTCGGTGTAATAACAATGATATGCCTCTCAACCTTAACAAATGCAAAACCATTTTATTTATACGAAAATATATTCAATCCCCATCGTACAATAAACAACTACAGTCTGGAGCAAGTATGCAATTTTGTTGATTTGGGGGTAACAATGGATACTAAATTTAATTTCAATCTTCATATTAATACGGCTTTATTGAAAGCTAAAGATGTTCTTGCCTTTGTCATTAGTGAAACCAATATTGGAGTACGGTTCGGTTGTGTGGAACCCAAATTATAAAGTCCATTTAGTTAAAATTGAGTCATTTGCACTGGGATTCCCGAAAAAAATTCTTCCGTATACCAGTTGCTTAAAACGTATAAATCTTCCAACACTTTACTGTTAGGAATAAGTTTTGTCAATTAATTGTAATTTTAGTCAAGCTTATAAGCGGACTGATTTGCAATTCATTTCTCTTAGGTGAAGTAAATTTTAATATCCCCATCTGATTATCACGACAGTTTATACTGTTATTTTTAAAATCATGTAAAATAAATTGTGAAATTTCGCCGTTGATGTGGAGATTTCAATTGTTATTCCAGCACATTCGAATTGCCAGACTCACTTTTCGTAATGAAAAATACTATACTAACTTCTCATAACAAGTAACTCACTAAATCTCTATGGTAGTATAAATATTCTTATATTTTCGGCTGATGAATTTGTTTTCTATAGCTGAACACTTTTAAATCTCGACTCTCTCGGTTGGTCGGGAGAAGGGTAACCGTTTGGCTTAATTAATTAAATACACAATAGAGGACTTGCAGAAGTCTAGGACTGTTATTTGAGCGGTCAAATCAGCATTAATACCCCTGAGTATTTCCATCATTCGTTGTAGCACTCCATACACTTTTAGATTTGTCAACGTCTTTGAATATAGAAAGCAAAACCCCATTACTTGCGATTTAAGTTTAAGTTTAAGGTTTTTCATGAGTTCATTTAAAACAAAATCCTTTACTAGATTAGCTTGCAACTCAATTATACTCTATGTGGTATGTTCTCATGGTAAACAAAGATGATAATCACTACACAAAACGCAGAAAATCACACCGAAAAATGTTGAGAACTCTTTGATATGTTCGACGCGTAGGTAGGGAGGTAGGAAACCGTAAATATTGATACGAATTATTAGCATAAACGGCAATTAAATTCTTTTATAAATTGAACAAATAAGTTTCAGCCGTTTTTGATAAAAAAAAAATTTAAAAAAAAATAAAAATCATTGTGATTGAACGATAGTTTACATTTAATCGAAGTTATGCCCAAGAAACGTGAATATTACACGTCTGAAGAACTCCTCATCTTTTGAGGGTATACTCGAATCAACGCAATTTTTGGTGTCTTCATATGAAGTTAACGGCCGCTCCGACAGAGCATGTGCCATTGATCGGAACAGATGAGAGTCGGATGGCGCAATGTCTAGTGAAAACGCGGAGTGGGGCTCTTCCAAATCAAGTGTTTTGCATAAGTTTTTCACTGGAGCGGCTACATGTAGACGAGCCTTTCTTCGCTTGGAATAGGCAACTCGTAATACACCACCCCCAGCTAATCCCATCAAATACGCTGCATGATTTTTTTTCTATGAATATTCGGTTTAGCTGTGGATGTTGTCGCGTGACTAGGTAGTCCGCATTCCCCATATGCAAAAACAGTATTCAATATCGTTCGGCCTTAAATTGTATGGAACCAAATTACCTTCTTTATGAATTATTCCTTACAATTTTAAACGATGTGAGAGTGCTTGCGACATCCAAAGTAATTTCAACGCCTACAGCTGCAATGAATGGCTATTATCTTTACGCAATATTACTGTTTTAAAATCCATTGTTTTAGGTTGTTTTGGGAAAAAATTAAATATTTTTAAAGAGCAATATTAATTAAAATTCAAGATAATTAACTCGAGTACCTTGAAAATTATCGAATTAGAAAGCCAAGTAATCATAGTGGAGTACATCAAACACATGAACTTTCTTATAACCTTGTTATTGTGGAAACTCACCGATTGGACGGGATATCTCTGGGAGAAGCGTACATCCAAGCGCGCTGTACCCAATGTTAAATTAGGCAGGGTAATGCGTCCAATATATTGATTACCAGTATTGAGATACTGAAAATAGTTTGGGCAAGCGATGGATGGAATTTCTTGTGCATATGAAACGAAAGGTTGGCGCCATAATTCACATAAGAAAAGTAAAAATGTGGAGATACGCAATCCTTGGGATAACATTGCACAATTCGTTTGTTTATTTTTAGTCTTATTTTTTGCACTCTTGATATTCTAATATAATATATCAAACTAGTGATTTATAAAATATTTTTAAAACACGTTACTTAATAAAACTTATTTTTTTATTTTTGTATATTCCTGAGCTTGGTTTTAGGTATTTTATTTATCGCTTAGAAACGCCGCATTCGTAAAATTTATATTTTACTTAATACGATTTATATTCATTTCTTTTATATATTATATATATTATTTTTTGCGTCGCACTCTCACGTTCAGCTTAACATCTTCGCTTTAGAATTCGCGTTGCTTCTTTTGCATCTCATCACTTTGAGCGTCGCGCACTAAATGACGACCGGCTAAATGCTAAAAACTTAAAGCTGACAACAAGTTCGATCGAATCAGCAGTAGGAACTACATTTGCACATAAATATTGTTGTATTGTAATTATTAACTTTTTGTCGTCATCACTGCTCAGGAAATTTCTGAAGCTCACTTACACTCATACTTATAGTAATCAAGATTTATACGAGTCGAAGGTTACGACAAAAGCAAATTCACATATTTAATGACGAAGTTTTTTCAATTTTTGAGTTGCCAAAAAAAAAAAAAAATTAAAATAAATAGTTTTAACCATAAAACTGTTTAACATTTTTACTTTTAAATTATAAAATCATGCATTGTACTAATTTAATTTTTATTAATTAATTTAATGTCAAGAAATATGTTTTAATCTTCAAAAATATTTGAATTATAAAATTCATTAAGTTTAAACTAAAACTATTTGCAGGCCGTTATAAAAAATAAGATTTTATATTATTTTTGACAAAAATTTATATAACTCTAACTATTAATATCATGTAATACAAATGACATGTGAAAATAATGTCACAAACGTTGATATTTATCAAAATTTCAAACGAACGCGCATTATTTACAACCATTTATTGTAGAAACCGATTTTCGCGTGTGTTCTTTATGTTCTTTATTAGATATAAAGAATTTAGGAAACGGTTGATGCTTATCTCTTAAAAAATCGTGTTTAAAAATCGATTCGGTGAAAAAGTTTGAGGTGGTTTATATTAAAAAAAAAGTTAAGAAAATTTGTGTGAACAATTTATTTTTCAGAAAAATTTAGAACATTGATGCGATATTGTAAAATAAGGCGTCAAATTAGTGAATTCACTATTTTATAAATTTAAAGATACACATTTTTGTTTAGAAAATTTAAGTTTCAGTGTTAATGATACGTGAATCAATTCGATTTAAATCTATAATATATTCGAGGAAAATTTTATTAAGAAAATTGCATTATTTATATTTTCTTCTATTTTATGTTTGCATTTCGGAAAATTCCCTCCATATCTATGTTGTTTAGTTAACATATATTTCTTAAGCAAATAGTTATCTTTTTAATAATATAAAATAAAAAAAAGTATATATAACGAAGTTGGTTCGGTGACGTCAACGGTTGGCGTAACCTTCTACTCTATGAACAGATTATGGTAATGAAGTACGACTCTTCGACATATTTGGCGTTATTACAAAGCTTGAATTATTCTAAAAGAGAAAATAAGAAAAAAATGTGACAAGTACTTAGCGATCACATCAATTGGAAATTCTTCTAAAAAAAAACTTAAAAATCTGTATGTGACTGTGTTTCATATATATTTACAAGACCAGAAATGACTATACATTTTTTTAATATTCCTTTTTTTTGTATATATAAACAAATCGTGCTTATGTTTATTTGTTTTTTTTTTTTAATTCGCTGTTCCAACGCTGTTCGTTAATGATGAACGTTAGTGTGTAACCGATAGAGCGTTTGATCGCCAACAGCTGATTTTGAGTATTAAAACGTGTCTTAATAATTTGTTTGGTGTGGGAGAGAAATTGTGAGCGCGTCAACAGTTTTGCGATTATGATCAATACACTTACGCTATTTTAAAGGGGCATAAAATTTGCTTGACATAATAGTGCATTGTGTTTTACTGTAACCGGTTTTTATGACCAAATGTACATTTTGCGCGAGTTTGTTCATAGAGTGACTGACGTATTAAGCAATTTAAAAATTTAATAGTTTATAATAAATTGAGACATCTCAATGTATGGTTACTTTCAAGAGTACAGAAAGGCTGATATGAGCTCCAGAAATAGTTAATCTCATTTAAGAAACCGACTAAGTACTTTCGCATAATTCGCAGATTTTTTTTGGTTCATTCCTCTGAGTATTTCTAAAGCTCCGCCCGTTGCGTGAAATGAGCACCGAAGACGATGAAGGCAGTCGACTCCAAAAAGAGGTTGTTACCGACAAAAAAAAAAAACGTCAAAATGCTTTTGAATGATTGTAAATTGAAATTGAATCAAATAAAGATATCAACTGAACGTGTACATCATATCGTTCATGAATATTTGGTTATGAAAAGCTTTGTGTAAAGTGGGTGCCGCTCGAGATCAGTGTTTGGAGATGTTCAAACGTAATAAGCCCGTCGATATGTGACACTAGATGAAATATGGCGAGTGTACTGCTCACGATGAAGCCGCTGCAAAGCGTGGGAAAAAGCAACCGTAATTTTCATTGACCACCTTGAGAAAGGAATGGTCATCAACAGCGACTGTTACATAGCATTATTGGACCGCTTGAAAGACGAAATCGCCGATAAACGGTCTCATTTGAAGAAAAAGGAAGTGCTGTTTCACCAAGACAACGCATCGTGGCACAAGTAAGTGAAGTCGATGGCAAAAATTCATTACTTGGACTTTGAATTGCTGCCGTATCAACCATATTCTCCAAATCTGGTCCCCAGCAACTATTTTCTGTTCTCAGATCCGAAAAGAATGCTCGCTGAGGAGAAATTTTCGTCGAATAAAGAGGTTATCGCCGAAATTGAGGCTTATTTTGAAGAAAAGGACAAATCTTACTACAAAAATGGTATCGAAAACTTGGAGGGTCGCTATAATCAATTGAATCACCCTTGAAGAGAACTATGTTGACCGGGGACTTTTTAATTGACCTGTTAGTACGAATGTCATATTTTGAAAGAAAGAAGAGTTTTTGCTGATATACGTAGTAGAGTACGGTGCATGTCTCTTATAATTTCTAAAAGTGATGAAAGTTACGTAAAATATTAGATGAAAATTAATGCGAATTTAATTGTTTTTAATAAAATGTATTTAAAACTTTATTTATTAAAAAATGTATAATGTACTTACTAATTAAAATATAGATATAAAAAGAAGAAGACTATCTAACTAAAGCTATTCCAGAAGATTCTGGCGCACCCAACTCATATACTTCGCCGCATCGCAATAGACCACATACTCATATAAATTGCAACGCTGCCGCGATGACTGACCCACAGACACAATGCCACGTAACATCCAACGACCGTTACGCTGCATCATCAACGCACCACCCGAGTCGCCCATACAAGGACCAGTGCCATCGCGATTACCGGCACAAATTGTATAATCCGTGATGAGCTCCTGAAATGCAGCAGCTGAGCTGAGACAATCATCTTTGCTCACAATATTGACCTCGACCATTTTAGGTAAAGGTGATATATCCTTATTCTTCTCATTCTCATAGCCCCAACCAACAACAGTGGCTGCCTTGCCGATAATAAGCGAATTCTCAACAACTTCACTCCACAAGCAAACTGGTTTTATGTGCTCGGAGAAACTGAAAGAAAGAGAAAGAGAGAGAGAGAGATGGAAAAATGTTATTTGAAGACCAAATACTGGTTATAAGTATGTGGTCATACGTTTGTAAGGCTTCAATTTGCAAGAGTGCTATGTCGGCATTTGGCTTATCATTTGTGTAATCTGGATGTATAATCATTTTTTGAACATCGCGCGCCACAACACCCTCTTCGCTGTAGCTTTCGAGATCGTATCGACCGAAGAAGAGCACAATCTGTTTTGCCTGCACGCGTTTGAAGCAATGTGCAGCCGAAATAACAGTACGACGTGAAATCAACGAACCACCGCACATGAAATTCAACGCATCCGTATCCTTTCTATAAATCGCTGTTAGCCACGGGAACTGACCACGCGCAACCTCAATGCCACCATAGACAAAGCCACGTATAACATTGCCTTCTCTGCCACAAATTTCCTCCAGATTCACGCTTGAGGTATCTTCTGCATTTGTTTTTGTGTTAAATGTAGGCTTTGGTGTCGTTGTTTCAGGTCTTGTTGTTGGTGTGTCATATTTATTAGATGGCATAGTGACGGGTACATTCTGGTGGGTATATGCATTAATTGGCATATATGTTGGTTGTAACGGTTGATTGGTTTGATGCTGCGTTGCTGTCGTTTGATAATTAGGTCTTGGGCCTATTTCAATGTGATGTAAGGAGATGGGCACATTTGGTCCCGTTAAGTTATTTCCACCGGTATAAAAGGTGTATAGTTGATAAGAAAGCTTAGACCATGACTTTGGTGGTGGATCTGAGGGAAAAAATGATGTAAAAGAAACTAAATTAATTTATATACATATTACATATTTTTTAACGATAATATTTTTGATGATATTTTGCAATGGAAGTTATTTTTCTTTTTAAAAAAATAATAGACACACCCAGCGTCAGAAAGAAGTTTACATTCATATTCTCATGTTAATTTAGTTTATTACTAAGTAATTATTTTACGCTAAAAATAACACTATAAAGTCAATATATAGGGTTTTCCAATAAGAGTGATATGATTGATTTCCGCAAAAACAAAAACTAATTCTTAAGGAAATTCAAATGTTTTTTATTTAATGTGAAGTACAATCGGTACAATTAAGTTCTGATTATAACATCATTCAAATGGCCTCCACGACTTTTTTGCAGGAACGAATTCGATGAATCCAATTTTTGAGCACTATTTCCACTAAATGAAGTCATATGTCATGAACAGCACGTTCAATATTGATTTCTAAAGCTTGAAGACTTCAAATAATCCCACAAAAAATAGCCTAATGGTATTAAATCGAATCTCCAAACCTTTCTCGCAATAATTCGATTGTTGCACGTGCTGTGTGACACGTAGCCCCGTCTTGTTGGAACCAGATGTTGCCATAAAAAGTTGGTTATCATCGATCTTTACCGCTCTCCATTGACAGTAACGGTGCTACTAGCTTTATTTCGAAAGAAGTCCGCACCGATGATTCCCCCAGACCAAAACCCACACCAAACTGTCAATTTAGGTGAATGTAATGGTTGCTAATGAATATTTTTTGGATTTCTTTCGCACCAGAATCGACAGTTTAGTTTGTTTACCACACCAGTCAGATGAAAGTGAGCCTCATCAGATAAGATGTTTTTCTTAAAGAAATCGTTATCGTTTTCAAGATATTCCAAGGCAAAATCAGCAAATTCACAACGTTTATGGTGAAGCCCAAATCCTTTCTCAAAATCCGCCAGGTGGTGGTTTGAGACAGTACCAATTCTTGAGAACGTGCTAGAATCGACAAATTGCGCTCTTCAGCAACACGGCAAGCAATATTTTCATTACTTCGACACACTGACCCAATTATTTTTGGTTTTGTTTATGTTCGGTTCTGCTTTTTAATATTTTAACTTAATTTGCTGTACTATATTTAAAGCTTTATTATACAAATCTAATATTTTACACTTTTAAATCACTTTTAATAATTTCAATACTCACAATCAGCGCTGGCGCACAGTTCAACGCCATCCAGTGAAATGAAAGTTAGCTTTGGCGGATTATTTGGATTCGCGAAGTCCACACGGAAGGTTGCTGGTTGATGATTTAAAACTTTACGAATAACTGTAACCTCATCCGGGTAAGGAGTGATGCGACCGTAATAGTTCTAAGTAATTATGGAAAATAATAGTATTATTAATTAAAGACTAATTTAAAGAAAAAATTCTTTCAAAAATGAAAAATAAATTTTAATTACATTTTTTTAACTTATAAATTGATGGCAAATAATAAAATTTATGAATTAATTATTATTAAAACTCTATTTAGTATGCATACACCTCGAGCAGCCCTTAGTGAAGCTTGTGGAGTTTCTCCTGAGGAACATGTTCATATTCGCTGATAGAGTCTCATATTAAACACGCTGATTGGAAAACTGAACGACACTGGGTTAAGCGCAGTGAACTAGATGTTAACCCAGCAAAACGAGATGGTTCTTTTTAAGCCACCCTTCCTAAAAGATATGGAGATCATTCTATAACAAAATACCTCAGGACAATTTTAGCTAGCAAACTTGACTGGAACAGAAATGTTGAGAAAAGATTTAAGTGCAGTTTACGCTTGCAAAAAAAGCAAAAAAACGCCAATATAGGGGGTTAAAACCAAATATTTTCCACGGAATATATACAGCGGTGATCTGACCCATCCCATTGTACGCCTATCCTTATAACAGAAGCTCTACCATCGACTCCCTCGAAAGCTCTATAAATTCTTTTGTCTTCTCTCAAAACCTTCAAGCGAACTTTAACAGAGTAAGAGTTCGATAGCAACTTAGCCCTGAAGTAATCGCACTGTAGAAGACGCCCAAATATTATTTCTCACCCGGTCTCCGGATGAGCTGAACTTCACCACCTCCAATTTCTGCTATAACAATCTATTTTCCTCAAGAATACCTAAAAGATATAAAAGGAAAATCACAAACACTTTGGATCAGAGAACTCTGAGAGTCTTTATGGCATGCAATTAAAGAAACTCCTCTTGAAAATGCATCCGCCGTTCGGACCTGGCTTGGAATATATTTTTGATGCCTCCATTTTTAGAAAAAAAATGCCTAAAACTAGATTTTGAAAAAAATTCGAACATTAGATGGCTGAGAGAGATCGCCTGCAACGTGATGATCATTTGGTTAGGGAGCCAGCTCATAACCTTTCAGTCCATAATAACAGGGACAGCAATTTTGATTCATTATTACAAAGAATATGAGGATAAGTGCTTTCTTTACTTTCAACACAAAAACAATTGATTTCTATTGAAAAAACAAAGATTTTTAAATATAAATATTATTATAGTTTATATTGTTTGAATCACTTTAAAGAATTATGTCTAAAAAATATGGCAATCACCGAAACCGCAACTCTGATTCAGCCAGCAGATTAAACCATTGATTCCATTTGTTATTGTGTTTTACCTTTTCTCTGGGTTTTTCAACTTTCTCATTAATGATTAATACTAATCGTACTCACCGATGTGGGTAGCCCGCGTTGCGAGAAATGCGCACGCACCTCAGCCGTGCCCACAGCCACTTGCGGCAATGTGATCAAGCCATAGTAGGTAAAGCCATCGCTCACATACTGAAAATACTGCGGACATGCGATGGGTGGGAGTGGCTGTTGTGCGATCACAGTGTAGCTCAGAAGCATCCAAATACTGTTGCTTATAAAGATGATTGTGTGTAGAGTTGTAGCGCACATGTTGAGCTGGTAATTATCGCAGGTAAACAGAAAAATATCAACTGAACAACAAAGCTACTAGCTGAGAGTACAGAACGTAGAGAGCAGAGCCCTACCGGCAAAGTGTACGGTGAGTGAGTAACGATCATTGAAGCATGCTCGCTCTCGCGCGTGATTTCAGTACACTGCGTCGCTCTTGAGCGCCTACTCAAATTATCTGTATATTTTGTGCTGAACTTTTGTTTATTTTTTCGACGCTAACAAATCCTACAATGTTTATTGTTACACTTCGAAGATGCTGGGGAATACCAGGCTTTTGATATGTACTTAAGAAGCCGCACAATTACTGCTATTCTGGAACTGGACGCAATGACTTGAGCGCAACGAATGCCAACTTTTCTGAGATTCACATATGACTTGAGGTAAAACTTTGTTATGAATTTCATCGTGAGTTTTGTAGTAGCGGAGATAACGATGTGGCGAAGGCGGTATTTCGGTTTGAGTTGAGGCTGGTAATATTGTATTTGTAAATATATGTACGTCGGCTAATGATGAAAGCGTTTTTTAGCACTTGCTGTAAGAGATTAATAATGCGTTGAAACTAATGAATAATCAGCGTAATTGAGTTTGCAATCAGGTTTGACGTATGTAATTGTGTATTGTGGGAAGATAACTTTTGGTAGATCACTACACATTTTTAATTTTTTATTTTTATTTTATAAATATGTTTGAATATACATATAATTATAGATTTTTAATTTCATTTCATTTCATTTGGTTTGTTATGATTTATTTTAACTCATATTATACTTTTAATTTAATTTAGTTTATTTTATTTTATTTATTTTATTTTATATATATATATACATATATATATATATATATATATATATGTTTATTTTTTTAATTTCTTTATTTTAGAAATTGTTTTAATTTTTATTTTTTCATTTTATTTTAAATATTTTAATTATTTAAATTATATTATACCATTTTATTGTATTTTCTTATTCTATTTTTTCATTTTATTTATGTTTTTATTTTATATTATTTGGTTTTATGTTACTTTATTTTCTTTTATTTTATTTTATTTTATAACATTATATTTTATTTTTTTATTTCGTATCATTTTATTTATTTATTTATTTTTAATTTGTTTTATTTTTTTATTTTTTTTTATTCTATTCTATTTTATTTAATTTAATTTTATTTTTCATTTATTTAATTTATTTTAATCTACTTCGATTTTTTATTGTTTTTTGTTTGTTTTTTTTTCAATTTTTTTGATTTATTTATTATATTTTATTTTATTTTATTTTATTTTATTTTTCTCTATTCTATTTTATTTAATTATATTTAATTTTTTTATTTAATTTAATTTATTTTAATTAAATTTTGTTTTTATTTTATTGTTTTTTATTTTATTTTATTTTATTATATTTTATTTTAATTTATTTTATATTGTTTTATATAATTTTATTTTTTTGTTTCTATTATATATATATATATTTTTTTTTTTATTTCAATAAATAATATATTATTTTATTTTGTTTTATTTTAATAAATAAATTTTTTTTATTAAAATTTTTTTTTAAAGTATTTTTATTGTGTTTTTTTTTTTTTTTTTTGGTTTGATAAGGAGAAGAAAGTAGTGAAAATGGTTACTGATCTTATGATAAGAATATGTGCTTTATCAAGTTTCCGAAAACAAGTTTTTTATTTTAAAATACGTATGTATATATGCATATGTGTATCTTCATTATTTTACAATTACCATGTATGAATAAATTTCAATTTAATTATTTTGATTGATAAAAAAAACGGGAATTTCCAAGCTGCAAATGGTTGCCTTTCATTCTTCAATTGCTGTGGTATGCAAATTACATTACATTCTCACAACCTTTAACATTTCAATTAATATAATTAGCAATAGTAATTAATATAATTTATTAAAAGTGTGCCTGTGCATTAATTAACTAAAAGTTATACAGCCCCTTAGAGTGTACTTGTATAAGTTTCAGAGATGAGTGAGAAATCGTTTAAATACTTACATCAAAAAATGCAACAATGCTATTTCAATCTTTTAAACTAATAATAAAAACATTTTCCATATATATTGTTAAATTATTTTATTTGTTTATGTTTGCTTTACATATTATCTTCCAGCCAATTCAAATACTGCGCCACATCCACATACACAACGTATTCGTTTAAATTACATTGTCCCCGAGTTGTTTGACCAAATGACACTATGCCGCGCAGCATCCAACGATTGTTGCGTTGCAACACCAAACCGCTGCCGGAATCGCCCATACAGGGTCCAACCCCATCACGATTGCCTGCGCAGAATGTACGACTTGTGATGAGTTTAGAGAAAACTGCTGAAGAGCGTATGCAATCAACTTCGCTAACGATTTTCACATCTGCCCTCTTGGCGATCGGCGACACGAGTTGACCATTCTCGTTAGAACCCCAACCCGCTACGGAGCCCTTAAGGCCAACTATTCGTGAAATGTGCGTGGATTCGGTCCAAAGGCAAATCGGACGAATATAATCGGTAAAGCTGTGAGTTAAAAGAAAAGAAGTCGGCTAGATTTCTTTAAAGAATATGTTAAAAAATATTTTGTTTTTAGTACAACTACGATATATTTACTTCTAATCAGAAGGGTTACATAAAATATAATTCACATGTAATCACAACGTGACCACCTTAATGAGGCAGAGAGAGAGAGAGAGGGGAAGAGCAGTACAGAAAGAGATAGAAGTACAATCGATACAATTAAGTTCTGAACTTAATATCATGCAAATGGCCTCCACGACTTCTTTTCCAGGAACGAATTCGATGAACCCAAGTTTTTTCAAGAAAACCATCTTCTCCGATGGGGCTTACTGTCATCTGTGTGGTGCGGTAAATAAACAAAACTGATGATTCTGGTGCGAAGAAAATCTACAAATTATTCACCTAAATTGACAGTTTGGTGTGGGTTTTGGTCTGGTGGGATCATCGGTCCGTACTTCTTTCGAAAAGAAGCTGGTAGCACTGTTGCTGTCAGTGGAGAGCGGTATAGATCAATGATAACCAACTTTTTATGGCCACAATTGGAAGAAGTTGATCTTAACAACATCTGGTTTCAACAAGACGAGACTACGTGTCACACAGCACGTCCAACAACCGAATTATTGCGAGAAAGGTTTGGAGATTCGATTATTTCAAGAAATTGTGACATTGAATGACCTCCAAGAAGTTATAATTTAACACCATTAGACCACTTTTTGTGGGGTTATTTGAAGTCATTGGTCTTTAGCAATAAACCAGACTCTCTTCAAGCCTTAAAAGTCAATATTGAACGTGTTATATATGAAGTACGACTTGATTTAGTTGAAAAAGTGCTCAAAAAATATTCGGAATTTAATTGTATCGATTAGGGTTTTTTTTTTAAGAAATCATGTCACTCTTACTGGAAACCCCTCTGAGTGTTTCAAATAACACATTGATTTAAATAAAGAAATTAAATAAAAATTAGTCCGGGTCATTGAAGACTTATATAGGTGAAAATACTCAAATACGACTGAAATGACAAATGAGACGAAGCCTCTTCGTAGAACAATTGCAAGAAATTCTGAGTTATTAGACTGGATTTGGGGAAAAAATATCTCGTATTCGTTTGACATAGACTAAGCTTCTTTAATTGGACATATACGGTCTAAATTTTTAGAGGACATAAGAGAATGAACTGGAAAGTGAACTTAAAGATGGGAGGCACTAGATGCGCTAGTAAGTTGATTTTGTATTTTTTCTGTCATCCAATATCTACAACTCTGCTGAATACACTAAAGAAAGTTCCTTACACTTAACCGAGATATAACCATGTAAAAATATCGAAAAAGTGCTGAAAATTGAGCCATTCGAGCCAACAAAGGTATGAGATGATAAAATCCGAACGGCAGCTAAACTGGGAAAATGATGCGAAACTCTAGTGTTGGTAAGTACTTTCAGCAAAATCCACCAAAACCTAAGCCCAAGAGTATGTGTTGTCTGTGTAATGAAAGCAAACAGCAGCTGATATCTAAGGAAAAAATCATAATTCTGTGAACAGTGTCAGCTAGTTCTTCAGTAGATGGTGTTGAACCATGAGTCACTTGGTATCTGCTTCCTATAAAGAGAAGATAAATTACGAACAAGCGGATACGGCAAAACTTTGAATGAACTTTTTCAAATGCTTTAGATATAATAAAAATGAAGAGGTGGAGAAAAATATATGGATGGGCCTGATTTTTGGGTAAATCAAGAACGATTTCTTGCACTATTTGAAGAGATTTAATGATCTTATTTTCCTTATTTGATGGGTTGAGTTTGGCTCTGACGGTTCGAAATTTCGACTCTTTGATGAAAATAATAAATTTGGACTCTTTGTGAATATACAAGTTTTCTTTCATCACTTATCCCAATATCCTTAACTTACTCCAAATATGCACTTTAAAAATCCCACTCACCTGCTAATAGCCGCCATGCGCAGCATAGCTATATCCCCGTCTGGTAGATTATTATAGTCCGGATGTATAATCAAACGTTCAACATCACGCGTGATGAAGCCATCCTCACTGAAACTCTCTAAATTTGTACGCCCGAGGAAGAGAGCTATCTGCGAGGGAGACAAATTTATAAAACAATGTGCTGCTGAGACAATACTTCTCGCCGACAATAAAGTACCGCCACAAATATATGACAAACTATGAACCGTCTCTTTGCGATAAACCGCAGCCATCCAAGGAAATTGACCGCGCACCAACTCCTTGCCACCATGTAGAAATGGTCGAACAATGTTGCCCTCAGTGCCACAAGTGATGGTGGTGTTCTGTTGAAAACGCTCGTTGAGAAATATATTCGAAAACAATTGAGGTGGTGATATGACTGATGATTGCGTTGGCTGACTGACAGCTGGCGCAGAAGTGTAGTAAGTACTGGTCGTTGTTGGGCGGTTGGTGTAGAATGTAGTATGCGTATGTTCGTGTTTTGTTGGTGATGTAGCTGCCGGAGCAGGTACGGACGATGGTGTTTGTGGTCGCCCATCACCGCCAGGGGCATTCACTGTGTAAGTAAGCTCAAACCAACTGCTAGGCGCTGAATCTGTAGGAAGGTTGATGAATGTGTTTTAGTTTGTGATTATGGATAATTTTTTATTATTTTATTTTTACACACAAGCTGGTCCGGTACAAAGCACATTGTTGTTGATGCTGAGATTAGTTAATTTCGGTGGTCTACTTGGATATGGAAAGTGCACACGAAACAGCGCTGGCACACGGTTCACATGCAGTTGGCCATCTGGATAGGGGGTAATGGTTCCATAGTAGTTCTTTGAAGTAAAAAAGTTATGATATTCTGTTAGTACATACACATATTAGATAATATTAATTTTACTTTGCTTTGAAACAGAGGTCATTTCGAAGTACCCAGGGAAATGTAACCAATAAATTTTTGGAGAAACAACCATTAATTGTGGAGAAATTTGCTCAGATTAAAATCATGAGAAGTCCACAAATTAATTTCATTTCTTTCTCAGATAATTTGTAAAGAAAGTTTTTTCTAAGGTTGTAGTTGCCTAAGAAACAATTCGTGAGATCCAGATATATTAAAGTTTTTGATCGTGAGATCCTCAGAGTGTGCGTATTTCTATAGCTACGAGTTGACTGACAGATATCGTGGGAGTGTGTGGTGTTTACTAAGTAATAGCTCTCTAAGTTACTAAAACTCAGAGTAATGTATGCATAAGCCTTAAACCGTTAAACCTAACCCCTATCGAAGCATAATTTCTCAACTATTTTAACGTATTAATCATTTAGCTTAGAGCTTTTAGTGATAATTTCTGCTTTTCGATAACGCTATGAATTCAATCCAATAACAGTTTACAGCGAACTAGAATAATCAGTACGTCCTTACCTTCTATGTTTGGTTGCCTCTTAAAGTGTAAAATCGAAAAAGTGGGTAAATTGGCACACACTCTCAATAGAAGAGATACATATTTATGAGGTGGCACGACCAGAGCAACAGAATTGTGAGCTGTCATTTTCAAGTGACACCGAACCCTAGATACTGATAACTATATTAAAAAAAGTCCACAGATCGTTAAAAAAAAACTGGTCTGTGATTGGATGTGATCTATATCTGGATCTACATATGCCAGCCATGTTTCCTAATTAAAAGTACCATACCTATCAAGTTTGGTAGAGTTCTATTGATAAATGTCATAAATATTCGATCTCGTGCCTAGCGTGAGTTTAAATTAAAAACTCCGTTATTTTAGAAAGAGGCGTAGTTGTTGTCCGATTGCGCCTATTTGCAATTTGTGTTCATATTGGATCTTGGAAATTATAAGCATTAAATTTTATCGAATTATGTCCTTTGTTCCGAAATTTCTGAAATATAATTTTTATTCAATAGTGGGAGATAGTGCCCCGCTTCATATTTTCTCGTTAATGTGCCCATTATAACTTGAATTGCATATATTTAGTGAATCATCGCTATTCGTTCCGATTCGCTCATTTGCAGTATCTTCGCTACTTGTGACCAAGGGAATGATTCAACAAAATATCTCAATCCTTACTTGAGATTTAAAATACACTAAAATCACTTTATTGTTTTCAAAATATTCTCCATTAAGATTTATACACTTTAGCATGCGTTAGAACCAGTTGTCGAAGCACTTTTGTCACTCTGAGTGAGGCGTCTTCAAAACATGCATTCTGAAAGCACCAACCGTTTCTTCAGGTTTCGAAAAACGTTGACCTCTCAGTTTATTTTTCACTTACGGCAATAAAAAGAAGTCATTCGGTATTAAGTCAGGACTATACGGTGGACGACTTATGAAATCGATATATTGAGTGCTCAAAATGTAGTTGTTTCAGTCGATGTGTGGAGATGTTCTGTTTTCGGCGACTGGTTTTCCTGAGATAAAAAAAAAATGTCAAGCATTTGCTTGGAATTGATTTTTGCGCCAATAACTTTTGTTAGATTCGGCTCATATGCATAAATCCACGATTTATCAACAGTTACGATGTCATAGAGGCATATGGAATACCGGTATTGAAATATTTTAACATTTTTCTCGACCAATAGACACGAGCATTTATTTTGAACGATTCACAAATTGTGTGGGATCAATATTGAATGTACGATTTTGCTGATCCCACCAATGCCCTATAGTTATCTCTATCAATCTCACGATAGGTCACATGACGAACTTTTAAATATTACTTTGAGCACAGCATTCATTAGTTTCCGGAACAACAACTATGTTTGGAAAACCTTCACGACATTCGTCTCGAAGTCATCTGTTTACAACTTAGGTTGAATTCACCATACCATCGATAAGCACTCGTCTTTGATGGGGCAGTTGAGTTCAGTTCATCTATGCACTATTGCTGAGTTAACCCACGTCGATAGTTGTAAAAAATAAACCCGTGAAAATAAAATGTTCGCGATTTATTTCCATTTTTTAGACGAGTTTGGCAATTCATCATGAATAGACTCACGCTTGAACAACGCTTGCAAATAGTGCAATTTTATTTCGAAAATAATGGTTCTGTGCGGAAAACGTATCGCGCACTACGTCCATTTTAGCGATGTCTAGCGATGAAGCGCACTTCTGGTTGAATGGCTACGTCAACAAAATAAACTGCCGCATTTGGAGTGAAGGTAATCCTCAAGTGTATGTTGAAACACCGTTACATACAGAAAAACTAACTGTTTGGTGCGCTTTATGGGCTGGTGGAATCATTGGTCCGTATCATTGAACGTAGTACGCGATACGTTTTCCGCACAGAACCATTATTTTCGAAATAAAATTGCACTATTTGCAAGCGTTGTTCAAGCGTGAGTCTATTCATGATGAATTGCCAAACCAAACTGAGAATAAATCACTTGACAGCTGTTAAATCGGTCGCCATCTCGAAAAGTAATACCAACATAAAGTTCTATACCTCTATAAAAAACACCTATATTATCATATCTTTTATAACATCCAACATATATATATAAAAATGTTGAGGCTCTATTTCTAATTTTTTTTTTTGCACATATGTAACTACAATTTTATTTGAAAAACCTTAGATAATACCGGACTTACGACTATTTGTCAAGTAAGTAATGAATAGGCTGATGAAATGAAACCATAGGCCGAATTTAAGCCAAATCGAAGATCATCGTGCAGAACCGTGATACGCTTAATATGGGATGATCACATATGTACATCTGTACACATTTATATATATAAAAGAAAATGATGTAGCTTGTAATTACCTTGACTAATTTCGTTGATTCTCACCAATTCGGATTGGTCTCTGGCCAAACAAGAAGAATCCGAAAGCTAAAATCTGAAAAAGGACCTGGGATCTGGAATCTATTCTAAAATGATTTCTGTATGGTTCAATTCGCTTGAAATTTGCTAAAAATTTGAATTATACATACAATTATTTCGAATGAGTCGGTCGCTGGTCCACCACCCGAATAAAAGTAAGGATCTAAATCATTCTCGAATCGTTCCAATCGCTTAGCAGCACACCGAGATGAGATTTATATATAGGTACATATAATCAAATTTTGACTACGTCCGAGTAAAAAGTATATGGATTCTTCTCTCTTAAAAACAGTATTTATTTTTTAGGTATACAAGTTGTTTTTGTTATATTCTCTGATATTTCCATGTTCAAAATTCTCCTTTAAACTTTATCCGTTGTACTGTACTTGGAAAAATGTGATTAAGCAGATATTATACCAGTAAAAAAATTATATGTGCTTTCCGAGAATAGTGGCTTTCTAAGAGCGATTAAGTAACGTGAAGTGCACTGGTGATACTTTTTGTCAGAACCTTAGCAACGTAAAAGAATTCGGTTCATCTCTAACATAAAATATTTATATTCGATATGGTTTTTAGGTAAAATACCTTGTGCTACACATTTATCAGACTAGGAGCGTGGACTGATTAAAGGTTTGCATGAATTAAGCGCATTGGAAAGCCGACTAAAATCGATGACAGTTGTAAGCGTGAAATTGGGCGCCTAGCAATGCAGCAAAACTTGCTTGGAAATCAAGGCACACTTAAATCTAGATGTATCCAGAAGAAGAGCCCACCAAATATTGACGTAAAATAAATTGGTTAAATGTGACTCTCGGGAGCCGGTACCCAATCTGTAAAGTCGACATATACGGTCACGTCTGGCCTTTGCTGAAAAACTAAAATTTTGGACAGATGATTTCAAAATGGTTATTTTTTCTTACGAAAAAAAATTTAATTTGGACGGTCTGCCATAAGTACTTGCATGATATAGAGCAGCCTTGCCAAAGTCTCCGCTGTATTTCATACCCAACAGGACGAATGCAGAAATATATATTAAGCTATTAAATGAAGCGCTGATCGAGTTTACTGGTAATCTTTATGATGATTCTTGGACTTTCCAGCAACACAATGCACCAACCCGTACTGCGCGCGTGACTTAAAGACTTCCTTTAATTAAAAAACATACCTCTTTTGGAGTGGCCAGCAATAAACACAGATCTTAACCCTATTGAAGGTTTGTTAGGGGTAACTTCAAACAGAGTTTATAGAAATGGGAGACAGCTTGAGGGCATTGAAAACTTGGAGGAGGCCTTACTGGTGGCATAGGATGAAATTAACAATTTAACGTTAAAACAGTTGGTTGATTCAATGCCAAGTAGAATTAATCAAATGTTTCAATCAATTATTAAAAGTCGAAAAAAATGTTTACTTAAACTAATCATATTATATATCTTTGTACACATATATTTATTGCCTAAGAAGTGCGAATATTAAGATTTTTCATATTATTTAAAAAAAGACGAGGTGTGTTCAAAAGAAAAGTTCCTGTTCCTGAGTTCCTGCCAAAAGGTCGTACAGCCAATAAGGAATACTACAAGGAAGTTATGCAACGTTTGCGTGAAGCAATACGGATCAAACGATCGGAATTGTGGAAAAACAAATGGTGGTTTCTGCATCACGATAATGCACCAACTCACACATCAATGCTTATTCGTGGTTTTTGGGCAACAACAAAACCATAATCATGCCTCAACCACCGTATTTACCAGATTTGGCTCTGCGACTTTTTTCTATTCACAAAACTAACGAAACAAATGAAAGGAAAGCGTTTTGCCACAATTGATGAGATCAAGTCAGAATCGAAGAAAGAGAAAGCAAGAGCTGATGGCCATACCGCTTCCAGGATTGGAAAAAGCGTTGGCACAAGTGTATTATATCCCATAAATATTGATGAATAAATAACTACGCTTCAAAAAAATTCAAAATTCTGTTTATCCTTTGAACACACCTCGTTTTGAAATTGGTTTTCTTCTGTTTTTGTTGATACTAATGATAGCTATAAAATGAGATGAATTTAAAAAGTAAAAAGGTGTTTCCCGCTCCTTTACTTCAAATTACGACCTTACACAAACACTTTTTTGCTGAGATTGTTAAAATATTTTTTGATTTAAGTGTACGTAAATATTCCTCTCAAATACCTTCTATTTAATATATATATATATACCGCATTACATTACTTAAGTACATATTTAAATTAATTTTACTTTACTGACAGGGGGCATAGGCTAGGTGTTTTCGCAATATATAAGCTGCCTAGATAGATACAGACGGTACGTACGTCTTTTAAATACAATATGAATATAAATTACTTAGTTTCTTTTTAATAAGAATCAAAATTATTTCATTTTTTTTAAGAAACCTTTATTTGCCTCACACTGTCAACTCCAGTTTCATCTATTGCTTACTAGTGTACATACGTGTATGTATTGTATGAGTGTACTTACCGATGTTAATGAATCGCGCTGCGAGAATGCCACTTTAATCTCAGTACGTCCTCTTTCCAAACGTTCCAATTTTATCTGACCAAAGTAGTCATTGCCCTCGTGTGCATAGGTGAAATACTGCTCACATGGCGAGCTGGCGGGTGCTTGTGCAAAGCACAAATGTGGAAATAAGAAAATGCTTAGCAGCAGCCAAGGCGTCATAATTTAATTTAGTGAAAATGTTTTTGTATTATTAACATTAAATTAAAAACTTTCAAGCGAATACAAGGGTGCTTATACACGATAAATCACATATATTTGTACTGTACTTATAAGAGATAAAAAGCACGAGCTTACGGTGAAAGTTTTGCATAAAAAAACTTATTCTGTGAATCACAGATTTCACTTAAAAATTGTATATGAGAAAATTACACTAAATTATGTTTACGCGCGAAATTATTTATATTATATATCTGCATTATATTTCAACACTTTTATTATTCTTTAAGTATATTTTTGAACATTTTCATTAAAATTTAAATCATTTTTAATATAAAATTTTATTTTAATATATATTGAAATCTTTGTTTTCATTAACTGTAGATTTTGCACTTCTTATGAACACATTTTTTTTAAATTTTCTTTTTTTTTTTTTGCTACTTCTTTTTCTGGTACCTTCTTGTGTGCTCTTTTGTGTATATGCCCTTAATATTATTTTTTTGTTATTTCTCTTTTTTTTTTGGTTTTATGCGTACATTGCGTTAACCGACACACACCTCAACCAAACAAAAGCCCGAACCCGCCGAGCAACTTACAACGATTGTGGACTCTTTGCTTGACTGCAACAAGTTGAAGTGCGCACTTAAGACAGGCAAGCTGGCAAACAGGCAATGCCGTAAGTATGCAAACAAGTTGGAGCTTAAGTGTCGCTACTGCTGATACTGCTATTGATGAGATGGAAAGAGCATAAATCCCCTTCCCTTAAGTTCAATTTAAAAAGCAATTATTTTTACATTGAAAAAAAAAGGAAAAATAGAAAAGTCATTATAAATTAAAAAAGGAGAAAATCAATATATTCACGTTATTTTTTATGAAAATATATAAAGTATATATATATATATATACTATATAAAATATCACTCTACGCACCATCATTACTCTCACGCTGCTCTCTTACTTGGCTCATTGAATTTTTTCGCATTATAAGCAACTACGAATTGCCTACAAATATTTATTCGTTAATAAAAGTCACTGATGCGCTAAGAACTTTCTTTGAACATTAAAATAATAAAAAATAATAATACTATAATACACATTTTCTCTGCTGCTCAAAGTAGGCATCTCTTTTTGGTATCATGCGCCCGCAACTCATATAGTGCACGTCTAAACAGCAAAAAAAAAAAAGCGAAATGAAAAATTAAGCAGCGTTTATACTCACAAAATCATAGAATTAAGCATCCTACTGTACATATGTATGTACAAACATGCATATCAAAACATTAAAAACTACTGATTAAATTTCTAGAGGATTGACACTGTGATAAGAAAGTGGACGTTAGTTGCATTGGTTTTGCTGTGAGTGCATACACTAAGGGACGAATAAAAGTTTACGCTTGGAGATAGTCATTTCAAATATTGTGAGAAATATAAAAAATACTTCAATTTTAAATTTTAATTATAATTAAATGGATACAATAAAACTCAAAAAAAAAAAATCGCCCAATTTTCGCACAGAAATTAATCACACCAAATTTATGTTAAAACTACAATTTTCTGCTTTCAATCTTCATTCTTAGGACAACAGCTTTTAATCATCTCGCAGTATAAAATTTAATTTTATTTGTTTCCCTTCTAAATAAAAGGTGGGTTTTTCTTATTTATTATGGTATGGGTATTTAATAGGAAGAGCAGAAATCTCTGAGAACAGAGAGGTCAAAGAATCAAATACAAATAAATATAAAAATTAGTACTTATGTAGTGGAAACATATATAGACGCACAAACATTTTCGTTCTAATATTAAAATTCGCGAAATGTGATAAGAAATATGATTAGTTGCATTTGTTAGGCATACATATATATAGGGTGTTTTTTATAGAGGTATAGAACTTTAAGTTGGCATTACTTTTCAAGATGGCGACCGATTTAACAGCTGTCAAGTGATTTATTCTCAGTTTGGTTTAGCAATTCATCATGATTAGACTCACGCCTGAACAACGCTTGCAAATAGTGCAATTTTATTTCGAAAATAATGGTTCTGTGCGGAAAACGTATCGCGCACTACGTCCAATGATACGGACCAATGATTCCACCAGCCCATAAAGCGCACCAAACAGTCAGTTTTTCTGGATGTAACGGTGTTTCAACATAAACTTGAGGATTACCTTCACTCCAAATGCGGCAGTTTTGTTTGTTGACATAGCCATTCAACCAGAAGTGCGCTTCATAGCTAAACATCGCTAAAATGGACGTAGTGCGCGATACGTTTTCCGCACAGAACCATTATTTTCGAAATAAATTGCACTATTTGCAAGCGTTGTTCAGGCGTGAGTCTATTCATGATGAATTGCCAAACCAAACTGAGAATAAATCACTTAATAGCTGTTAAATCGGTAGCCATCTTGAAAAGTAATGCCAACTTAAAGTTCTATACCTCTATAAAAAAAACACCCTATAGAAAGATTCAATACCAGAGCATACTCTTGTAGGACCCAAATAAGTGATTTGGTAATCGATGCTCAGAGTATACTGAGCTTATGGATGGGGCTTAATGACGGTGGAATAAACGTTCCATTACCCGACTATGGCGATGCACGAAGAGTATAGAGTATAAAGTATAACAAAGCTATGGGAGATGATATTTTACCAGCTGATCTATTCAGATATTGTGTCAAAGAACTGAAAAGGTTCATGCATCAGCTTCTTTGCAGAATTTAATCTGTTGAGCGTATGTCTATCCATAAAGAGGGGGTCCCACTATCTATGATAAATATCGAAGTACAAGTCTTCTCAATATCGAGAATAAGGTGAAGCGTGCTTTGTAAAAGACTAGAAGAGCTCACCGTCAATGAATTCATTGACTCATATTAGTGTGGATTCCAACCTAGAAAATCTACCATTGGCGAAATATTAACCATGAGTCAAGTCTTGGAAAAGACCCGTGAAAAAAGGATTGACACACACCACCTTTTTATCGATCTTAAATCACGATAAGGCGTTGCCTCTATGGAGCTATTATCGAATTTCGTAGCCCTACAAAACTTATACGACTGTATAAACAGAATTCAATCAACACCAAAAGCTCCGTCAGGATCGGTAATGACCTCTCCGAGCAGTTCAAACAAGGCTATACCGCGATTTTCAGCTAAGTGCCTCCTCCAATTTGTGGTTTTTGTATCTAGATGTTTTTACCAACAAATGGCGGGACCTGTAGTTTATCCCAAGACGCCTCGGAACGGTCGCTGTAATTCTATGAAGAGCTTTTATTTCATGTCAGAAATACACGGAGAGCTTGAAATTCCCTGCCGAGGGGCGAGAAAAATTCATTTTCTATAATTTTGATGTTGCTCGAACCTGGACTCGAACCCAGGCCTTCCGAATTGAAGTACGTTAACGTTAACCACTTGGTTATTGCGGCAGCTTGCTGGAGAAAATAATACGGGTTGTAGATCTGATTAGAGAAGGTATGAATACAATATTCTGTAAGAGTAACAGCTGCTAGCATAAGCCAATAATATTTATATTGGCCTCAAAAACGGCGCCTTTAGTTCTGATTTCTCTAGACAGGCTAAGGAAACGAAGCCGATGGGCTTGGGAGTGAACGGGGAAATTCAAAATTACTTCTGTCGCCTCTTGGCTTCCACTGTTGATCAACATTAAGCTCCAACCCAGAGTCACTCTTGTCAGCAGGTGCTACTCTGCACAGTGTAAGCAACTGAAAAGAAAACTCTTCTCTCGGTGAACAAAGACCAAACTCTTCCCTTCTCTTTCTGCTATATTGGTGTATGGAGCGGAGGCCGGGACCGTGACAGTATCTAATGAGTCGGCGCTAAGTTTGTGAGGGAAAGATTTTGCGGAAGATTCATAGTCCTTTGCACATTGATTGGTGAATATTGCAGATGATAGAACGATGAGTTGGACGAGTTATAGGGATGGGTGAGAGCTGTCCAATTTTGAAAGTATTCGAAAAACTCAGCTTAGCTGAAAAGCTCAGGTGGAGAAGAACCTGGATTCATTTCGTATCACCAACTAACTCTATATAGTGAAGAGAAATAGATTTAAATTCAGTCGCATAGACTGTTGTAATAATTTTTTTTTTTTTCAAAAATCATGGTTGACCTTGAGTAACACAAAATCGTAAAAACGTATTTATCTTATATCTCGGATCAAATTGCAACATTGGCATATAACGGCAATCGCACGAGAGCAAATTTACAAGTAGTAATACGTCAATCGAATCTAAAATACGAAACCAAACGGATTGTAATTCTCTTTGTATAAGCTACCACTTGCTTTTGGATCGCAATTTTAGGTCACAATAGATATGGAACTGTAATGAAGTATTAAGAAATTAACACATTTAATTAAATAGAAGGTAAATACCCCTTTTGGTAGTGATGATAAAAATGAAAACAAAGAATTAAACCCTTAGAAAAGGAGTACTTGTACTTCAACACTAAAGAGTTCCACAATACGAGTATAATGGTGAAAGCGAGCCTCAGCAACTTTTCTTCGTAAGTTTCTCTACCGATCCGATTTTTAGAGATCTTCTTTGAGGTATCTTTATCTAAGTCTCGAACCATGTACTTCTAACATTTTTCTTTCCTTTTCTTTATCTTCGCATTTTCAATCGGCGACCCTACTGCGACAGCTCAACTCACAGCCGAGTTGCAATCACTTTTCCTTGCACAAAGCTAAGTAGCATATTCTCTGCCAATTTCTAGTACTCCGTCATTAATTAATTTTGAACTAAATTCAACTTATCTTTTATAATTTTTTTCAAAATTTTATTGAAGTTGCACATACGAGTGTAAGACACAACAGTTTTCACCGAAAGTGAAAATTGTATAATCAATAAAACATCACTCTCTTGGATAAAAATTGAGATTTAATTGAATTTCTCTTTATTCGCGCATTATTTTCCTTTCATCCAAACATGTTTTTGAGTTATGATAAGCGACCATTTACAGTCACCCACACACCACATGCATACCCTTATAACATATACCTTACAAAGGCGTCAAATGTTGTAACGTATCACACAAAAGCTCAATGAAAATTGTCGCAAAATAATTGAATTTCATTTAACAATAATTTAAATTCACTTCTGTTCAATGTCAACGTTTGTATTTATTTTCCATTCGCAAAATGTCAAAAATATGTGCTTATTCCCTCTTTGAATACTCCTATTTCAGGCATAAAATATGTGTGTGTGTGTTAGGATATTTTGCGAACGTGCCTTCTTAAGCCTATGCGCGTAAGAATTTCATTATTTGTATGTGTGAGTACTGACATAAGACATCACACCTGCATTTGAATTAGGCGTAAATTGATTTCCTTTCATCGCTGTTGGTGATTTCCATTTTTGTAACATTATTGGCACTCAATGACAATGGATGGCAATCAAATACACATATACAGACATGCATACGCACCAATACTCAATATAATATATGTTTGAAAAAAAAAACAATAACACGGGTTTAACCTGATTTTAAATTCGTGTAATATGGTGTGAATCATTACAAAACCAACTTTTAATAAGGAAAAGAGAAACAGATTTTTAAATGTTTTTTTTCTACATGAAAATATATGCCTTAAATTAAGCAAAATCTCGAATTAACTGACAAAAAAAAACCTTTCAAAAATAACACATCTCAAAAATTTTTTTTTAATTTTTTATTGAATATATTGATTATTATACTTGAACAATTGAATAAAAAAATTTTGGTACCCAAATCTAGTTAGTGGTTTTGTATTAGCACCTATTGGCAACACCAAAATATTTTTTCTTTCTTTTTTTTTACGTGTAATTTTGTGGAAGCCTTATTTTCCTAAATTTGCTGTAATTTGTACTTTCGAGAGCACGGTTTCAAGTCTTTTGAGTACCTTTCTGTAAATAAATTGATTTTGGTTTAAGTCTCCATCGCGAAAAAGTTGACTTAGTGATTCAAATGGGTTACATTTATGGGAAATAAATAGCCAAAGAGTTCAGGAATCCTATTACAGATTTTATAAAAAGTGAATTTTTTTCGTACAATAAGTTGAAAATTGTAGGCGAAAATAAGCCGTGGATATCTCAAAATTTTGCAAAATGTGGTATGAATACTTAAGTTCTTAGAGGATCTATGGTAAAAAAGGCGAATGAGATTCGGGTTGCCTATGCAATGAGGGGAACACTAAATCACTTCGCTGACTGTTACTACTGCTGTGCCGATATTCGTGCCATTAACGTTAAAATAATGATTTATCCAGAATCACAATTGGCTAAAAGATCTTTACCACATTCAGAGGAATTACGCGATTCAACATTTTGTTCTACCCGTGCAGCATGATTTGAAGAAACCTATAGTGAAGTGCCTAGAGTTAGTGATATCTATGAAATAGTATCTACAGAGTCAAACCCTTTACCCAAATAAAATTAAACGATTTAATAAGAGATACTAACTTCCCAAATAATCGGAAGAACAGCTTTTGTGTAGATCTAAAGATGGTTAACTTTCTATTAGGACAACAGAGTGGATAAATCAAACACCCGTGATTTCATAGTCTGTAGGATAGTCGTGCGAAGCATCATCACTGGACAACAAGAGATTGCCCTGAGTTGTTTTAAATGGGGTAGCAGAAAGTAATACATTCGCCTTTGGTTACAAGAGATAAAATTGTATTGCCACCTTTCCATAATAAACTAGGTTAGATGAAATATTTTGTGAAGGTGTCCTATAGCGAAGAATAGGCAGAGGATCTTAAAACTATGAAAGAGGTTCTACATGTTATTCAGGAAAATCACGTAAAATAAAGCTTTTCAAGCATCACAAAACACAATAATTCAATAAGTGTTGCTTTTAGTGCAAATATTTTTTCTCGTCCAATTAAAATTCTAGAAAAGTACACATTGGAAATCAATATTTAAATTTAATAAATAAAGGGTCCCAACTAAAAAAAATATCACATTTTCTCTGCACCAAAACCACTGTTGACCAGTGTAATTGTTGGTCATTAGAACAGTCAGAGTAAGGCAAAGTGTAGGTAAAAAAAAAAACAGAAATATTGGATAATTAAAAACGACTCCAATTAGTTTTAATCAAGTCCATATTGACCATTTTGTTTTATGCCCTTTTGCTATTTCACGGGCAGCTTCATAATTACATCAGCCGAGAACTTCTGTTGTTTATCGACGGAAAAATTTACCAAATAATTTTCAGTAGCTCTTCGGTAGGCAAATTTAATTACCGTTAAGAGATCGAAGTGTTCTTAAATTAAAAATTTACCTTAAAAAAAATTAATATAAAAAAACTCGACATACTGCGCTACAATATACAATTTAACTTCAAATAAATGTTTTCGCACGATGCGTTGCCCATACATAAAGGACATCATCAAAAACCAAGATGGTCATAAATTATTCCTGACATTGGGAATTTCAATAATATCGACAAGAATCTTGAAATTATTTCAAATTAGTCTCAAAATAGTCCCCAAATTATACTTAAACTAGTTTTGAAGTAATGCTGGTACTAGTCTGGAGTTTACCTAGTTTCCGTCTAATGCCGTACTAATACAAAAATTCAGCAATTTTCTTCATATTTGTATAACTTAATAAATTCAGACAAAAAATCTTATCTGCTATTATGCAGTTAATGTCTTTTGATAAGTCTTAACTCAATATTAGTAAAGTTTGCGTTAACCTGCAAATTTTCTAAAGTTTTTATTCATATTTATCGTGTTTTTCATATACATAAATATTTTAAGCGCATACATATATATAAGTGTATTTATTTATGTATATGCGACTGTATGTTTTCAGGTTTCACTTTTTTCCAACAACAGCTGTTATTAAACTGATGAAAGTTTTAATATGATTTTTTAAATAAAAAAAATGAAATATGTGTTTACATATATACCATCCTTACCCTCCCATCAGCAAAAAAAGTCCTCTATAAACATTAGATAAACTTGGAGTATACATACATATATTTTTTGGGTAGGGATTAAGTTTAAGTTTGCCAACCACTAACACAATTTCAATTATATTTTTTAATTAGAAATTTTTTTCTTAAAAGTTGTTTGAGGGAATTTATTTCTTTTCATTTATTTCGAGATATTCATTAATACAATAAGATAACATGCAACCTTTTATGGTACTACAGTCAAGAAAATAAGAAGGGAATCTAAAGTTTCGAAAGTTCTAGGCTGAATTTGGACATCTGTCAAAATTAAATGTCAAACAAGGCCTCTTTTGCATTAGTTAAACGTCAGGAATTTATAAAAATGGATCGCTTAACAACCGCACAACACGTTCAAAATATTGAAACTTACTACAAAAATGGTGATTTAAATATGGCCACGTTTCGTCCGCCTACTCAAGAAATTGATAAAAATTTGGAAGAAATTTGAAGAGATTGTACCGGTTAAAGATACTGCAAGGCCTGTGCCATATCATTTTGCTCGTCCCATCTCAGAAGTCGCTTCTGTAAGTGAAAGTGTAGCCGAAGACCCGAGTGTGTCTATTTCTTGACGTTCTCAGGTTTTAGGTCTTTCCTACGGCACATTATGGCGTATATTGTACTTGGACTTACTACTACATCCATATAAAGTCCAACTCACACAATAACTGAAGCCAACTGGTCATTCACAATGCCGTAGTTATGTCGATTGGGTGCTTGAACATCAAGCAGTGGAACGCGATTTTTTCAACAATATTTTTTTCTGCGACGAGGCGCATTTCTCACTCATTGGGCACATAAATAAATAAAATTTTCGCATTAAGGCTCCGAGAATCCTCAAATAATTGAAGAGAGGCCATTAGACAAAAAAAAACTTACTGTTTGGTGCGCTCTTTAGTACGGAAGTGTGATTGGATCTTATTTCTTTGCAAACGATAACGGCGAAACTGTTTATGTCCAATCGCAACGTTATGGTCGTATAATGATTGGAAAATATTTGCTTCCAAACAAATTGGTGCCACATATCACACCACATCAGCAGATATGGCTTTACTGCGAGAGAAATTTCACGGCCGCGCAATCTCCCGTCTTGGCGATGTCAATTGGCCACAAAGATCGTGGGATTTGACACTTTGGACTTTGTTTTGTTCGGCTACGAGGAAGACCGTGTTTATGCGGATAAAACTTTCACTCTTGAGCACTTGAAAGCCAACATTCATTTGAATGACCCATATAAAGCCAAGGTCGAAACTTTATAACAAACAAGGAAACCACAAAATGGATAACCCTTTATACTTAAAATTTGAGAAGTAGTATATATATAGAAGAAAATGTTAGGAGAATGGTTTTTGCTTCAAAAAAATTTATAATGTTTTTCTTTTCATTGGACATTTTAAAAAGGAAATAAGTTTTTTTCAAATTTTAGTTAAAAATAGTGAAATAAAGGAAAGTACTTTTGTTATTAATTTCGAAAAATGTGAGAACTCTTTTATATAGGGTTTTCCAAAAATTTACGAACTTCTTTATATATGGTTTTTCAATAAGAGTGATATTATTTCCTTAAAAAAAACACACACATTAATTGTTAAGGAAATTCAAATGTTTTTTTATTTAATGTGAAGTACATTCGATACAATTAAGTTCTGAATATAACATCATTCAAATAGTCTCTACGACTTCTTTTGCAGAAACAAATTCTATGAACCTAATTTTTGAGCACTTTTTCCACTAAATCAAGTCGCATGTCATGAATAGCACGTTCAATATTGACTTTTAAAGTTTGAGGAGAGTCTGGTTTATTGCTAAAGACCAATGACTTCAAATAACTCCACAAGAAGTAGTCTAATAGTGTTAAATCACAACTTCTTGGAGGCCATTCAATGTCACAATTTCTTGAAATAATCGAATCTCCAAACCTTTCTCGCAGTAATTCGGTTATGACACGTAGCCCCGTCTTGTTGGAGCCAGATATTGTTAAGATCAACTTCTTCCAATTGTGGCCATAAAATGTTTGTTATCATCGATCTATACCACTCTCCCAGATGAAGTCGGTATCGTTTTCAAGTTGTTCCAAGGCAAAATCAGCAAATTCACGACGTTTATGGTGGTCCAATGGCTTCAGTTCTTTAGTGCGAACAATTTTATATGGATGCAAGCCCAAATCCTTTCTCACAATTCGCCAGGTTGTGGTTTGAGACAGTCCCAATTCTTAAAAACGTCTTGGAATTGATAAATTGCGGTATTCAGCAAGTGTTTGTATTTCTGAACGGCAGCAATTTTTTAATTACTTCGACCGGTTCTTTGTTTTATTGGCGCTTGAATACTATGTAAAGAAAATGTACGCTCGAAATTATCAACAATTCGACGAATAGCGAGCACAGGTGGACGATTATTACGACCATAAAATAGCAAAAGCGATGAATTTGTAAACATTACCGAATACAATGAAAAAAATAACAGATCATGACATATTAAAAATGGCCAAAAGGACACTTAGAAATCATATCATCCCTATTGGAAAACCCTTTATTACACTTAATGATCCTTTTACAATAACTTATTATATTTTCTTTGAAAGTAGGAGTATAACAGTTAAAGAAAGTATTCGTTAAAAAAATTTAATCAAACATAATAAAATTAAAAATATTCAAATCTTTTCAAATACCACAAACTGCTAAATTGTCCGTTTTACGCACCAAACGAATAGAAAGTTTACAAATAACATAATATTTTCAGTTGACCTAATATACATTGACCTACATTTCATTTTTTTAATTACACCAAATTGACATTGATTTGACATCTCTAACACAAAAAGGGAAATTTAAATACTTTTTTACTTAAATACAAAGTACCCAGTAGGGAAAAATACAAATTCTTAAGTACAATCCAACTAGTTTGCATTTAACTAACTAGTTCGTCTGTCATCTATTCCCTAGATATTGTCCGACTATGCATCAGCTCCATACTAGTTAAATATTAGTGAATTTCTACTTCAGCAAAAAAAAAAAAAAAAAATTAATAAATAAATAAATGAAATTAATTACCTCTAACAACTCGGTTATCGATTTGATATAAAGTGCAACGATGACATAATTCGCACTTCAACATAGCTTATTTGACAACACGAACAGCGTGATGGTGGAAATTATTCTTTTTGTCACTACTGGTGATTCAAACAACGAACTGGTATGGTTTCATCTATGAAATACTAGTATTTAACTAGAACTTTTGTATACTATAAGTATAGTACCTTCTCACAACAGTAGGGTATGTACAACATACACATACATACACATTCTTGTATTCACGTACGAGTAGGTTTTCATAATTGTTAATGTATGAGTAGTGATAACTGTTAACCATTTCCGAAGCTGGAATTTTTTGATCAAAACAAAATTACGACTACAATAAAATACGTCGAAGTGTAACGGAAATTTCATTTTTTTAATTGTTCAATATGTATAACAAAAGTTTATTATGAAATTTCCTGCAGTGAATTGTTGTGAACAGAGAAGTGTAATTAGATAAAAGAGAGCGTTTTTATGTGTCGGAAATTTTGTTCAACCTAAATATCCTTTACAAATGCAATGTATAACCATGAAATGGTCAAATTTTATTATAAACTAAATATGTTTACTTTGACATATTTCACTTTAATTATAAATCGAATTTCAAATAAATTGTTAATTCACAATGCGTTGCTCATTAATTCTGGCCAACAACAAACATTGAATAGTGCAGGAATTATTTCCGATAACGGAAATTTCAAGGCAGAAAGTGAAAAATAATTTAATAGTAAAATTGTTTAAAAACTTTATATTTACAATAGTGAGATTTTCTATTCAATGTCGGCAAATGTTTCATAGTTGTGACAGGTTGAGCGGAAAAGGCCGTCAATATTTGTAAACATGATGTCGGAAGTATTAGGAGTACTACGCCAACTGATTGAAAGTTGAGTTAAAGTTTGTGTTTAATGCATTTATGTGAGCGTTTAAGGAAATTGGTGCATATAAATTATATTTTTTTAATTTTTTAATTCTAATTAAATTTGATTTAATTTTAATGTTATTTTATTTAATTTTTTTATTTTATTTTATTTAACGTAATTTCTATTTTGTTTCATTATATTTTACTTAAACTTATTTATTCTCTTTTCCTTTATTATAAAGGGTTATATATGTATATGAATGATATGATTTCTAAGTGTCGTTTTAGCTATTTTTAGTATGTCATGATCTGTCTTTTTTTTCATTGTATTAAGTAATTTTTACAATTTTATAATGACAAGATATATGCAAGAAAACGTTTACAAATTATTCAATATTATTATAAAAATAAACATTCTGCGTTTTATATCTTTTTTTTTTAAGAAAATCATCTTTTCCGATGAGGCTCACTTTCATCTGAGTGGTGCGGTAAATAAACAAAACTGTCGATTCTGGTGCGAAGAAAATCCATATATTATTCATGAACAATCATTACATTCACCTAAATAGGGATTTTGGTGTTTTTATGGCCACAATCGGAAGAAGTTGATCTTAACAACATCTGGTTCCAACAAGAACTTGCAACAACCGAATTATTGCGATAAATTCGATTATTTCAAGAAATTGTGACATTGAATATCCTCCAAGGAGTTGTGATTTAACACCATTACACTACTTCTTGTGGGGTTATTTGAAGTCATTGGTCTTTAACAATAAACCAGACTCTCTTCAAGCTTTAAATGTCAATATTGAATGTGCTATTCATGACATACGACTTGATTTAGTGGAAAAAATGCTCAAAAATTGGGTTCATCGCAGTCGTTCCTGCAAAAGAAGTCAAGGAGCCATTTGAATGATGATATATTCGGAACTTAATTGTATCGATTGTACTTCACATTAAATAAAAACATTTGAATTTCCTTAACAATTAGTGTGTTTTTTCTAAAGAAATCATAATAGTCTTATTGGAAAAGCTTATATATATATTTAATTTATTTAATTTAAATTTTATTTCTTTTACATTATATTATTTTATCTATTTTATATAATAATGCAATTTTTTGATATATTTTATTTATTTATTTTTAATTCTATTTTATTTTGTTTAATATTATTTTATATTATTAAAATTATTGTAAGTTATTTTTTTTTTTTTTATTCCATTAAATTTATTCCATTTGTTTTATGTTATTTCATTATATTTTACTTAATTTTTGTACTAAATTTCATTTTTATTTAGTTTAATATATTTTACCTTTAGTTCATTTAGCTTAATTTAAGTTATTTTAATATTATTTAATTCTCATTTTAGGTATCCAATATTTTGATACGTATTTCTCAAAACAATATAACCGGAAACTTAACCATTTTACCCAAAATAAATGATTGAAAAAACAATTTTGTGTTTCATTCAATTTCGCACGAATTTTCTATTTTCTTTACCACTTCAGCCACCAATCAACCGACCTCTCTTTTGTTCTCCCTCCCTCCTCTCATGCCTTTCGCCTGAAATTTTTCATTTTGTTTTTGTATATTTAATTGCCTGTCGTTGCAGCTATTTTTAAATGGACATCAACTGAAGCGAAAACTTTTTAAATTTTCCACATCACTCCACGGCATACACCAAGCCCACAAAAATATATACTGAGGGTGCGCTTGTGGTGTGTACATGCAGCATATGCTTGTATGGATCTGAGGCTATTTAGTGTAACTGTTGCTGAAAGCGAAATCGTGATTGAGTTGACGATAATGTAAAAGCTGTTATAATATCTAGAAAATATACTTTCAAGCTTATGTACTTATATATAAATATATGTATGTACTTATATGTGTGTGTTTCAAGCCTTACCTGTCAAACCCAAAATTTTTAACAATTTTGATGGTGTTATTGATTTATATATACTTATTTAAATTCATTGAACACAAATGCAAATGTGTGTAAAAAAGCATTTAAAAATATAATTTTCTTTGATTAGATACTCACATAATAAGCGGACTTTATTTATTAGGGGTACTACTATTTTGAATGATGATATTTTTGGAACTTAAAAAAAAGGTATAAATATATATATATACATATATATAAATAAAAATTTACTAAACATCCACGCCGTATAGTGTTGGCTTGAAGATATTGGTACAAATTTTGAACTACAATAATAACAATCGCCTTTAATTTTAAAAAAGGGTTTCATTCATTTAGACAGAAACCGCATTGTTATTATTTGTTTTGAGAAAAATACATAGCGTTGTTAATAGGACTACAAACATTTCTATAAGATTTGATTGTATTTTTTACTTTTGCTTTGACAGTCGAAAACAATAATACATTCTTAGATATAAAAACTTTTTAATAAAATAATACGATGAATATATTAGCCAAATAAAATATATATTACAAATTTTCGCAACCAATTTTTAAGGCTTTTAAGGTAAGAGAAATTATAGATAAAGAATTGTAAATGCAATATATACTTGAATTTACGTCTTACCAAATTTCACGCTCTAGATGCCTTTTTAGACCCATAATCTCATGTCTGAACAAATCGGTTGTATGGGGTCTATATGATATAGTAGTTCGTTTTCGATGATTTTCAGTGATTTCCAACGTGTTATTCGTAATGTGTTTCGGATACAAAATTTCACGCTTATATGCTTTAACTCTGTTTTGACCAAAGCTATCTGAATAAATCGGTGTATGGGAGCTATATGCTAAAGTGGTCCGATTTGCATGTTTTTCATAACCGGTTTGCAATTCTATATTTTTGTGTAAATTTCACGGTCTTACGTACTCTTTTGACGAATTTATGATACGAAACTTCAATACTGAAAAATCGGTCGTATACTATACAGATATAGCAGGCTGATCTGGTCGTTTCCGATAAATGACCATTTGTACGTATACGTGCATCTTTCTACCAATATTTAAATTTCGCTGGGTCTACCTATTCTCCGACGGCTTGACGGCTACTAATGCATCAAGTCAATTTTTGATACCCTGTTCTGATGTGAACCGTATTCCAGTGCGGGCTTTCGACATTGGCCAGAACAAATGGTAACGTAAAGGGGCGAAATCGGAGGGTGAGGCAAAATTTCACGGCCGCTCTTTTACAAATAATTTTTAACCGGTATTCCAACATGAGAATGAGCATAGGGAAAATGTATGGACGCAAATGTCGGTGAATTTTTAAGCAATGTGTCACCCGGTCCCACCCGGTTTTGAAAGCTCATAATACAACACGTCTTTTTCATCCCATCAACTAGAGAGCATGCTTGCACCTTGGCACCATCTATATTCGTATTTGCTGTTGACTTGGCTGGTAGGCCAGAATTCACATATGGCTTTTTTAGCTTAGGGTTGTCGTAATGGATCCGATGTCGTTTGGCAGCAGTATTTTTTTTTTTTTAATTGAAAACTAATTAAAGTACATAAGACCTTTTGCCATTTTTCGGATATCTTTATAAATCCATCAAAACTTGACCAATTGGCCAATTTTTTTATAATCAGGAGAGTTTTACAGAGACCGAAACAAATTGCAGTCAGATTGTGCAAGGTCCAGGCTATATGGTGAGGGACATGAAAACTTTCCAACCAAGCTCCTTCATACTAATTATTAATAGTAGAGATAATAATTGACATTTTCCTGGTTAAAATATCTCATAATGGACAATTACCTTACAATCCTACCATAAACTCAGCATCTTCTTGTTTGGGATCAACTCGGACTTTGAATCGTTTGTGTAAGGTCACCTGCCTTTGACCATGATTTTTTTATATTTTTTATTTTTGCATTTAACCCATTATTCATTACGCTTGATGAGTTTCTTCGGAAATGAAATTTATTTTTCCATTTTTTTTTAAATTGGTACCAACCAGAAATGTCTTCACGGTGAGTACTGCTTGAAATTTCAGCTTTCAAATATGTATTAATCTGGTTCAATCGGATTAGTTTTTCCCGAAATAAAAATACCAACTAGTGCCGAAATCGCTGAGAATTTTTAGCTTTTATTCCTTGAAAAAGGAAAACAAATATCTTCAACTTTTGAATAAATGTTGTGCTTTATCACGAATTGGCGGCCGCGATAGCCGAGTGGTTAGCATTGCGTACTGCTATTCGGAAGGCCTGGGTTTTGAGCCCATGTTCGAGCAACATTAAAAAATTATAAAAAATTATTTTTTCTAATTGCGGTCGCCCCTCGACAAAGAATGTCAAGCCCTCCGAGTGTATTTCTGGCATGAAATAAAGCTCCTCATAAAAATCCATCAGCCGTTTGGAGGCGGCTTAGAATAAACTGTAGGTCCCTCCATATGTTGGTAAAAATATCAAGACGCAAAACCACAAATTGGAGGAGGACCTCGGGCGATATATATATATATATCACGAATTGAATAAATTTAATGCTAAAGAAGCTAAAAAAAACCAACGATTCTAAGACTTGAAAAGATTTACAAGAATCTTGATGAAGCTGGAAAAGAGTCAAGGGGTGTTCTTGCCAAAACCGGGCAGAAGAACTCATGATAATTCTAAAAACCATAGACCTTAATTGACGGCAAAATATGCATACATAAAGGGTCGATGAACAGAAAGTGACGAGTGATAAATATAATTGAAAGAACATTTCATTACAAACAGTATACAATAGCAGCCTTTCATGACATAGGGGGAACCTTTAACTATTATAGAATTAGGCACAATCATTGATTATCTGCCATGTGGTAGCATAATTGACTTGGTTTGAAGATGGATAAATCTATGCTTATGAACGGAATGATTAAAGCATCAAATGGCTCAGCGACACGAACAAGTTACATAAGCATAGGGACTCCTCAAGGAGAAGTCCTTTCTCCGCTCTTATGGATGATGGCGCTAGGTACTACTTCAACTCAAAGGTTACACCTATGGTCTGCAAACAAAAGACTCAATGCTAATAAAACGGAACTGATGCTATCCACAAGTAAAACCAAAGAATTTCGGTTTCTCCCACAATCAAATACCTAGAAGGTGAATTTGATACCAAACTTAACTGGAAAATAAACATTGGAAAACGAATAAAGAAAGTTTATATAGTCTATTACACTTGCAAGGGAATACTTAGGAGCAACTGGGACCTTCAACCAAATTTAGTTATGTAGATGTATAGGCCCGTCATCAGGCCAATACTTATATATGGTGCGCTGATTTTATGGCCTGCATTAAAGAAAAAATTCAATTCAAGAAAATTAAATGGAACCCAAAGAGCAGCCTGTGCAGGGGTTATTGGGGCTAATAAGTTATGTCCAACTGATGCATTTATCGTGCTCCTGGGCAGTTAACCATAGACGATTACAAAAAATGAGCAGCATATTCTGCTATAGGAATTAAGGAGTTGGTTGGTTGGAACCAAAAGAGTTATGGCTACAGCGATATCCAGAACCAACTCTTAACAACTTTAAATAAATTAGACTTTAAATATATACCAAAGGCGGACGCAATAACTGAGTGGTAAGCATTATTTACAGCTATGTGGAAGTCCAGGATTCGAATCGAGATTCCACCAGCATCCCATATTATCAAAAAAATAATTTTTCAAATTTCGCACCAGGCCAAAGAATGTCAAACCCTCCGCGTGTATTTCTAACATGAAATAAAATCTTTCTTTGAATCAAAATATTTCGGTTGTTCGGAAGCGACTTAAACTGTAAGCCCCTCCATTTATTTGGTAAAAACATCAAGACGCAAAACCACAAATTGGAGGAGAAGTGTTTGGTTTATTTTTATTTAGAAATAATTAAAGATTAAATTAAGAAAGGAAAATAAAAGATAACTCACCAGAAATTCGTTGAATTCGTAAAAAATGAAAAAGAATTTTTTTTTTAAAGGCCATGAGCTTAAGACGAGGCATTTTAAAGTAATGGTTATATAATTCTCTATTTTTTCATACATATCCCATTTCCTGACAACACTTCACCTCGAAGCGCAATCAATTTGCCACCAAAATGGTTCTAGCGAAATCACTAAAGACAGCCACACTAAGAGCTGCGCCTTAGCTCTTTACACTTGCTACTGATCCTACTTATAATTATCGCTTAGTTTCACAATGAAATCAACTAAATGTATGTGTTTGACCGCAGATCATGAATACGCCCATACCCACAAACACTCACACGCACCAGCACAAATAACAGGCATTTCAAAAGCACTTGCGACAAGCACTAGAGGGCAATGATGTTGTAGGTAGCCACTTGCAATTAGTAAATTTGCTGAAAATCTTAATGGATCACCACTGAGTACAAGCAGCGATAGCAGCAACAACAATAAAAGCTTTGCGACGAAATCCACTTGTGCAAAGCAACTAAATTGAGGTTGGCATTGGTATACATGAGTTTTATGTATGTATATGTTTGTACTCATTGGCTGAGTCTGCCAAAAGCCAATATTTATTGTTGTTGTAATTGCCAAACGCCTTTTGTGATGTGGCTATGACTTTGAGTGTATGCGTTAGTGTATGTTGACCAGCAACAATGAATTCTGTCCTCCTTCCCCTCTGCTCTGCGCTTTAATTGTTAGTGTATGTGGGCTAAAGTACGCGCTGCAGTATTTGTATGTGCGCGTGTTCGTTTCTATGCCCGCCAACTAACTTTCAATCACCAACCACTTCTTATAGTTACGCCAATTTATGCTGTCTCTTCACATTTTCGTGCGGAAAATTCAATTTCAACAACTGAAAATTTTCAACATTTTTCACTTACACTCACTTGACAATAATTTGAAAAGCTAAAAACTCTCATAATTTAAGCGATTTTCAATAGTTCGCCGGTTGCTTGGTAAAATATTTGGCAGCTGAGTGGCTTTTATTTAGTTACAATAAAGGACATAATTTTTATAGTAAAGTTTTCTCTTTCATTTTTCGAATCAACTAACAATCGATGGTCGTTATAAATTTTGTGGAAAATGAAGTGCGCAAAGCAAAAATGGCGGAAAGTTTATGCAACTCTTTAAGTGTATTTTTTCTTACAATTTAAAAAAAAGATGATCTTTTTATACCCTTTAATGTTTAATTGTATATCCTTCTGAGCAATTATATGCGAGCTGTTATGTTTACAATATACTTATATATAGACATCAGACGTACAGACGGATCAACTTCAATGCTGATGATGATCACTTTGTTTTACATTTTGGTTGGTCTTTTCCTTCTTGTATCCGTGTATTTTACAATGGTTGCCTTATATTTTTATATCGATATTTGACAAGCCTGGTGTTGCAGTCTGGTAAATAACAACTTTTTCGTAAAGTTCGACATTTTTGATGTTATACGTACTCAGCACGTTTTGACATTCGAGCGCTATTTGTGTTGTTTACAGTAACTTAAAACATTCATCTTGGTTAGAGAAAGGAACTAAATCGCGAACATTTTATTTTTGCGGTTTTTTTTCAACTTTCGACGTGAATTAACTCAGCAACAGTGCATCAATGAACTTAATTCAATTTATGGCGATGAATATCCATTATGGACCAGCGTTTATCGATGGTGTGGTGAATTCAATCGAGGTCCTAGGTCACTACAAGACGAATTTCGTGCAGGTCATTCGCGTTTGCTGTGCGCAAACTGATATTGCAAGATCGTCATGTGACCTATCGTGAGATTGAGAACGCTATAGGCATTAGTGGAACCAGCATATATTCAATAATGCATGAACATGATTGTAAAAAAAGTATGTTCACTTTGGATCCCACACAGTTAGCCAATAGCTCAAAAAAGATGCATTTCGATTCGTCGAGAGAAGTGTCAAAAATTTCCGATATCGGTGTTTCGAAACACGTGATATTGTGAAAGATGATGAGTGGTAAATTTACGCTTATAAGCCGAATAATAAACAGCAGTCGACTGTATGAGTGTTTCAAGATGCGCAGAATCCAACAAAAGAACAAAAGTTGTTCGCGCGCGGGGCACTTACAAGAAATTTTTTTTCTTTTTTTTTTTTAATGAAAAACTGGACATGTTGTATCTGTACTACTAGAACAATGCAGAACAATAAATTCTAAATGGTACACCATCATTTGTTTGCCAGTTGTCTTTCAAGAAAACAGGAAAGCCAATCGTCGAAGACCGATCGTTCCTCACCACGACAATGTGATCTCTCACACATCGACTGAAACAACTACATATTGAGCACTCAATATATCGATTTCATTAGTCATCTATGGTATAGTCCTGACTTGGCACCGAATAACTTCTCTTTATTGCCATACTTAAAAATTAAACTGTAAGGTCAACGCTTTTCAACATCTGAAGAGGCGGGTGATGTGTTCATGTTTTGGAGATACCTCAATCAGAGTGGCAAAAGTGCTTCGACAATTTGTTCAAACGCATGCAAAGGTATGTAGATCTTTATGGAGAATATTTTGAAAAACAATAAAGCGATTTTCGATGATTAATATTTCTGTTTTGTTCTCTAATTCCGAAATATAAATATAAGGTATAAATAGCTCTGGAAAGTTTTATAAAGTTTTTAGTACCGCACTAATGCAGAGGGAATGGCTCATGTGGTTTATTTCGTTTTCATTGTTGAAAATAAATCGGTAAATTGCCATGTTAATTTGTACATTCTGACAGAAATATACTGGAAATTTGTCCAAAAAAAAACGTTCATTAAAATTTAAGGTCTCTCCTTCCAAGCAGGTCCCTGCCATCGAATAATCTCAACATTAAAACATTATTTATATGCTTTTTCTGGCATGGAGTCGGAATTGATTCCTTCTTCCATCTTCAACAACCTCTCCGCTATGGAGCAATTGAATAAAATTCTGATCGTATGGAACTAATCGAACAGCAACGAAAATTCACAGCCAAACATTCCATTTAGATGGTCAGGTTTGGATGGCCAGGGGTCGAGCACTAGTTCCACGCTTGGAGTATATTTATCTGAGTGTATTTCTAATATGAAATAAAAGCTCCTCATAGAAATTCATTAAATCTTATGAATGAACCCTCCACTTGTTGGAAGAAACGTCAAGACACTCACCACAAATTGGGGGGGGAGCTAGGCCGAAAATCGCTTCAGCAGTTAAAAGGCGCTAGTTTTATATAAAATATAAGTGATGTAGTAATTAAGTGAGTTTTCAACAAGAAAATAAACAAAAAATCGACAACAAACCGGAAAATATTTTGAAAAAAAAAAAAAATTGGTGATTGTAGAGATTATACTGATGCAAGATCTAATATTACTTGACTCCGGACAGGGTTGTGAGATTATATTACTCTTTCACACAACTTAAGAGTATTTTTTAGCGAAGAGCTGTATTAAGTAGGAGTTTTTGGGACAAATAAGCAAAAAATAATAATATTTCTTTTGTAGCTTAAATTATAAATATTTTGTTTCCAAGAAAAGTTACCTTAAAGCGTATCTTTAAAAAATATTATTAATTATTGCCATTTTCAATTGGATATTTTCATAAATAAAATATTTTGTGGAGTAACGGTTAATTGAAAAGGCTCCAGCCTACCATGCTTTTTAGTCATAATTAATTTTTTTATTCAACATAAATCCTTTCAGAGATGATACATTGACCCTCTAACTTTTTTATAGAATTTTTGAATAAATCAAATAGACCTTATAAAAAAAAATAAATCAAAATGGACCTTAGTTTCGACGATCACCTTTTCATTCGACGAAAATTTCTTCCAAACGAACATTCTTTTGAGATATGAGAACAGGAAATAGTCGCTGGGGGACAGATCTGGAGAATACAGTATATGAGGAAGCAATTCGAAGCCCAATTCATGGATTTTTGCCATCGATTTCACTGACTTGTGACACTGTGCTTTGGCTTGGTGAAACAAAACTTCCTTTTTCTAACACTATGCAATAATCGCTGTTAAAGGTCCTTCCTTTTTCAAGGTAGTCAAAAAAAATTATTCCATTATTCCTATAGCTGTGTTTTTCCACGCTTATGAGTGGGTTCATCGTGTGATTGTCAATTGAACTTCGGACTGAAATGATGGAGCCATGTTTCAACCATTATCATATATCGATGTAAAAACTCGGGACTATTACGCTTGAACATCTCCAAACACTGCTCCGAATCATCAACTCGTCGTTGGTTTTGGTCAAAAGTGAGCTCGCGCGGCTTTCGCTTTGCACAGGGCTTCTCATACTCGAATATTCGTGAATAATAGAATGTACACGTTCAGTTGATATCTTTAGACCTGTTATAAAGGCCAAAATTTTGGAACTTATGTTGTTATCAGCTGGTAAAACGAGAACAAATAAAACAACTGTCACCTTATTCCCAAAGCAATACAACGCTGTAAGTACCTCTTTTGAAAATTGCTTTGAATCATAGAAAAAAAAAATTAAATGGAAAAAATAACAAATATTTATATTAAGTAAAATATTCACATATTTTTATTTGTGTCTATCTGGGTACAAATTGAATCACAAAACGTTTGAAAAAATCCTTACTCCAAAGCAGACACATACGCGTACGCATTTCATTTATCATCTGTCTGTTAACCTTTTCAATGCGGCGTTGAACGCCGGCAGCTGTGCACAATGCCAACGGCATATATACGAGGATAAAAAAATACATACACAAATATATATTTATATATACGCATACGCTTTTAGTCAAGTACGACAGCGTACAGACTTTTTCTCGTCCTCAGGAAGAGAGCTATGCATAGATGTATATATATATACATATGCACCTACATACATATATGCGTTGGTTAGCAATTCAAATCGATTTATTATATTGTCATCATGTGAATTTGGCATAACTCGTTACTGCGCTCGTATATAAGCATGCCTGTGAGTATATAAAAATTTATTATGCGCAACGCAACGACTGACGTGCGGTTTAAGTTATGAGTGTATATATGTGTGTGTATGACAGTATTTTTTTTAACATTGCCCACATATGGTCAATTGAAGTACATGCATATGTGTACAAATATATGTATGTATTTATATATATATATATATATATATATATTAGCAGTGTTATCTCTCACACTGACAGCTCTTTTCATCGAACACATTCATCAGGCGTAATTCTTGAGTTTTATTGCCAAGGCTGACTGCATTTTTTTCTTTCTTTTTTTCCAAATTTTACTTTTTTCTTTCTTTTCATTTATTTTTATTTTTGACTTTTCAAAATGGCATTCTTACTTGTCGACGCTAAAGGGGGGGTAGAATTTTAAAGGCGAGAAAAACGCGTATTTTTATGATTTTTTTTCGACGGCATCAATAATGTAATTTTATTACATTTTATTACATATTATTTTACAACTTTTGAAGTATGTCACAAAAAATTTTTAAAGAAAAATATTAATAAATAAGCCGGTGACGGTGAATCTCCGGAGGTGCCTTGAAAAAAAATGGTTTTGCGGTGTACATTATAACTCGTTACCGGATTATCTGAAACAAAAAAATTGATATGCATTTTAAAGGTGATATATTTCCCGAGGTAATCAGCAAGAGTTCTTTCTTTTCTATTTTTTACAGCACTGAAAAACGCGATTTTAGCTTAAAAAAATCGCGGTTAATTTGTTATTAAAAAATAGAAAAAGATAAAAAAAAAAAACTCTTGCTGATTACCTGTTGATTTATGTGAAGAAGTAATGTTCAAATTTTCAAAAGGATCGGTTCAGTAGATTTTGAGTTCTGATGTTCACGAACTTCAAAAAAGACGTTTTCGGGAAAATCGATTTAAAGTTTTTCATACGTGAAAATCAAGTAGCACGGCAGGTCGTTTGAAACGCTGTAACTCCTTTAGTTTTACTCGGATTGACTTAAAATTTGTACATAATATTCCCGACATATTTTTCATTCAGGAAATTTTAAAACCCTACCCCCCTTCACCACCTTAAAATGAATCGGCGTAAATATTCACGACCGCAAGCGTGTGCCCGCACAGTTACACACTTATACACATACGAGTATATGCATGCATAGACATATTTACATCTCATTCACATACATTTAAAAAAAAAAACACTGCAAAGCCGCTCGAGCATTTCGAAATTCGCAGGCTCATTTACTTTCAAAGACTGTAGCATACGTTTAGGCATAATGTGGCGTAAAATCTCATGCAATCGCTGTACAATTAATTTATTTAATTTTTCATGCAGCAGCACCTCTGCTATTGGGACTCACATGTTGTCTGTGTAATTGACCTTTTAACTGTCAAGGATTTTACTAACAAATAAATACATACGGGTATTATGGTTGTACTCCATCTCGGAAATATGTTCTCGTATATTCATTTAAAAGGTTATTAATTGCCTTTTATTTTCGTCGAAAAAAGTTTGGGCAATTAATTTTATTAATTTTTAAAAGGAATGTGACGCCCTCCAAGTGTATTTCTCTTACGAAGTAAAACTGCTCATAAAAATACATCGGTGCTCATAGGCGGTTTAGAATAAACCGTATATTCCTACAATTTGTTGGTAAAAACATCAAATTGCAAAACTACAAATTGGAGGAGGATTAAGTTTCATTAAGTAGTTGTACTTTTTTTTTGCTTAAATCTATGAGTTTATCACTTTTTGCTTTAAGATATGTGAATAAAGAAGGGGATTGGAGAATGCAGTGCGAGATTTAAAATTATTAAAATCTTGTCTATCATGTAACCTACAACAACAACATAGAAAACATATCAACCTCGAAGCATAATACAGAACTACCCTTACCAACATAGCTTTAAACTGAGGTGGCAAGAGAAAAATAAAAAAATTGGGAAAAATTGAGAAAAAGTGCTGTATTCGGCCATCCCGAAAATTTTGGAGCTTTGTTTATGTTTCAGTTGCTCGATTTTTACGGTTTTCACTACAATTAGGAGGGGAAATTTTTGATTTATGATATATTATGCCATTTAAAACGAAAAACATAGTGAGCATAGCCTTCAAATTCAGTCGTAGTTGTCTAACCAGAATGGCCCACTGCGCTGAATGAACCTTAGTTTCAACTTCGTATCCGGAAACTCATGTTTCGTCAGCTGTTATAATATGTTTCAGTAATTCTGCATCATGTTTGCCTTTTCTTAGTGAGTTGCTCTGAAACTTTCAATCACCGCTGTTTTTGTTAAAATTTGGGACTAATTTAACTGCGCGCTAGATGCAAAAAAAAAAATATTTTATAAAAATGTCATGACATTTCTTTCAATTTTCCCTGTTTTAATCGATTGCTGATATGCTGGGGAGTCCAGCGCCATCTTCAGCGTCTTCACGGACTCTGTTATACATTATCCAAAAAAAATTGTAGTATTCATAAAAAACATATAAAGTACTTTTGGTACCTGTCACAGACACAGTTAACAATAAAAACGGCTCAAACTTTTATCTTACTTTGGGCTAATATATAAATATAATATAAGAAACAAAACATTGGACAAACGTATTCTTAAAGTACCCCATAAATTTATATGTATCTTATTTTTTGAACAAACATCGTATTTCGACGAGAGAATCGTAATTCGAAATTTCAAAGATCACAGATTTCACAAATATCATAAAAACTGAGATACTTGTTTGAATTGAAACAGACGGCCAGATCGAGAGAATTTTAATGGATCACCTCTTCCTCTTCTAGTACTTACAGATTGCAGATTGAAATTATTATACCATATAATTTCATCAAAGTTATAAGAATAAAAAACATACTAATGTGAACTTTCATATAGCCGATTAAGCTATTTTTAGAGCAAAGCAGAGGGAAAATGAACCTTTATAGGTAAGTTATAGGTTAAACATATTTAAGATTAAAATCTCTGGCTTCCAGTTCTCAAGAAGTTATTTTAAAATTGTTTTCTATTTATTTTAAGACCTAAAATAAAAAGGTTTTACTAATTACGAATTTGATGCTGGAAATATAAATGAATTGAAAAGCTTTTGCATGGTTATGCGACGTAGCGTATACGTAACTTACTTGTACATGGTTTCAACTAAATTTACTCCAAACTTAAATTTTTTTTGCAAATTACATTTTGCTTCAAGTCCACGCATTCAGAATAACTCCAGTATAATAATGAAACAGTTTCAACTTATAATGTAATTTATTCGAACGAAAAAACGAAGCCAGTTCATAGTGAAACGGTAAACAATCTGCACAATAAAATAGAAGTAAAAACGGTTTGCCAACACGTCAAGAGGCAATATACACTTACCGTGCGAAACACTCAAAAATATGGTCACATTCATTTTCATTTTATTTTACGTGCTCCTTTTCGTCATCTATTATATAAGTATATCATTAACTAGTACTTTTATACTAACTACATTGGTAATACTTTCTTCGATATGCCACTGATTCACTTCTCTGAAAAAAGTACATTCAAGGCACAAATCTACTGACGTTCAATATTTCAAAGAAATCGAAGTCCCTGGTACATTTCCGAGGCAGAAGTAAAAGTAATCTGAACTATAAATATCATTTTCGAATGGACTACTTTCTGAAAAAAAGGAATTTCAAGCAAAGCGAGTCATAAATACGATTTTCAATCGACGAAAAAGAAGATTTCAAATTCCTCGCATATATTTTTATTTATGTATGAGCACGTAAAGGGTGTTCTTTATAGAGGTATAGAACTTTAAGTTACATCATGAATAGACTCACGCCTGAACAACGCTTGCAAATAGTGCAATTTTCTTTCGAAAATAATGGCTCTGTGCGGAAAACGTATCGCGCACTAGGTCCATTTTAGCGATGTTTATCGCTGAAGCGCACTTCTGGCTGAATGGCTACGTCAAGAAAGAAAACTGCCGCATTTGGAGTGAAGGTAATTCTCAAGTGTTTGTTGAAACACCGTTACATCCAGAAAAACTGACTGTTTGGTGCGCTTTATGGGCTGGTGGAATCATTGGTCCGTAACATTTGACGTAGTGCGCAATACGTTTTCCACACAGAACCATTATTTTCGAAATAAAATTGCACTATTTGCAAGCGTTGTTCAGGCGTGAGTCTATTCATGATGAATTGCCAAACCAAACTGTGAATAAATCACTTGACAGCTGTTAAATCGGTCGCCATCTTGAAAAGTAATGCCAACTTAAAGTTCTATACCTCTATAAAAAACACCCTATATAACTTTTTACAGAGTTGTTGGATTTCGACAATAATTTTTTACTGAACACAGCATAGCTTGAATGAAATTGGTCCCGTCGATAGTTGAAAAAAATATCTTAACAAGAGGGTTGGGAAAGGGCGATGGTACATTGGTTTCAACATATAATTGTTTATTGAGAATTATGTGTTATGAAAAGATTTATAAGAAATGAAGTATGATGCAATTGGTAGATTCGTGCCAGAAAAAAATTATAAAATAAAAACTTTAAAAAAATACAACTAAATCGCCGAAAACCTAGATAGCAAAAAACTATAATTTATTATATTAAGTTTTAATAAATTCTTAACACTTAACAATCCATGAAGTAGATCTCTAAAATACCTTATATTTAAAGAAATAACCAAATCAACTTAAGAATGAACCATGAAATCTCCAGTGATAAACATTAAAGACCCTTACCCAATGCGAACTAGCTGTGCTGGCTTCACTTGACTTGTCTTACTTCGAATGTTTTTTTGTCCACATAAACGCTTTGAACGCTTGCAAATTTCAGCCAAAACGGTAGAATTAGAGCTCTAGATACACGGGTATCGAGCACTGCGAGCAGCTCGATGCTCGCTCGATACTCGATCATGACTCAATTGCTCAGCTGAGCAAAAAACTTTAATTTTGTTTGTCAAAATTTCTTTGGCGTGCTTCAATGATTTCTACACTTTAACATATATAAATTTAAAATAAAAAAATAAAACAAGTTTTGAGAAAAAAGTCAAAGTATTTGTCAAAATACTCGAAATACTCGTGATCGGTTCGAAAAATAGTTTTTTATATCAAATCCATAATAAATTTTTCCGAAATCATAATTTGGTATTAAATGGCATTAAAAATACTACTCAAAGCAGTTCTATATGACTTATTTCTGATTGGATCAAGGCAAATTGTGAATTCGATTTATTTTAAATAAAGTGATTCTTGCGATATATAAGTACTCAATAAGACTTAGAGCTCTCGGTAGGTAAAATAATTTATTTTGCTATTTAGATTTTCGGCGATAGAATTTTTTATTTTATTTTTTTGTTACGAATCGTTTAAAGCACATGAAGAAATGTACTGAAAAAACCTAAACTAAGTAGTAAATTTAAAGTAAATGCAATTATTATTTCGAAAAGATCGGTTCCAGGTTCACTTCTCCGATTAAATGGTTTTCCTTATGTTGACCTAAGCAAAATGCTACCTACGAGCCAAATTTAAAGTAAATTATAAAATCTTCTCCCAGAAATTACGAGCAACTTGAAAATAATTCGAACCTATTCTATGCTAAAGAATAACTTTAATAAAACGTAGACATGTACACATACAGGGTTATCTGTTTCCAAAATATACCTAAAAAAAATTTATTTAAAATAATTTTGTTCATGAAATTACTTTTTTATTACAAATTTTGAGCCTTGACATTATATATGAAACATTACATCATTCTGATGACCGAATCGTGAATTTTTGCCAACTTCGATCCGTCTGAGGTAATTTTCGTGCTCAAGAGTTCACAGAGATCCACTGCTTGTTGTTCAACCACCCAATCGACGTAACTAGGGAGTTGTAAATGCTCAGCTGGCTTCAGTTATTGTGTGAGCACGTTTTAACATGGATTTAGGTGCAAGTCTTAGTGCAAAATACGCCATAATGCACAGCTTTTGAGAACGCCGATAAATAGAGAGATTCGTGTCTCCGGCTACACTTTCACTCACAACAGCAACATTTGAGGTGGAAAGAGCAAAATAATGATTCATAGGACTTACAATATCTGTAAGGTATCCAGTCTCTTCAAATTTCTTTAAAATTTTACCAGTTGCTTAAGTAGTTGGATAATTTCCTCCAAGAACACGAATCACCATTTTTGTAATAAGTTTCAGGTGGTTGTTGGTTGTTAAGCGATCCGTTTTCATAAATGCCAGAATTTTAACTGAAACATAACATGTGTTGTTTTACAGTTAAGTTTGACAAATGTCAAAATTCAGCCCTGCACTTTCGGAACCACGAAATGGATAACTGTTTATATGCAATTATTAAATCATATAATCTCCAGTTTGTGGTAAAATCGAAATAATTCCTAATAACAATCAGTAAATATTATTCATATTTATTATCATTTTATATTTTGAAAAGCAAATATTTTCATCTAAATGCAGTGCCTATGTGAGATGTTAATAAATATGAAATGCGAAATACGATATTTGGCAAAAAAACACGTTTATAAGTGGCGGAAATACAAATAACAACCAGTTGAAGGCAACTAACCATGAAAATTCAGTGAAATATATAACAATAATACAATAATAATAATAATATAAATAACAGTGCACGAACAAATAAATACATACATATATTTGAAATACTAAACGTAAAGCAGAGCAGTGCAAATCTATAAAATACAAAAATCTCTCATTATTTATTTGTGCACACAGCTCAGTGAGATTGTAAATATTGTAATCTACTGTACTGTAAATGTCAGATTTCAGATTTACAATTATTATTATTTGTGGAATTATTATACGAAAATGTCAGTGATAATGCCGCTCATAATCTCCCCGAGAAAGTTTGTGGACCTTATGGTCAATTGGAGTACCTATTGGATTACTCCACTGTATAGCAGCGTTGGACCAATTGACGTTTTGCCATCAGCTTGCTGTTAGCCGATTATTGCTATTGTTTTAACGATCCCAATTACTACACGAAGTTGCAATTGCGTCAAAAGTTTTATACTCGCATACTGAAAAATTTATGGAACTGAAATGGAATTAGTTTCGTTTCGTTGGTGAGCTCTGCTGGAACGTAGAGAACTTGGAGCTAATATGTATATTCCAATGAAAACATAGCAAATACGCAAAATTAAATATATATTATATAATTATTTGTAATGAATTAGTAATGCATTTCTATAAAGTCAGATATACGATATACATATGTTTGTATGTATGCATGTGGCTTATAGAAACCATTTAGCCGGTTTCGTTCGAATTTTCAGGATAACTTCATTGGAGCCCGCGGAGTGTTAACGTAAAGTGGTCCGGAATGTAAGCCTGGGTCCGATCTATCCCAAAAAATATTAGTTAGAGTTTGATTTACTCGAAATTTGGAATACAGATAGCTTTCTGCGTATATTAACACTGTTTCTTTGGAGAAGTGGGTCTAGAACCATTTTAAAACAATCGAGCTTGTGGTTCAATTAACTACAAATTAATTTTTTTTCCAGGAAGTGGATCAGATACCGATCTTGTTGGCACAAATATTTTTATGATTCAATTTTGTAGAAAATTTTATTATATTTATTATATATATATACATATCCAATACGTTTTCTTAAGGAAGGTGATCACAAACCAACAGGTCGACATAGGCATAGTGCAATTTTCTTTCGAAAATAATGGTTCTGTGCGGAAAACGTATCGCGCACTAGGTCCATTTTAGCGATGTTTAGCGATGAAGCGCACTTCTGGTTGAATGGCTACGTCAACAAACAAAACTGCCGCATTTGGAGTGAAGGTAATCCTCAAGTGTATGTTGAAACACCGTTACATCCAGAAAAACTGACTGTTTGGTGCGCTTTATTGGCTGGTGGAATCATTGTCGTTGTGGAGTATATATTTTACGCGTGCATGGAATACTCGCTTTGTTCGCAGGGCTATGCTTACATACACTTATAAAATTGTAAAATTTCACGCATTCATGCACTCTGAATGGCTCGTAATATGCACTACTACATATGCATATATTTAGTTGATATTCAGCAAGGAATTATTAAATATGTTCAATGGTTGTAAAACTAGCACAAAAATTAAACTTTAATTCTAGGAATGTAATGAAAGCAGTTTTGACTTATCCGGCAGAAGGTCAGTTTTATATGGATGATGTTTTTTAAGTTTAAAATATTGCAATATCGCAACAATAAAAATTATTATCCACCAATTTCAAAAAGCACCACAAAACCACTTCATTGCTTTACAATAAGTAGTATTTCAAAATTAAGATGTCAAAAACTATAACGTCGCCGGATTTACCGCTATAAGGCTGTGAAACAAACATTCATCAAAAAATTTTGCATTTGTATGACAGAGAAAGTAGATATTAACATATATAAAGGGTGTTTTTCATAGAGGTATAGAACTTTAAGTTCCAATAAAACAACGATGGATTATTCGATTTTTCCAACATTTGTGGCCGTATATCGGCAATAACACGGCGAATGTTGTCTTCCAAATGGTCAAGCGTTTGTGGCTTATCCGCATAGACCAATGACTTTACATAGCCCCACAGAAAGTAATCTAGCGGTGTTAAATCACAAGATCTTGGAGGCCAATTCACAGGTCCAAAACGTGAAATTAGGCGGTCACCAAACGTGTCTTTCAATAAATCTATTGTGGGACGAGCTGTGTGACTGTAACGTTCTGGCCACCATCGTTTTTGAAAAAGTACGGACCAATGATTCCACCAGCCCATAAAGCGCACCAAACATTCAGTTTTTCTGGATGTAACGGTGTTTCAACATACACTTGAGGATTACCTTCACTCCAAATGCGGCAGTTTTGTTTGTTGACGTAGCCATTCAAACAGAAGTGCGCTTCATCGCTAAACATCGCTAAAATGGATCTAGTGCGCGATACGTTTTCCGCACAGAACCATTATTTTCGAAAGAAAATTGCACTATTTGCAAGCGTTGTTCAGGCGTGAGTCTATTCATAATGAATTGCCAATCCAAACTGAGAATAAATCACTTGACAGTTGTTAAATCGGTCGCCATCTTGAAAAGTAATGCCAAGTTAAAGTTCTATACCTCCAAAAAAACACCCTTTATAATGGAACTAATAAGTGAAAGAGTAAATTCCATAAACCTTTTAATAATTCTCTTGAATGTAAATCCTAATATCCTTTGGAATATTTAGTGTATGTTATAGTAGGAAACCTCCTTTAAGAACTCATCCCAAATGATAAGCCATGCAGTTTTTCAGCTCTGCCCTAACCCAGACTAAACTATCAATGGTAGTAACATCTAAAACATCTTCAAACTTCTCGCGGATCCAACTCTTTTGGTACAGTGGTGCTGAAACTCGCTCGTCATCAAAAATAGTGTGAATGATAGAGTTAATCGACCTCCAGTGAATACTATTCATTGGATTGAGCAATTGTCTAACGAATCTCTGAAAATTAATACATTCCTCCTAGACTGTGATACAGTCCTTTGCCAAGAAAATATCTGCAAGATTGGGAACTAAGATACGATCTAAGCATGCAGTGACTATAGATCATATAATTATGTATTATAGTAGTTAAGGGGCGGCCGAAACAGTCGAATGGGTGACAGTGAGATACTAAGAGAAAGGTGATGTGTTTGAATTTTTGGCCAGCTCCACTTACAAATTGAACATCGCAAGGGAATTTCAAACCTTTCGAGCGTATTTCTGATATAAAATAAAATGTTCTTCAAAAAAAAAAAAAAAATGTGTTACCGTTCAAAGCCGGTTTAGAATAAACTACAGAAGTGCGGAAATGACAGAAGGCAATAAGCTAAAGCCTAAAAGTATGCGGGGAATATCGAGCATAAGGTGTAACTCACTTAACCTGGGAATTTGGGAAATTTGCTGTGACTGTGCTTTTTACTACTGTAGTCCGTCTAGTCTGCCTTCTCTCTTTGCGCTTGTGACAAGTGTAACAAGAAGAACTAATAATCTGTAACCCTTAGCCCAAGATTGGAATATAATCAGCAGTTGAAATTCAATAGTTGGAAAAATCTTCTATAAACGTTTCCTGAATACACTCGTTTGAGTTTGAAAGTATCTGAGATCATCTACAAAAAGATTGATAAAGGGAAACATCAAATATCTCTGTACATTGCAGATTTCGCTTTCAATTTTAATCTGCCCCTAGCAAAAGCTGGCAGCGCTCCTAAATTCGCTAGTTTACGCTTTCAGTAAATTTCTCTTATATACGCGCTATTCTTTGGATTTGAAAAGGAATGGTTAGTTAGTGGAATATAATTTTTATACAGACGAAGTTTTGACGGTTGGTTTAAGGTAGAGACATTGCTAACACTGTATAAAGCCAGCTTGATTATAGATAATTTTCAGTCTTTAAATTTTAATGGAAGCTTTACACACTAAGTGAAGTCTCAACTAAACAATCTCACCGATCATCTTGCTATCGTCAGAAGTCTACCAATAAGCCCCATTTATTGAACCTTCAATGCTGCTCTGCCCAGAATCACTTGAAACCATGGATACTGTCGTCACTCGGAAACTGCAGTTGAGGTTTTTCCATAGAATAATTTTATCAAGTTATATAACAGGATATGTCTTCCTCTCGAGTAGCCTGAAAGAGTGCAGTACTTACGAATTTATGCAGAAGTAAGATTATGTTTTCATTTACAATATTTCACTTGCAATTTCGCGCTAACTTTCATAACTTGATATTATTAACTAAATAATAAATGGGAACATATTTTCTTGTGTTTGTTGCTTTAAAATAAATTGTGGTGAGTATTTGTTTGTTGTCTTGCGGCTCATAAATAAAAATTCAAATAAAACTCTCTCAAGTATAAAAATTACATTTTTTACAAGCAAACGCTTACTAGTGTATATGCATACATACATGCATACATAATATATACATATTTACTAATATATCACAAGCAATGTTCATGTATGCTTGTAGGTTACAACGCTTGAACGGTTGCATGAAGCTTGTCTACACTTTTGATGACCAAAGGAGACCCAATGGAATAACCAGTAATAACAGCCGTTAGCTGTAGTGTATGTATCCAGTATACATACGTGTGGCAAGGGCATTATTATTATTATATTTTTTATGTACGGAGTCAGGAGTGGAGCAAGCTATTAACGAAGACAAATAGACATACTTACATATTTTATTTATGTGCATACTCATGTACAGATTGTATACAAAAACACACACATACACACACACACACATAAATATGTTTTCATTACATGAATGCATAAGTTTTAATAATATGTATGTTTGTATAGTCACTAGCCAACTGTCAGCTAGCTATTCATTGGAGCTGCTGCTATTGCTCTCAAGCTCTCGTCCTCTCTCATTGAAAGCGAAATGAAAAAGGTGAAGTGCAGCTTGTCTTGTCTGCAGCGCAATAACTCAGTGCAACAGCCGGAATGAAGGACCGTGCGTCCGCAGATGCACATACATATACATGCATAATAGTGTACTGACATACGTAGAATACATATGTATGTTTGTATGGGAAATTATGGTCAGGAAAAGGGTAGACGGAAATTGTTTGCGCACATTATGAACGAGTCGAAGTAAAATGCTTAAGAGGAAATAATATTTTATCAAGAATTTATAATTACATTTTATTATTATCAATATTATATTTCCAATATGGTGTGCTGAGACTTTTTGGTAAAATGTTTTATGAATTTTATTTAAAAAAAAAATTATTTTGATCATCGGCAAAGGATGCAAGTGAGAAGATAAGCAATGTAGTTGTCATTAAAGTAATCCTTTCTTGGGAAATACTTCATGGTCAGAACATGCAGTGAATATGATGTACTGAGGCATCCGTACAAAATAAAAGGGTTAACCTCGTTTTCAAGAGTTACTGATCTCTGGTTTTACAAAAGTACAGTTCTAATGGAAATCTTCGTTCTCAGACAATATAAAATAGTAGTAAGAGAGATATTTTTTATGTTCTTAGCTAAGTTTATGTTCATCTAAGTCGAAAATAAATATTATTCAGCAAAAAAGGTTTTAAATTTATTTCGGAAAAGTCTTGGCAAGTAGCCCAAAAACATTAATTTTTTGTTTTTTGTTTAGTTGACCCAGTTTGTATTTTAATACTTATTAAGGTGTAAATTAAGTTTTAAGTATTTTAAAAGACAAATACTAGTTGTCCAAGAATGTCAGAAATAGGAATTATATAGCAAACGCTAGGAAAGACTGCCAGAATGTGCTTTTGATAGAAATACATATGTGAATATTCCAGGAGCTTATGTTTCAAAGTGATTTAACAAAACAAAATTAGCAATTCAGCAAAATGTATATCTTAAGTAAATTATAATATATATCTTGAAGGATACAGACGGAAACATCGTCCATTTAGTACAACTGAATGCTGCAAAGCCTTAATCACAGCTCAAACTTAAGTCCTTTCTCTTTAATCGCTTAGGGTATTTCTGCTGTAATAAACTTTTAGTTAGAAAGTTAAACCACTCAAACTTAACCTTTACGAGTAGTTTATACGTAGTTTTTCTATCTCTTCTGTTACGGTGTTATTTCCGAGTTCGTTGTGAATTGCAAAGTTTCATACAAACAAAGGAGCCTCGAAAATTATCCATAAGGTTTCAGACTGTAGCCTTTGAATACTATCTAGACTAGATTTAGATGCTGAGCCACAAAGTGGGATCCTGTCCTATATGTATATTAAGAAGTATACTTTGTTTTCTAAGCTTAATTTGAACTAAGGAATTAAAATCCAGTGTAGATTTACAATTTTCAATTTAGTTTGGAAAAACGTTTTATATACTTGTATGTGTTTTTTCAAGTGTGTGCTCGATCCAATGTATCTCCTAAGGAAGTAACGAATTCTTTATGTGGTATTACTTTACCATTTATACAATTGGGCATGAATAAAATAATAATTTAATTAAATTCCTCTCTCCGATGATTTTAGAAATAATTTTAAGTATTTTTTGCCATTAAACAGAAATAATTTTTTTTAGAAAATATTTAATAGATGTTAGATCTTTAGTAAAATTTTTGTATAAAAATTAGGGCAAATAGTAAAGTAAGTACATCCACTTCCCGCTTCTAACATCAACAAATGTAACTCACCAGTCTTATAATCTCAATGCAAATTACTTACTATATTTGCATTTAAAACACAATTTAATCGTATAAATAATTGGAAAATTAGCTTTAACTTTTATTTTAAATATTTTTTTATAATTTCGGATATAGGTTGGACCAAGACTTTAACCCTGACCTTACGAGTAGTAAGATGCCCTGATTATCACTCGGCTGCTAAAAATAAAAATTGGTAAACCAAATTTCTCTGATGACGTATTATTGGCCTATATACTGTTTGCTTTTTTAATTACGGCTTATTTAAGCTTTGGCATCTTCAATAACAATATCCCTATGTGTCAAATATTCAGTGCAAGATTTGCGCTATAGGAAATTATTAAGTTTACGCTTGAAGAAAATTGAAATTTATTGAAAACTTGCCTCCATAATGGCAATTCTTCAACCACACCTTCAAAATAGTTGTCAAATGTGAAATTATCAAAGTATAAAATTGAAAATTGACGTCAACTATCCGCCTTGCCGTTGCGATTTGAATCCTAGCCTTAAGGCTTAGTACTACGCCAGTCATTCAGCGGCGATTCATGATCTAAAACACGAATATTAAGTATCCAATAAAGCTATTAAAGGGGCTACAAAATTGGAAATGTGTTTAAAAAAATTGGGTCAGCAGAATGGGTTACTGCAAACCTAGCCGCGGCAACTATATGCATGAAGTGCTGTTCCATGACTAACCGCAATGTTGAGGCATTTCAATAAAGCCAAAATTATGTAAATATATTTTTCGGCTTTTATAACAATTTTTCAAATGCAAAATGCAGGCCCTGAATCCCACCACTTAGTACTTAATTTTTTTTTTTTTTAAATATTTATTTAAAGGGTTTTCCATTAGGGATGATATGATTTCTAAGTGTCGTTTTGGCCATTTGTAATTGTCATGATCTGTCTTTTTTTCATTATATTCGGTAATGTTTACAATTTCCTCATGGCAAGATATACGCAAGAACAACGTTTACAAATTACTTAATATTATTATCAAAATAATCAATAATTTTTTAAGAAAATCATCTTCTCCGATTAGGCTCACTTTCATCTGAGTGGTGCGTTAAATAAACAAAACTGTCGATTCAGGTGCAAAGAAAATCCACAAATTATTCATAAACAACCATTCATCTTAATAGAGAGTTTGGTATGGTTTTTGTCTGATGGAATCATCGATCCGTACTTCTTTCGAAATGAAGCTGGTAGAACCGTTACTGTCAATAGAGAGCGGTATAGATCGATGATTACCAACTTTTTATGGCCACAATTGGAAGAAGTTGATCTTAACAACGTGCAACGGCCGAATTATTGCGAGGAACGTTAGAGATTCGATTTATATCGGAACGAATTTTCGTCATCCCTTGTCAATTTTGGTTTTGTAACAAACCGGTTTCGGCGAACCGGTTTTGTTGAGAACGAAATCAAGCACTGAAGATGGCGGTTCGCCGAAACCGGTTTGTTACAAAACCAAAATTGAAAAGGGATGACGAAAATTCGTTCCGATATAAATCTAGTATCCACCCTGTCGGAAAAACACAAAACCAAATCAACTCAGTTTAGAGATTCGATTATTTCAAGAAATTGTAACATTGAATGAACTCCAAGAAGTTGTGATTTAACACCATTAGACTTCTGCTTGTGAGGTTATTTGAAGGCATTGGTCTTAAGCAATAAACCAGACTCTCTTTAAGCTTTAAAAGTCAATATTGAACGTGCTATTCATGACATACGACTTGATTTAGTGGAAAAAGTGCTCAAAAATTGGGTTCATCGAATTCATTGATTCAAAAGATATCGTGGAGGCCACTTGAATGATGTTATATTCAGCACTTAATTGTATCGATTGTACTTTACATTAAATTAAAAACATTTGAATTTTCTTAACATTTGGTGTGTTTTTATTTTTAAAGGAATCATATCACTCTTATTGGAAAACCCTATATATGAAACGATTTTCTCAAACCTTTAGTAACATTTATGCATCACGATGAGGCAAAACAGAAAATTATGACAAATGTTAAAGTAAGAAACTCACCACCACCCTCTAACATACCTAAATTTCAAAATATATAAATTAAAATTGTAAAATTTATAATATGGGCATAGAAAGTTCACTCTTGTTGGATAGCCTGCTTTGCTGACATATTTTGATTATACACTTTGAATATGTGATGTAAATATATAATCCAAGAAAATTAAAACAACTTTATCATACTTCTCTCTCTCTCTCTCTCTCTCTCCCTCTATTTTACCACATATCACACATAACACTTGCATACAAGTTTAGGTGAGTACATAGATAACAAGGCCAATAAGAGCCAATGACTTCAAGCGGATATTTTCCCTCATAAGCCAGCCACCACAACAACAGCAACAAGAATGTACCAACAGAATTATCTGGATATGAGACCATAAATATTGGATGCTCAGAAGTTCCTGCTCAACACTAAGTATGTAGTAACGAAACGATAAGCGTTGTTAAGCGTTAAGCAAACGCTTAAGGTTAAATGCAGTCTGTAAACAGAACAGAATATTTGTGAGGATTTGCGATCAAAATGTATATGTGTATGTGTGAAATTTGTAAATGACAGGCACTCCTATGAGTAGCCTTCAAACATAATTCAGAAGTTCAGTTTTATATGGTCGTACAAGTGACATCAATATTAGGAAAATATATATGCAAACTGATGGCATTATGAAGCAGCCAGAAAAATTACAAATTATCATTATTCAATATGCACTTGATTAAAACTTTTTATTAAAAGGAAAAATTGTGTAAAAATATAAAAAATAGCATGGAGACTATATAAATATTCCAATATAATTGATCAAATAAATTAAATTAAATTATTGAAATATTATTATTAAAGATATTTTAATGAAAAATAAACAGCAGCTTCCATTAATGCCACTTTACGGGACATCACTATAAACTCGCTCCTAACAGTAACGAATTGAGTTAGTATCTGAGTATTGAGCCGAGATATTGTCATACCTTATAAGGGCGTATTCCCACAACCTCTATGTCACTTGATGCTCATGTTGAGGACTCTTCGAAGGGCATCGACCTAGTCTACGTGTTGCGAACTCAAATAAGCTTTGAATCGTTATATTTTCGAGGAAATATAAAGCGGCTACGAGTCCATCGATTTCTGGTGCCTACCTTAAACCCTGTACTAGACTCTCCTCGATATTTGGAGAAGATAGTCAAACAGAATTTACTGTTTTTCACATTTTTTCCTGAATATATGGACATTAAGGGAAACTGTAATGAGAATGAAAGTATGTTTTGGGGATACCTCAATCAGAGTGGCAAAAGTACTTCGACAATTGGTTCAAACGAATGAAAAAGTGAATATATACACTTTTGGAGAATATTTTGAAAAACAATAAATGGATTTTTGATGTTTAGTATTTGTTTTTGTTCTCTAATTCGAAAATATATAAGACAATTCTCGTACCAAGCAGATACTTCTCGGTAAAAAAAGCACTTGGAATCACACAATGACTTATCGGTAGGCAAACTTGACTTATATAGGATAGGAAAAGAGAACCAGCGATGTACCTCTTGCAGTAAGAGGGTATATATAATATAATAGCGCAACTTAATGTGTGATCCTCACAGAAGATGCAACAGGCATCATCTGGTAATGAAAAAGAATAGTAAGCGATGATTAACCTTTCTTTCTTGTGATCTATCAAAAATAGCTAACGTCAAGTTAATAAGTCTAATGAAGCTTATTAAAGAACCGAAATAGTTGGATAGCGTAAGTTAGTGGTCAGAAATTTGTGGCATCATATACTACAATCATATTCTGGCTTAAGTAAATTAATTTGACTTAACCTGTAACTCTTTATTAGTGATTTTTTAGCAAATTTCTTTTTTGATAATACTGTTTTTGAGAGCTTACGTGGATTTCGTACCTTGTATTACTGACAAAGGAATGCTTAGTTTGACTTATAAATGAAAACCGATTGCAAATTATTGACATTTATTATAAAAATTCATGATGGCTTAAGAAATTGTATAGTCAGTTTAGTCAACCTTCTAAGGCGTCTATACAGCATATTGTGTCCAAGTTTATTTCATTGGACATTAAACCAAGAAAACGCACACGTAGAGTGGGGATAGAGGAAAATATCGCAGCTACATCGGCCAATGTTAGTGACGATCGGGAAACCTTTAAAATACAGCTATTTCACGAATTGAAGCCGCAATGTTGGACGAATATGTACTTTTTTAATCGAAAAATTATTTTCACCGGCGAAGCTCATTTCTGTTTAATAATCGTATATGTAAAAAGTACCACTAGACTATTTTTATTGGACTATGTTACGGCTCTATAGCGATAAGCCAATATTGAATAAGGTATTCGTGAGATTTCTACAAGAGTGTGCAATTGTTGGCGTATGCCGATGATATAGATATAATTGGTCATAATAACCGCACCGTAAGTTCTACGTTCTCCAGATTAGACAAGGAAGCGAAGCGAACGAGGGCAAGACGAAATATCTCCTGTCATCAAATAAACAGTCGTCGCATTCGCTGTTGATAGTCACGACTTCGAAGTCGTAGATAATTTGTCTATCTGGGAACCAGCATTAACAACACCAACAATGTCAGCCTTGAAATCCAACGCAGAATCACTCTTGCCAACAGGTGCTACTTTGGACTGAGTAGGCAATTGAAAAGTAAAGCCCTCTCCTGACGAACCAAAACCAAACTCTACAAGTCGCTCATCATTCCCGTCCTGACATATGGTGCAGAAGCCTGGACGATGCCTACTTCCGATGAGTCGACTTTAAGAGTTTTCGAGAGAAAAGTTTTGCGGAAGATTTATGGCCCTTTGCGCGTTGGTAACGGCGAATACCGCAGACCATGGAACGATGAGCTGTACGAGCTATACGGCGACATTGACATAGTTCAGCGAATCAAGAGACAGCGGCTACGCTGGCTAGGTCATGTCGTCCGAATGGATTAAAGCGCTCCAGCTTTGAAAGTATTCGATGGAGTACCCGTTGGCGGAAGAAGAGGAAGAGAAAGACCTCCACTCCGTTGGAAATATCAGTTGGAGAGCGACCTGGTATCACTTGGTATTTCTAACTGACGCCAAACAGCAAAAAGAAGAAACGAGTGGCGCGCTATTGTTGACGAGGCTATAATCGAGTAAGTGGTGCTTGCGTCAAAGAAGAATAAGAAGAATTCGTGAGATACCGGCCAATATGTTGGAGACAGTCTGCCACAATTTGACCTGGCGTATAGACCATTTACAGCGTCAACATGTACATGAAATATTCTTTAACCATTCACTAAATTATGTATATCGATTGTTCTATTAACCAAAATTAAAATTTCATATATATTTTTGAATTTTACGAAGTTTTTGTAATCAAATTCGAAAGCTCTTAAAAATCATTTTTATAACCTAACCTAGCAAGGCAGTTATACTTTCATTTTACATACAAAAAAAAAGGAAATTTCAAAATCATCTTCTTGTTATTTAATACAATTCTGAACATTTTTAATGAAAATATCTTCCCTTTTTACCTTTTGGTGGTTATTTAAATTATGCTTTAGGCTATATGCAGGGTAGCTATATATGCATAAGCGAACCATTTCTGTAAAGTTTATTATCTAAAATTTTCCAAGCAATCAATTTTCTAAACATGATTTATTACTTTACCGTACAGAAGTTTTCTATTATTTTGGGCAAACGTACACAACCAAACCAAAAACAAAAACAAATTTTGTTAACTCTTAACTTATTGTAAATTTGTACTTTTGGCTTTTCGACACACTTTGGGTATATTTTTTTCTCATTTTAAGATGTATTTCGTATTTAACATGAATTTTTAGTCATACCAAAATGCAGTATAACATATACACACACAGAAGTAGGTATACACACCTGCATACAGTACATACTCCTACATCAGATTACAGAGCAATTTGTGTACCACAACATTTCCTATGATATGAGTTATAAGAAATAATTTGATCTACCATATAGTACGTATGGTTATCCCGTTTGAAATGCAACAACGTAATGCCATGAACACTGAAAAGCATGTGGATGCGTACAAAGGGGAGTGTGGGATAATGGTGAGTCGAAATGAAATGACATGCGAAATGTAGTGGTTTGTTGATTGACGAAGGTTAATATGTTTCGAAAAATGAAAAACTTTTATTTTTAAAATATAACAAATATTTTTTTTTTGTACATAAATAAATACGATAACATGATTTTTTCGTTATTTCATGTGGGAATTTTTGTTAATATTTTAAGAAAATAATTTCAACTAAAATTTCCATATATAAATTAGGTATGAGAGACATCGAAGTTGCTATTCATTTGTTATTTTAAATTATAGTAAGTTACGAACCCTTTGGTTTCTTTTTTTCAAAAGTTTAAGGTATTATTGATATTCTGGCTGTGGTTCTTGTATTGTCCAGCATCGGTTTACACAGCCTTTTTATGAATTGAATAGACCATATTAGGCAAAAGCTGATGCATGCACCATATCAATTCTTCATTGTAATTATTTGAATAACTCGGCTGGTGAGCCATCGACCCCCGCGGCTTTGTTACTCTTTTTCTTGTTTATTGTTATACAAACTTTGTCATAATCCTCTTTGCTATTATTAGTTTGTGTATTCATCATCTCAGATATTTGTGCTTTCACTGTCATTTAGCAGACTGAAAAACTTTTCCCTTCATAAACTCAGTATGCCCTGGACATCGGCAACCAAAATACCTTCTAGTTTAGTGCGGTCGTGAAATTACAGCCGCATCTTTTCATAGAATTTTACCTGGTTTGTCGGTTTCTGATTTCGGTCTCTTTCTTTTACTGTCTATATGTGCATCTACACATCACGTTATCTATCTCACCCCAAGCTTATTGTGATCGACTCCAACTTGCAAGGTAGGCAGTCCAATTTCTCTCTATTGCAGTTAAACGTTCCTAATTGTGCCAGCTCTTTTTTGACAATGTTGATAGCCAATACTGATATTCCATTCCATAGCGCCCTTATATCAAGTTGCGGATGAGTGCTCTCAGAGAGCAGTTGTGAAAGTCGAGTAGAAACCCTGCTGGCTGTCTGCCGTGAATCCAGCTATTCATTGTCGAACTTTCCTTGGGTTTGTTGATAGGCTTTATTTGTTGCACAGATGCGGATGCGTATCTTTTCTTCTACAAGGTAGTTGATGTTGGGTGCTCGGTACATATGCACATATACAGCACTGGAGGCACATGTCAACGGCCAATCACAACATAATCGTTTTGATTGCATCATTTTCGATCCGATGAATTTTCTTGTGCTTCAAGCTAGTACTACAGACAACCATATTTCGGGACCCAGAAAGTGATGTTAGCCTTTAGTCGTACGATGACATCAACCAGCTGAGCAGCAGCACCTTCCCAATTATGGTACTGAACATACCAAGTGCACGTTTCAAACCGTGACCTTCAAAACGTTTACAGAGGTCGTCATCGAAAGAGGAGTCTCTCATCCGAGGCATTTTGTTGTTTTTCATTGGAGCAGATTTTTTATGTGGTGGATTCCATCATAAGCACAACCGAAAAAGCTTCATCTTCTGGCTTTATTTGTCTTAAAATATATGTAAAAGAATCGTTTTCGACCATTCCCAGGTGAATTGCCCCATTACTACATACTCCCTGCTGAAAAAAAGGTGAAATGTGAGCAATGAAAACCGAAACAAATTTTCAAAATTAGAATTTAAAGGAAAAGGCAATTACATCGAAAAACTGTAAGTTACAATATTTATTATGTTTTTTCTTCGAAACTTTAGAAAAATTACTTAGAATATCATTACTTGAAATTTTTGCTCTACTTTATACAATTTTACTTATCAACAAGCACGGTCAATACACAGATGTAAATAACTACGAGGTGTATCCAGAAAGTAAGTTTAGTGAATTTTTCTGGGTTTTAGATTTTCTATCTAAGCAAAAAAAAAACGATACTATAGTAAAGGGTGTTTTTTATAAAGGTATAGAACTTTAAGTTGGCATTACTTTTCGAGATGGCGACCGATTTAACAGCTGTCAAGTGATTTATTCTCAGTTTGGTTTGGCAATTCATCATGAATAGACTCACGCTTGAACAAAGCTTGCAAATAGTGCAATTTTATTTCGAAAATAATGGTTCTGTGCGGAAAACGTATCGCGCACTACGTCCATTTTATCGTCGACAAAATCGTCCATCAGAGCAGTTAATTCGATTAACCATGGAACGTTTTCGCACCACGATTACTTTTATTGATAACTCGCACCCCCAGAGACGCCGTACGGTGCGTACAGAAGAAGCTATTGCTGCTGTAGAGCGTAGCATGGAGGGAGACCCGAATGAGTCCATCCGCCATCGAGCAAAGGAATTGGATCTGTGTCCATCCACTTTATGGAAGATTTTGCGGAAGGATCTTGGTTTGCGTGTTTACAAAATCAAACTCGTGTAAGAATTGAAGCCAAACGATCATCAAGTAAGGCGTAGCTTCGTGGAATGGGCCCAAAACGAGATTACCGTTATTCCCGATTTTCATAAGCGAATTTTGTTTAGCGATGAAGCGCACTTCTGGTGGAATGGCTACGTCAACAAACGAAATTGCCGCATTTCTAGTGAAGGTAATCCTCAAGTGTATGTTGAAACACCGTTATATCCAGAAAAACTGACTGTTTGGTGCGCTTTATGGGCTGGTGGAATCATTGGTCCGTACTTTTTCAAAAACGATGGTGGCCAGAACGTTACAGTCAATGGTAATCGGTATAGAGCCATGATTACTAACTTTTTCATTCCTGAATTGAATAACCATGATGTCCAGGAGATGTGGTTTCAACAAGACGGCGCAACATGTCACACAGCTCGTTCCACAATAGATTTATTGAAAGACACGTTTGGTGGCCACCCAATTTCACGTTTTGGACCTGTGAATTGGCCTCCAAGATCTTGTGTGATTTAACACCGCTAGACTACTTTCTGTGAGGCTATGTAAAGTCATTGGTCTATGCGGATAAGCCACAAACGCTTGACCATTTGGAAGACAACATTCGCCGTGTTATTGCCGATATACGGCCACAAATGTTGGAAAAAGTCATCGAAAATTGGACGTCCAGATTGGACTACATCCGCGCCAGCCGTGGCGGTCATATGCCAGAAATCATATTTAAAATGTAATGCCACAAGATTATCTTTCGGATAAACAAAATTCATGTCAATCGAATAATCCATCGTTGTTTTATTGCAACTTAAAGTTCTATACCTCTATAAAAAAACACCCTTTATATAATGTAAGCTATTTACAGGTGTTGAAGTGGGGTATCAATTTTTTGGAAGTGTTATACAAACGCAAATGGGGATTCTTGAACATTCTCACAAAATAAAGAGTTTCGTATCTGATTGGTTTTGTTCAGTTGATTCTCCGACAGGGTGAAAAGTTGATGAATATTGGAACGAGTTCCCGTCGTCCCTTGTCAAATTTGGTTTCGGCGTTCTGCCATCTTCAGTGTCGTTGATCGTTTCGTATCTAGTAATGACCACGAGACGTTCCTGTTGCAAAGGACAGAAGCCGGGCTGTATTATAATGTTGCCAACATCACGAAAGTAAAATCTATACGGCCGTGAGAGGCTCAGTACCCTTACACTCTGCATTCGCCTCGTATTAACATTTTTGCATTCTGCTGAAATTTACCATAGATTTCAATACAATATATATTTCACTACTAGAAAACCAACGGCATTTCCACCTTACTACATACTCAAATACCGCTAACATTTACTGAGAAAGGGAGAATTCAAATGAAATCAATTGCTAATTAAGTTATGATCGGGTTCGGGTGAAGAAGCAAATATAAATGACAAGCGACGACCAAGTAAATACATATCGACAAATATACTTAAAAACAAAGTTCGAATATAAAAATTCTAAATACGTATATACATATATCGAATATATTTATGTATGTCTGTATGAATGCAAAATCTATTGAAAGTGCACTTTGGAAAATAAGAATTAAAAAATTGCAGAACAAAATATAAAACTCAGCTGCAACTGACGTTGAATGGTGAAAATGCGAGTAAGTGAACGTTGTAACGGTACATTAGCGCTCCAAACTAATACGTATTTACTGCATTAATGCACAAACCAAATAATTGAATGATTGAGTGAATGAGTGAGTGAATTACGGAATGAAGGTTTGCGGATATTGTGGCGATGAAATTAAATTACCGCTTTTATTCAATACTAACAGATCTAACTCTTTACGTGTATATGAATACATACAGTGGCTGCATTAAATGCAGCTGCGTTCCAAAAATTTTGCTCACAGCTTATCTCATGCACGCACTTGCCTATATTGTAGCCAAAGCCAGTTGCATTTGTAACGGTAGAAGGCTTTTCTTATAAATACTTACAACTGACATTCAGTAATAGTTTAAAGTCAACTTTAGTGTTTTTTTTGAGTTTCACATTATCAGCATACTAATTTAAGTTAAATAGGCCGCCATACAACGATCGAACAGCGTGAATTGGTCGTAAACCATTTTAAAAATGGAAAACCGCAGCGAAACAGCAGTGTTTCGTACATAAAAATCGTATACAAAATAAAGGTCAAATAAAATTTTCAAGGAACCTAACGTTTACTTGTACGAAAAATTAAATAAAATCTCAGACTATCGGTTACTAAATTAACCAATGAGCTTCAGGGGGAGCTTGATTAATCATTTTGTGCTGAAACTGTTCGAGTACTACGTATGCACGACTTCAATGGCCGAGTATACCGAAAAAAGCTATTTATTAGCCAAAAGAAAAAAAAAACATAGCCGAGTTGCTTTTGCCAGGGAGCCAGGGAAACCAAGGGCTTTTGGAATCAAAGTTCAAACGTTTTAGCTCAGATGGAATGGCTTACGTGTGGCGGAAACCCAACACTGAGCTTCCGAGTTGTTAAACCAGGCCAATTGATAAACATGGTGGAGGCAGTGTTATGGTATGGGCCTGCAGCCCGCGTTTGAAATTTAGTCTTTGTTGAGGGTATTAAGGATATAACGTTGTATCTTGATTATTAAAAGAAAATGTACACCAAAGTGCCGAGAAACTAGGGATACGTCAAAATTTCCGGTTTAGAATTGTCTACTTGTAATCAATCCACCGTCCCAGTCACGTGACGTGAACCCGATCGAGAATTTATGATCTTTATTAGAAAATAACATTCGTAATCACCGTATAAGTAATAAGGAACACGTAAAAAGTGCAATTTTGGAAGAGTGGAACAAAATCGGAACAGAAAGTACAAAAAAAAAATAGTTTAGTCCATGCCGAGAGACTTAAAGCTATATTAAAAGCTTACGGGCATCACACTAAATTTGAAGAAAATTTTATTTAAACGATTTAACTTATTTTTAGTAAAAAGTTCACTGCATGAAATAAGCTGTGACATAAAATTTGTTAATGTTTCTAGTTTTTTATTTATAAGCTGTTAATTAATAATTAAAAAATAGCAAATGGAGTATCTTTTATAAGCTACACATTCATATCAATAACTCGGAGAGTAAATTATTTCGATAGGTGTTTTTGTTGTCAATATATTTATGCATTTAAAATTTTATAATTGAAATTTCATGAAATAAGCTGTGGGCCACTGTACATATGTACGAGTACATGCCCTGCAGGGAAAAGGTAGACTGGTATGCAAAAAATTCTAGTTAAATACTAGTATGAAATAGAATGAAATGAATTAGTATGTTGTAGTTATTTCTAACACTCGCAGAAGTGTTTCATTTTCTGATAAGCTCTATTTAACTGTGTTCTATGTCGTTGTCCTCTACACCGTCACGAGAGCCGATTGGCTAGGCGCTGCCACTGTAGCGCGCAAAATTCACTATTCGGGTATCGATGCAGGCAATATATATAAAGGGTGTGTTTTATAGAGGTATAGAACTTTAAGTTGGTTGGCAATTCATCATGAATAGACTCACGACTGAACAACGCTTGTAAATAGTGCAATTTTATTTCGAAAATAATGGTTCTGTGCGGAAAACGTATCGCGCACTACGTCCATTTTAGCGATGTGTAGCGATGAAGCGCACTTCTGCTTGAATGGCTACGTTAACAAACAAAACTGCCGCATTTGGAGTGAAGGTAATCCTCAAGTATATGTTGAAACCCCGTTACATCCAGAAAAAATGACTGTTTGATGCGCTTTATGGGCTGGTGGAATCATTGGTCCGTATCATTGGACGTAGTGCGCGATACGTTTTCCGCACAGAACCATTATTTTCGAAATAAAATTGCACAATTTGCAAGCGTTGTTCAGGCGTGAGTCTATTCATGATGAATTGCCAAGCCAAACTAAGAATAAATCACTTGACATCTGTTAAATCGGTCGCCATCTTGAAAAGTAATGCCAACATAAAGTTCTATACTTCTATAAAAAATACCCTATATATATATTTTTTTTTTGGTGAAACTGAAATTCAACACACACATATGACAGTTCGCAGAATGTCAAAAAATACCAATTGCTAACATGGGAAAATGCTGGAAATAATGAAAAACTTAAAACTAAGAGTATTCTTGCGAATAACTACTGCCTGCAGGGTTTGCACATATATACATAAGTATATCAGTGGAAACAAATGGTAGTTGCGTTTTCGAACTTTACATTGTTCCGTTGCTGATTAGTATTGTTTGAGTATGCATTTCATTGTTTTTGTTGTGATAGTGGCATGCATTTTTGGCGTTTTCTAACTGTGACCGGTAATTTGCAAAGCGAATAACTTGAGCGTGTAATTTACATTCACTCAAACTCGGATTCACTCAGCATATTAATTGAAAATACCACGAATTTGTTGTGTCCTAATGAGATTTGTTTACGGTTGACAAAAGTGCACAATAAATAAGTATGTGTGGTCGCAGTAAATTGCAGAAATAACATTGGAGAGGTTTGAGAAAAAATGTATTGTTATTACATTCATAGAAAAGTCTTGAATTGCACTTCCAATTGTGTCTCATTTTATGAAAAGGTAAAATGTATAGAATGAACTGAACCCTAAAGTTTTTTTTCGCAAGAAAAGTATAATGAAAGCAAAATTTAAACTTAAACAAAGTTTCTCATTCTCCCACCAAGGCGAATTTAACAAGGCGAAGTTACCATGACATCGAATCCAACTTATTTCTTTCATTGAACACCGCTATTATTAAACATTTTTTCAGTTATGTTGTGTTTGCTTGAATTTGATTTGATTTTCTAATTCGTTTAGAGAAAAGCAAGGTTCTTCAAACTGGAGATAAAACCGAAAGTGAAGTGAACAATAAATGGTTTATGTAATATGTAGTTTTTCTGATAACACTATGGACGTGGTTTCCTTTACATTAGACATTTCAAAGAGGGAACCAGTCTAATTTAAATTAAGGGAACACTCAATAGTCACGACTTTCAAAGCCAGACAGAAAAAGTTTAAAAATTCAGTCAACAGACAACCCCAACACTACATAGAACAAACATAATGAAATTGCGACCAGACCAAATACAGATAACACAATATCCAGACAAGACAAAATCTCGACAACTCTTTACTCGGTAACGAGTTTTTTGGTCGAGCTCCTCCTTTCATTTGATCGTGGGCGTCTTGATGGTTTTCACAACATATAGACCTAAAGTTTTTTCTAAGCCGCTTCCGAAAGGAACGTCTTACATGAATTATTAGAAAAAAGTTTTTTATTACGGACAACAACGAAGACAAATAATTTTAAAAACTTTTCTTTAGAAATAGGAATATGTTTTTTTAAGTTTACAAATAAATCTCGAAGAAAGTTGTGGCATCATCTCTTAATGAACGTTTTAAAAATGCAAAAATTTTATTCCCTGCCACTGAAAATATATTATTAGTTTATTAGCACATTTACAATACATTTCTACGTATCTTTTATGCATAATTTTTGAATGAAAAAAAATCGAGAAATAAAATCCAGACAAAGTTTAAAAATAATTAAAAAAATCTCGCAATATTTTAATCATTTTTACAATTTGTCTAAAGTTTTATTTCTGGATTGTGTCGTATCTGGATTAAATTTCGTCGAGATTGTCTGATCTGGATTTGTTAGTGTCTGGATTATATGTTTCAGGATCTTGTATTTCGGGTATTTATGTATAGGAATTTCATTAAAAACTCTAATATTTCGGGTATTTTTGTATAGGAATTTCATTAAAAATACTGCCCTTTATCGTATACCTTCTCACTCATCTTCCGTTCGCCTCGTCCAATCATACCTTTCGTAACGCCTGCTTCCTCCCTCCTTGCCTTTGAGGAGTCAGTATACTAAGGTAGTATATTGATGTCGCTGAGCATCTGGATGTAATAATCATTCCCATCATAAGCATCCATTGCATCCAACAGCAAACGATGCTAACATTTCACAGAGTATCAGTAGATATGCTTATATACTTCTTTATTGTTAAAAGTTCCCTCTATTGCTGCAACCCTCAATCCTAATACAATGTTTATTATGTTTTTTTAAAAATATTCTTTGACTGAGCTCATCCTCCAATTTTGGTGTTAGTTTTGATGTTTTACCAGCAAATGGACGGCTACGGGCTACGGCTATTCTTATTACATGTCAGAAATACACTTCAAATTATCATTCCCTGCCAGGAGGCGAGAGAGGCGACCACTATAATCCTTCTTTTGTAGTCTTAATTCTTAAATGGTTTTTTTTTCCGAATCTCTGAACAAACCAACAAGGTCATGTGAAATGAACTTTCTCTTTGTCGTATCAAAAATACAAAAATATGGGCGTTATGGAAGACTGAGTGTAATTTAAAAGAAAACAAATTACCAAAATTGGTCTACCATTGTCATGAACAACAGAAATTTCACTTCCTCCAGAAATATAGCCTCAAACATAAGGAAATATCGCTTTCAATTAGCTTTCCACTGAAATATGTGTAATGATTTATTTAATCAAATTTGCATAAAGTTCAATTTCAACTATATATGTGCATATATAACACAACTTTTACGATCGATAACAATCAACAATGGAAATTAATTAAATACAGACTTTCACTTCCTACACTACTATAAAATAATTTAAATTTCTTAAAATGGCGAGAAAAATTTTTACAAGCAAATATACACATAAAAATTATTGCAGAGAAATGCGCCTAAAATACAATACATTCAATGCTCCACCGCCAACTTCATTATTATTTAATCTTTTGTAGGAATTATTATTATATTAAATCACCAACCAGCCAACCACAACTCACTTCGCTCTCGACACTTCATTTAGTCAGCGCAAAGTCAATATTTTGACAAACGTAAACTTAAGTCTACAATTGGCGCTGAAAGTTAACGAAAGTGAAGAGGAGAAACTGAAGACCAAGAAGCACATAGAAGATTTGCCAACACTACGCCAACTGACGAATACAGGGACTACAGAGACTACAGGCAGGCAGTACTGTGAGTGTATGAAAGAGAGGGAAAAAGAGAGAAGTGAATGGTCGATTCGACGTTGAATAAACAAAATGACGGAGGGAAGGAAGAAAAACAAACTTAAATATGATAGACAGCACGACAGCAGTAATAATCTTCCGCACTTCACAAACGCTTCTACCACTATTACGGCAGCACTACTGGCGCTCCTGTTATGACGACTACTAAACACATTCAGTAATGTTAAAGTTTTCACCACAATTCCACAACACACCATCATCAACACTTAAATTCGCCAAAGTCCATTAGGTAAACACTGCGAATCAGGGAGTGAGCGGAGGAGCTGGTGAGGTGCTGAAGCGGAAGTGTAAGTTGTGTGGCAAAATGTGCGGCGGAGGTCACTAAAAAAACGAGCATCTGAGGCATTCATGCAACACAATTCACAGTTAACTGCCAGCACAATATTGTTGTGAAGATTTTGCTCTACTCCAGCGTAAGCTATTTACACTGTCACATACACACTCTTCCTCCTATCACCAGGCGTTTTGCTTTCAAATGACTTCCTGGCCTTCCTAGTCTACCTTGGCGCACCTGCCTGGATATTTATTTATGTAAATTCAATCTGTATGCACGTACACTACTTCCTATTGTGCATTTCAATGTCGTCTGACTTGTACTGCTCCTGGTTGTGTATTATTGTATGTTATTTGTTATTTTCTTTATTATACATTTTTATCTTTTTTTTTCTTTTTCGTTAATTTAGTCATCGCACAGAATTATTGACATTTTAAAGTTTACTTTTTGATTAAATTATGTCCTTCCTCAAACTTGTTGTCAAAGTCCAATATATGTGAGTTCACGTGTATTAAGGGTATATTAAATTGTTTTTGTTTTCTTAGTTTTTAAGTGGAAGTTAGTAGTTTCCCATTTTTTGCTCTTTTCTTCAGCAGCACGTGGACAAACTTATTTTCTTAAAATAAATTTCTTTATAAAAAATTTCATAAACTTTTTTTTGAGCATAAAGAAGGATAACAAAGAACAGATGCTAAAATTCATGATAAAAGATTTATAATTTTTTTTTTTAAGAGAACAGTGAAACTTCAGTAAGTAGGAATTTCCGCCATTAAAAAAAACTGCTTCCACGAAGGATTACATATTCGTTATTGTGAGAAAGAAAAAGATTTAATTATTAAAAATTATTCATTTTTTGTCTACAAATATTGTAAGAGAGATGCTTAAACATTTGCAGAGGAAAGCCTTAAGACTCAGTTAAACTGGAATTTCTGAAATGAAATTTATCCTCTTTTTCATCTATACTAATTATATAAAATTGCTTATATGAAAATATTCGTAACGGCTAATCTCGAAAAGTAATGGCCCAATTTTTATGAAATTTTTTATAAGAAGCAAGTTTTCCCAAAAATAAACCAGGTGGCGTTTTCATTTTTTCCATTTTCAAAACTTAAAGCCCCTTATTTCTTATAGATCAAACTCAAGCTACAGCGGAACAAAAATGTATGTGTGGGTGTGTATGAACTCAACGTAGAGAAAATGTATTTTGACTAAGAGATGCATAAGCCTTCGACAAAAGAGAAGAAATATAAAGAGCATTTTTGGTGATTCCCCAAATTATAATAACAAACACATATATGTATGTATTTTAAGAATGCAATGAGCGCGCTCTTTCCATTTTTTTTGCTCCGCAATAACCTCACGTACAATAATGGTACATACATATGGAAGTACGGACGGCAAAATCAAAGTCTTTTTTACCTTATGCCTCTTAATTCCTATTAACTCGCATTCTTTATTGTTTTTGGCAAACAAAATTGCGTTTGGCTTTGATTTTTATGTTGACAAATATTGAAAATCGAAGCGGCGCATTCTGTAGAAAAAAACACACCTACTTACATGCATGCAAACTTCATTGTATTTATGATCGTATTGTACAAAGGTGTGAAAAGTTCTGCGTACATAAATTGCATTTTCTTAAATTCAAAGGTAAAGTTTTAAATTAAGCTCTTACCCAATTAAGTTAATTATAAGTTTATGATTTTGTTAAACAATTTCTTAGACATGCCAAAAGCAAAATCGCAGTTATCTATATCTTCTGGAAACAGGCGCCAAATTAGGTTCAGAAGAAACGAGACAGTCGCTGAGCATGCAAATCGTTTAGAGAACTCACGGTTGCGTGGAATGCAGAGGAGACATGTGGCGATTCATACGAAATCAGCATTTAACTACAGACCGGATTTAAACTATATGGAACATTCTTCCCTTTTCATGGGTCATATGTGTGAAATTTGCGTTTTTTGTAAAGCTCGAAAGTGGCCGAACGAAACCCCAGGTATGTGTTGTAGTAAGGGCCATGTCAAATTAAATGATATCGGCGAGCCTCCTCCAACAGTTAAGGCGCTACTTACAATAACTATAGGGTTATAATCCATGCCGACAAGCACCCTGTTAGCGAACACCGTGGTCGCTATAATTCTCCGACTACAGGCGAGGTCGCAGTATTGATAGTTGATGATAATGCTGGTCCCCGCGATATTATCTTACATTCACGCGACAATACTCTCCATCGAGTATCAGAAATTCATCGTTCATATGACCCCTTGCAATACCCTATTATATTTTTGAATGGTGAGGATGGCTACAGCATAAATATACCGCAAACTTTTCCAAGCACTGGGGAATCTAATCCACAAAAAACAGTTTCATGTATGCAATTTTATGCATATAAAATAATAATAAGAGAAAATAGCTTTAATGCCCTTCATAGATATGGATATCTCTTTAACCAATACTGCGTGGACATGGCTGCTAAAATGATTACCGAGAGGTTAAATTTTATAAGAGCACATCAAAAGACATTGCGTGCAGATAATTATATACATCTAAGGGATGCTGTTAACGAGGATTGCAATCCCGAAAATATAGGCAAGTTGGTAATTTTGCCGTCTTCATTTACATTTACAGGAGATCGCCTCGATATTTGCATGAACGTACACAAGACGCCCTATTATATGTCCGTCATTAGGGAAGGCCCGATTTATTTATTACTTTTACGTGTAATGCAGAGTGGATAGAAATCAAAGACCAAGTGAGCGTCATAACATTGTATCAAGAGTATTCCATGTCAAACTACACCAGCTCAAGAACTTGATTACGAAAAAAGATATTTTTGGAAAAGTTAGGTGCCATATGTTTACTGTCGAATGGAAAAAGCGAGGTTTACCTCACGCACATATTTTAATTTGGCTAAGAGATAAAATACTTCCCGATGACATGGATCGCATTATATCAGCAGAAATTCCAAATAAGGACGAAGGTCCTTTGTTGTATGATATAGTTACAAAAAATATGATCCACGGCCCATGTGGTGCTAATAATTCATCATCGCCATGTATGTTGAATGGACGATGCTCAAAACGATATCCACGCGAGCTCCTCTAACATACGCAGACCGGGGAAGATGGATATCCAAAATATAAGCGAAGATCCTCAGCGGACGGTGGCCATACGCATTTACTTGCTAATGGGTACCAAGTTGACAACCGATGGATCGTTCCATATTGCCCCGTTCTATCCAGATGTTTCTCCGCTCACATAAATGTAGAGTACTGCCATTCGGTGAAAGCAATTAAATATATTTGCAAATATGTGAATAAAGGTAGTGACGCAGCGACATTTTCAGTGCAAAATAATATGGACGAAGAGCAAAATTTTTTGAATGGCAGATATTTAAGCACGTCCGAAGGTATTTTGAGATTACTAAGATTTTCGATACATGAGCGATTTCCAGCGGTTGTACATCTATCTGTTCACTTAGAAAATGGGCAAAGGGTTTATTTCACACCGAATAATGTCGAGCAAGTACTGCAGCAGCCACCACAAACCACTCTGACAGCATTTTTTTTCCCCTTGTTCAGTTGATGATTTTGCAAAGACTTTGCTTTACTCCGAGGTACCCGCCTATTACACTTGGGTTAATAAAAAGTGGCAACGTAGAAAACGAGGAGAGAATGTCCCTAATCATCCCGGCATTAAGCGAGAAACTGCTTTAGGAAGGGTATATACAATACATCCAAATTACACAGAATGTTTCTATCTCAGTCTTTTGCTGCATCATGTTCGAGGACCAACTTCTTTCAGTGATTTACGCAAAATAGATCGCCAAATATATCCAACATATCGAGCAGCTTGCCAAACAAGGCATTTGCTGCAGGATGATAGTCATTGGAAGAACACATTGTTTGATCCCACTGTCTCAGAGAGCGGGCAGAAAATGAGAGAGCTTTTTTCGATCATGCTTATATATTGCGAGATTTCTGATCCAGCACATTTATGGAATTTGTTCTGCAAAAACTTATGTGAAGATATATTATATAGTGTGCGCGAGAGTAGTAATGACCCTGAAATGGACTTTACTGAAGATATATTTAATACGGGGTTTATTCTTCTTGATATGGTGAGAAACGTATAAAGGATTTCGGTTTACCTGAACCTAACCGCAGTATATCAGACCTACACCCCATTTCAAGCATATCCGAAACAACGCACAATACGCATGACCTCCACCAATTTTTATTAGAAAATGAGCCAAAGCTAACCACAGAGCAACGAGTAATATACGATAAGGTCTGCTCCAGTGTAGAAGACAATGCAGGAAATATTTTTTTCATAGATGCGCCCGGAGGCACAGGTAAACCCTTTGTGACTTCACTTATTTTAGCTAAAGTTCGCATCGAAGGCAAACTTGGTGTTGCAGTTGCTTCTTCTGTCATTGCTGCTACTCTTTTGCGTGGGTGAAGAACTGCTCATTCCACCTTTAAGCTACCACTTAATTTTTCACCAGAACAAAGGAGTGCCTGCTCCATTAAGAAAAATAGTTCTACCGCTGATATTCTTCAGAAAGCATCTCTTATAATATGGGACGAGTGCACAATGTCTCATAAGTATCACATCGATGCTGTAGATTTATCACTTAGAGATTTAAGATCTTCTCAGGCGCCAATGGGTGGAATTACATTTGTATTCACAGGAGACTTTAGAAAAACTCTACCAGTGGTTCCAAACGAACGAGCTATCATTACTTCAACAAAGGCCACCCGCAGACGAAATTAATAAAGCTGTTTCTGAAAGAATACTAACAGAGTACACAATTTACAATTCCCTTGACGAAGTTACAGATAAAGAAGACGTTGTTCACTATCCAGCGGAGTTTCTTAACTCTCTTAACCCCTCCGGCCTACCACCGTTTGAACTGCGTCTGAAAATTGGTATGCCAATAATGCTTCTACGAAATCTTAAGCCTCCCAATTTATGTAATGGTACTAGACTAAAAATCACGCAATTAATGCCTAATGTCATACAAACGATAATTTTAACTGGTCCTGCAGCAGGCGAAACAACAATGATTCCGCGGATACCAATGATACCCAGCGATCTACCTTTCAGTTTTAAGCGAGTCCAGTTTCAGTCCAGTTTCCTTTGAGAATATGTTTTGCAATTACAATTCACAAGTCCCAAGGGCAAACATTTAGCTATGTTGGGGTAGACCTTCGCAACGAGGTGTTTTCTCACGGTCAACTGTATGTCGCTCTGTCGCGAACTGGTTCACCACAAAACCAGAGTTTTCTTATACCTGGAAATGGCAACAAAACAAAGAATGTTGTGTTCACGGAAGTTTTTAATAAATGAACAAGATGTACTTTATTTTATGAACTAATTTTTGCGTTTCACAATCCATTTTACTAATGTAGGTACCTAACGTTGTTTGAATTATTATAACTTTGAGTTTTTTGTTGTTAATAAATGAATTGTTTATAACGTTGTTTAATTTTAAAGTGTTTGTATTTCATCTAAAGGTGGTATATTACATTCCCTGCAGAAAACAAGCACAAAATATGAATGCGTAACCCATTTTTACACTCTACTCAAAGCTAAACATCGGTATATTTAATTTTTGCGGCGTAACGAAGTAAGCCGGGTACTTGCTAGTATATATATAAATCTATTTTATTACGAGAGAGTTGGCTTATATATTTCTGGATTAGAGAACAAAACCCGATATTAAACATCGAAAATCGGTTTATTTATTTTCAAATATTAAAATTTATACATTTGAACCAATTGTCTAAGAACTTTTGCCACTTTGATTAAAGTATCTTCAAAACATACGCTCTGAAGACATCAACCGCCTTTTCAGGCGCCAAAAAACCTTGACCTCTCAGTTTATTTTTTACGTAAATACGTGAATAAAGAGAAGTCATTTGGTGCCAAGTCAGGACTATACGGTGGAAATCGATGTTATGAGTGCTCAAAAATGCAGTTATTTCAATCGTTTTGTGAGAACTCGTATTGTCGTGGTGAAGAGTGATCCGTCTTCGGCGGTTCGTTTTTTCAGATTTTTTGACAACTGGCGAAGAAAAGATTGTGTACCACTCATAATTTACCGTCTTGCATTGTTCTAATGCTAGGATGAGGAAAGTTCAGTTTTTTTTTTGCTTAGATGTGCTTCGTGTGCTTCTTTAGGCGCACCTGGAAACAGCCATACAGTCAATTGTTCTTTACTTTCGGCATTTACGTATATGAGCCGTAAATCCGCAATACACAATGTCCTAGATGTGTTTCGAAGCAACGCTATCGTATTTTTCAACATTTCTCTCGATCAATTAACACAAGTCTTTTTTGACCGATTGACAAATTGTGTGGGATCCAATTTGAACAAATTTTTTTTTATAATTAAATGTTCATGAAATATTGAATGTAGACTGGTTCCACTTATGCCTATGGCTTCACTTATGTTATTATAGTTGGCTTTGAAAAAGCATATTCTTTGAAAGGAATACAAAAATTAGATATAAAACGCTGTGTGCAGCAAATAAAAAAACAGCTGCTGTACTCTGCCTATATTCTCCGCCTATATTAGGTCATAACGTCCTTATGATGCAGTACACACCGGTGGAAGTAGAGAAAGAGGAAGACCTTCACTTCATTAAAATGATTAGGTAGAGGAGTATCTGGTTTCACTTCAAACGATTGTTGAATTGTTATGTTTGGGTTTAACCTCTCAATGACTGACGTTCATTGCATCATCTTCAATTCAGAACTCATGTTTGTCAGCTATAAATATTTTATAATATTAATTTTGTTAGAGGCTATAAGTGGTCGCTTCTAACAAGCTACTTTCACTGAGATATTACTGAGAATAGCTTAAAATGGATTCCGTTAGACTTTTGATGAGACCAAATTACTGTGGATATCACTCAGTGCAGAAAATTTATGCAAGATTCAACTATACGCCTATTTTGGGATTGTCGTTTATATACAAGAAAAGAGAAGGTCCAAATATTATGAGATTCTTTCATATGATTACAAATGTGCTCCAGGCTCTCCTTATGTTCTGAAGTAAAAAATATCTGATTTACGATCACTTACGTTTTTTTTAATTTTTTTTCTCGGTTAAAAGTATATGGTGGAAGTATATGGTGAACCTGCGCCGATCGATAAGTCATGGTTTCGACGCTTCAAAAGTACTGATATTAGCGTCAAAGGCAAAGAGCATTCTGGTCAACCCAAAAAGTTTAAAGATGAGGAATTGGAGGCTATAATGGATCAAGATCAGCAAAAAAAATGGAAATTGAACTCGTTATTGACTACAACTTGTACGTTTGAGCCGTGCATTGCGCGAACAGCGGTCAGAAACGACCGAAAGGGATGGCAAAGCCCTACGTGGCTGTAGACATGCTGGAATAGAAGGTCCGACCTCCACCCGTCATATTCTTCAAACCTTGCACCTTCCAACTACTGGCTTTTTCAGCGGATGCAAAACGATTTGAGAGGTCATCGGTTCGGGTCCTTTGAATAAATCCAAAAATGACCCAGATGACAGAGAGGTCTCATCTCTTAAAGATGGTATTAGAAAAAGAAGTCGCTTACGGCGGACAATACCTTTGAAAAAAACAACACGTACACCCAATATGTTCCAAAAGGAGAAGAGATGCACCCACCAAAATTTATACCGATCATATCAGAGTGATGAGCTGAGGCGATTTAGCCATGCCCGTCTGTACGTCTGACTGTTCGAACGCAAACTAATCTCTGTTTTTGAGATATTTCTACTAAATTTGGTAAGCATATGCAATAATACATCGCAAGCGGCCAGATCGAATCCCATATATACGACGATAAATCCGTCAAAAAGCGTCTAGCATGTACTGAAAATCATCGATCGGCTTGGCTTCAAAAATCCGCCAAGAAAGCATCTAAGAGCGTGCAATTTGGTACTTTACAGACATAAATTCAGGTGTGTATTGACACTGAAAATTATCGAAATCGAATTTTGCAATTTGTGATAAATTTCAAATGTATTCTTGTTCAAGATCAGCTTTGTTCGAAACCATATTTATAATCCTACATTTTAATTGAATGCAGCAATATGGCAAATAAATAAAAAAAAACTTTATTCTTTATTAAAATAGAGAACTAAATACCAGTAGTATGCTCCAAAAATTAAAGGTAAAGAAACTAGAAAAAAATATCTCATTTGATGATTTTTTCCTCATATAATATGGCTTCCAATGGTTTCCAATAACAATTCATTTCTGCATATATGTTCATACATTATTAACATACTCGGAATAAAATATTGTATTTTTGGCTCATTAAAATTACTTGGTATATGATCAAAGTGATGTCCGGTTAAATGGTCAGCAACGAATGCTATCCCAAACTGAGTTCATTTGAAACTTCAAACGGAAAATAAGTGAACAAGAAAGGAGAGGAAATAAAAATAGTTTAAGATGCAAAAAAATTCTGGCAACCAATTGTGAGCATATTCTATAGAAGGTCGAAGTTTCCTTTATATTCCTTTATAGAGCTTTATTAAGCATGGAAAATATTCTGTTATGTCACAAATCAGGGAAAATCATGCGGAAATTTTCTTTAAATTAGTGAGCATAAGCATTTTGAGCTTTATCAGAAAGTTACGAAATTAAACTAAATTTTCATATCAAAATATATTACTACTAAATAAAATACCAATTATGAAAAATATATTTTTTTCCAATGTAATTTATTTCTTAAATAATATTCATAAACTGAATAAAATACATACATATAAATTTTAATAGTTACTTTTTTTGAAGTAATAAATTTTTCTAGTTTCTTTTACATGATAAACTGATTCTATTTTTATTTTGCATCATTTTCCAGCTGCTTCCGCTTACGTAAATGTTGAAAAAAATGGTGAGCGGTGAATTATCATTGCATTCGGCTTATACGTATTACATGTACGTGTATTACCAACTAACATTCATACCCAAAGTCAAGCATACATGTAACTTGACACACACTGTGCACTTTATTTTCCTACGTATGAGCGAAAACAAATTTTATTTTCTTCTTATCCAATGGTGATTGCATTCTATTTTTAACACTCATATTCTTTGCCACATATGTACATATGTATCACTGTGTACTAGTACCTGTATATATATACACGTATTTTTTGGTATGCATTGCTATGTGAGCTAACACTTTTTGGCATAAAACTTTCTTTCGCCTGCTGAGAGAAGCGAAGTGTTTTGACGCAATGCAATATTCTAAATGCGCACATATGTACATACCTACATGTAAATGAAAGTGCCAAACTACATTTGCAGATGCCACTTTTGTAAGACTTTGTCCTTGACTTTCAACTTTTTCACATCTAAATATCGATTTGTTTTTTGGCTATTGTGTATGCAGCAACGATATTTTCGGTGAGTTTTTAGTTTCACAGTTTCCACGTTTGTACGATTTTAATTTATTTATTGCACAATCTCATTTATTTTGACGCTAAATTCCATTTAACGCTATTTTGCTTAATTTAACTGATTATTTTTTACTATTTTAATGAAAAACTCATTTGAAATTTAAAAAAAAATCATCAAAAATTATGTAACCTACAAATTAAATATTTACCAATAAAGCAAGAATTTTTTTTAATATTATGCGTTACAAAAATCGAAAGCGTTTCTAAGAGCAGAATACGAGTTTCGGTTTATTCCAGCATTCAACTAAGAGATATGGTCCTTCTACTAGATCGATAAAACTACCAGAAAATCGTTATTGAAATTTTTTTAAGTCTAATCGAATTATTATATCAGGTAAATTGGAAAGTCCTGTCCTGACACATAGATGGTGCTACTAGAATTAAATTCATATGATTTGTTGTAAGACCTAACCTACAAAAGACACATGATAAATATATCAGCTGTCGGATTTTTAGTTTGTAAATTACAGCATTTTGAGTGAAGCAACTTTTGTTATTGTGGAAAAAAGTGAATAAAAACGAATGTCACGTGTTAATAAAATATTGCCTTTTGAAAGGAAAAAATATAGTCGAAGCACAAACTTGGCTTGATGATGAGTTTGCAAAGACTGCCCAGGAAAATCAACCGTCAAGGATTGGTATGCTAAGTAAAGACGTGGTGAAATAAGCACCGAAGACGGTGAACGCAGTGGACGCCGGCAAAAGGTTGTTACCGACCAAAACATTAAAAAAAAAAACAGAAAATAATTTTGAATGACCGTAATTTGAAATTGAATGAAATAGAAGGCACTATGAAGATATCAAATGAATGCATATATCATATCATTCACGAATATTTGGGTATGAGAAGCTCTGTGCAAAGTGTGTGCTGCGCGAGCTCACTTTTGACCAAAAACAACGACGAGTTGATGATTCGAAGCAGTGTTTAGAGATGTTCAAGCGTAATAAACCCATTGATATGTGACAATGGATGAAACATGGCTCCATCACTTCACTCAGAAGTCCAATCGACAGTCATTCCCGCTCCAAAGTGTGGAAAAACTCAACGACCGACTGGCAAGGTTATGGTGTCAATATATTTTGGGATGCATATACAGTAATTTTATTAACTACCTTGAAAAAAGAAAGCTCATCAACAGCAACTGATACATGGCGTTATTAGACCAAGACAATGCACCGTGTCACAAGTCAATGAGATCGATGGCGAAAATCCTTGAATTGGGCTTCGAATTGCTTTCGCTTCCAACGTATTGTCCAGGTCTAGCCTCCAGCGACAATTTACTGTTCTCTGATCTCTAAAAAAAATACTCGCTGGTAGGAAATTTTCACCGAATTAAGTGGTGATCGTCGAAACTTAGGCTTATTTTAAAGATTTTCGTACTACGAAAATGATATCAAAAAGTTGGAGATCGCTATAATCAGTGTAGCACCCTTGATACTTTGACTATGTTGAATAAAAAATAATAATTTAACCAAAAAATGTGGTTTTTGGTAGGCCGTGGACTTCTAATTGACCTGTTATAAGTACACATATAAATATATTTATATATATACATACATATATATATATCAGTTAAAATTTGTAAATGACTTTCGACCCGACAAAAATGGAGTCAATACACAACAAGGGGTCCACATAGTCTATGCCAACTACCATTGGATGAGTATCCTCAATATTGCACATAAAGTCTTCATTAGCGTATAGTGTGAAAGATTGAAGTCCACCTGGCGAATTTGCAATTGAACAGATATACACCAAGCACCAAAGCTTGGAAATATACTTGAGGAAAGAATCAACACAAACCAACTCTTCGTAAATTTTAAAACTGTATTTAGGAGCACAAAATGGAGTTTGCTCCATGCCGCTTTGTCTGAATTTGGTATCACCGAAGAACTTATACGGCCGTTCGGGAAGGAACCCTCTCTTCGATACTAAACGAGGTTTCATACAAGGTAATTCCTCATCGTGTGCTTTCTTTAATTTAATGTCGAAGTAAATAAAACAAACTGCAGAGTTAAATATATAAGGTAGAATATTCTGTAAGAGTATGATACTTCTGGTGTATCTCCCTGACATATCCGTGGTTAGGCAAATGGGTCTGACAGTGAGCGACAACAAGACGAAATATCTGCTGTTCTCAAATAAAAAGACAGTGCATTTGCAACGTGGCTCTCATGTCATTGTTAATAGGCATAACTTCGAAGTCGTAAATAATTTTATTTATCTTGGAAACAACAAACACCTACAACAACGTCAGGCTCAGGTAGTACTTTGGGCAGAGTAGGTAATTGAAAAATTAAGGCCCCTCTCGGCAAAAAAAAGGAAGAAATTTACGCTTCAAGTTGCTCATCATTTCCGCTCTGACGACATTATTTGAGTCGACGCTAGAAGTTTTAGAGAGAAATGTTTTGCTAAGAATTTAAGGGGCTTTAAGAATTATCAACGGCCAATACGAGACACGAGACGAGCAATATGAGATTCAAGACGATATTGGCATAATAAGAATTGGCGCTTTGTAAACGATGAAGTGATTTTCGGGTGAACTCCACCTCCAATGTTTTTCATTTCAGAAATACATGCGGAGGGCTTAACATAATTAATTGTCTATTTTTTTGGATCCTGGTCGGACCAGGACTCGAACCCCGGCCTTCCGATTGGCAGGGTCAGATGGAGTGCGACTGTTTCTCTTGGTTTTTGCAATCGGCACTAAATGGCGAAATAAATAAGCCTACCGGCCCGCTGTTGCTAAATAACTATAATCGCCAATGAAAAATAGGAATAAGTCACAGTAAAATTTCATAGAGTTGAAATGGTTTAATGAATTCAGGCTCTCCAAAAATTTTTCCAGTGCAAACCAGCATTTTAAAAAGATAGTCGTCGTTCTCTAGGCGTATCAGAAGAAGAACTAGAAAGGAGAGGTTTAAATTTGTTTGCCTAAAAATAAACTTTTTCTACACAACTGCTGTAGCATCGGCGGCGATAGTTTTTATACATAAGCTCAGGTACGTTAAATTTAGAAAAACCTACGCACAATTGAGTTCGATCTCACTCAAAACAGATTTAACCGTAAAATTTCCTAATTTTATCCGTATACTTTGACTTTTACTTTTATCAGATTCTTTCGTCGGAAAATTGTGGCAGCCACTTCAAAGCACGAATTGTTCAAAATTTCACCACTGACATCACCCATAAAAAAATAATTACTCCCCTCATTGAGCAGCTTAAAAAAAATTAGAATGACGCAGACAATTACTAGGAGGTAACTGAGAGGCTCAATAACTCTTTCACTGCAATACAAAGTCTCGATGTTGCGGAATTTCAATATAATCAATGAGCATTGCGCTCAACACTACCTTAAATGTCTCGCTAATATCAGGAAGCTCCATACATTTGCTCAGATAAGCTCAGTCTCGTTATTACGAAATTTCAATATAGTCCATAAACAGAGCTCCGCACATTTTCTCATCTCATCTCAGCTGGTCTTTTTCCTTACCTTCCGCTGGTTAAAAGGCCTCATCGGCCACAGCAACAATATGAGGTGGTCGACGGGCAAAGACTACTTCGATGACGGCACTAGACTCAAGCAAGTTGTTCTAGCCCTCGAGTTGTATGTGAATACCTTCTATGGAAGGAGAACCCTATTGAAAGATTCGAATTATGCATATACAAAAAAAAACCTTTGGCTTTTTCTAACCGAAAATATAATGAATTCACTTGAAAAATTCAGTCCATGTACTGCTCACATGCAGACTCGGAAAATATTTGAAGTTTTACACTAGATCATGCAATAAGCCACACACAAAAAAATTTCAATCAATAAATTTTCTTTATTTTTTTAAGAAAGAATTTACGGTGAAAAAATAAATAAACTCGGCAACACGTTCAAAATAAATAAATCTACTCAGCAATCATTTTAACACTCCGTAAGTAGAAAGCTTTAGCTTGAAGCTGCAGCAAACCCAAAGGGCAAAAATCAAATAAATAACCCAAGATTCGTTCCAAGAAAATTTCACAACTACAACACATCAAACCATACTTTCTCCACACTGTTGTACAGTAAATATATGGAGAAAACAGAAATCAATATCATATTAAGAACGGAAGGAAGAGCGGCAACGGTGAGGAGAGTCAATGGCAGTTGCCAGCCATTGGCCCCCTGCTTGGCTAAGCTCATACAGCTGCATAGCCTTGAGGAAGAGAAGGAATGTGTGCGTTAAAGTGTTGCACACAAATGCTACAATTACAACAAATTGAAGTTGCCAAATTCAACACTTTTCAAATGGGTTTGCTGTCCACCAAGCTGACGCAAGAACTGTAAGGAGCAGAACAAAACAGATATAAAATAAAATAAAATAAAAATAAAGAGAAAAAAATCAATTACATTGCAGAGATTACATTTCATGGTGTCTTTTGAGTTTTGACGAAAATTATTTTTGCTTTTCTAAAAAAAAAGAAACTTTTTATACACTCAAATACTCAGTTCCTGCTATCCAAGGATAATACGCTTTGAGGAGACTTAAGCAATTACACTAAGTGTGCATTTGAAATCGTTAATATCATGTTATGTTCATTTTGTGTTGAAAATAGTACTCAAGTGCATACATATGCATTTGGGCACACACACATGCAAACTCTTAAATTCACATCACACAAAGTTTTTAAACAATTATCATGATTGGCATTTGAGCTGCAAGTGATTTTTTAAGATTTGAAAAACAAAATGTTTTCTCAATTTTATTTCATTTGTAGAATAAAGGAAATAGAAATGGATAGGGGAGTGTTCTTATCTTATCTCACACATGTATAGAGCCATTTTCTTCCGTATGGCATAACTATACTAATGTCAGTCAAACAATTTTACAGTTAAGCACAGTACAATATACTTCAGCTGAATAAAACAACAACATTTGGTATTATTGTTATTGACTTTTCATCTGCATAATAAGCTTGTTCGCATATGCTTCAATCAATATAAAAATACATACAAAATAAGTAGATGTAAATACTAAAGGGTGTTTTTTATAGAGGCATAGAACTTTAAGTTGGCATTACTTTTCAAGATGGCGACCGATTTAACAGCTCTCAAGTGATTTATTCTCAGTTTAGTTTGGCAATTCATAAAATAATGGTTCAGTGCGGAAAACATATCGCGCACTACGTCCATTTTATCGTCGACAAAATCGTCCATCAGAGCAGTTAATTCGATTAACCGTGGAACGTTTTCGCACCACGTTTACTCTTATTGATAACTCGCATCCTCAGAGACGCCGTACGGTGCGTACAGAAGAAGCTATTGCTGCTGTAGAGCGTAGCATTGAGGAAGACCCGAATGAGTCCATCCGCCATCGAGCACAGGAATTGGATCTGTGTCCATCCCCTTTATGGAAGATTTTGCGGAAGGATCTTGGTTTGCGTGCTTACAAAATCCAACTCGTGCAAGAATTGAAGCCAAACGATTATCAAGTAAGGCGTAGATTCGTCGAATGTGCCCAAAACGAGATTACCGTTGTTCCCGATTTCCATAAGCGAATTTTGTTTAGCGATGAAGCGCACTTTTGGTTGAATGGCTACGTCAACAAACCAAATTGCCGCATTTGGAGTGAAGGTAATCCTCAAGTGTATGTTGAAACACCGTTACATCCAGAAAAACTGACTGTTTGGTGCGCTTTATGGGCTGGTGGAATCATTGGTCCGTACTTTTTCAAAAACGATGGTGGCCAGAACGTTACAGTCAATGGTGATCGGTATAGAGCCATGATTACTAACTTTTTCATTCCTGAATTGAATAACCATGATGTCCAGGAGATGTGGTTTCAACAAGACGGCGCAACATATCACACAGCTTGTGCCACAATAGATTTATTGAAAGACACGTTTGGTGACCGCCTAATTTCACGTTTTGGACCTGTGAATTGGCCTCCAAGATCTTGTGATTTAACACCGCTAGACTACACTGTGGGGCTATGTAAAGTCATTGGTCTATGCGGATAAGCCACAAACGCTTGACCATTTGGAAGACAATATTCGCCGTGTTATTGCCGATATACGGCCACAAATGTTGGAAAAAGTCATCGAAAATTGGACGTCCGTATTGGACTACATCCGCGCCAGCCGTGGCGGTCATATGCCAGAAATCATATTTAAAATGTAATGCCACAAGATTATCTTTCGAATAAATGAAATTCATGTCAATCGAATAATCCATCGTTGTTTTATTGCAACTTAAAGTTCTATACCTCTATAAAAACACCCTTTAGTATTCAAGCATGAAAATCTCTCTTTGTTTCAGCCAAAAATTACTTCACTTCGAATAGATTTGTAGAGTGCCAATGAACGAACAATGAGCCAATAAATGGAGCAACAACGATAATAATACATCTGATACAAGTGTTTGATTTGCCACATATAAGTATATACTTGTAAGCTGATAATTCCCTGTAAATTTCGTAAAGAAGTGCTTTCATAAATATAAATGAGCAAATAACAAAATAAATTGTTGGAGAAGTTGATTGTTAACACTGGGAAGATAGTTACATTTTGCAAGTGCTCAAGAAGCTCAAACATATTAAAGGAGTTCATAAATAGTTCAATAATAAGTCAATCAAATATAATTTTCTATGATTTTGTATTTTACTTAACTTGATTCTAAGATGAACAGATTGGTGAAAAGTTATAATCATTGCATACGCACACGCCATTGGTAGCCTCTGTGCGTTCCGAATAGCAGAAAGTTCGAGTCCTGGTCCGAACAACATTCAACTTATAGAAAAAGTCCCCTCTCGGTAGGGCATGTCAAGCACTCCGAGTGTATTTCTGACATGAAACAAAAAGGTCCTCATAAAAATCCATCGACTGTTCGAAGTCTTGGAATAAACTTTAGGTCCCTCCATTTGTTAGAAAAATATTAAGAAGTACAGCACAAATTAGAAGAGGAGCTCGGCCGAAAATCGCTTCAGCGATTACAACTAGCCATTGGTTGTGGAAATTAATTCTATCCGTTTTTTTTTTTCGAAAAAGTGATTTTTCTATTGACAAATAGTAAAAACTCCGTCGGAAGCGACTCCTTTTTCCATCTCTCTGGTAAATTTTAAATACCATCTCTAAAAAGTGAGTCCATTCTGTCCTCGATCCAATCCTCGATTTCTTCAAAACACTCGAACCATTGACCTCCAAATCGTTTTACATTCGCTGGAAAAGCTTGTAGACAGAAGGAGCAAGGTCTGAAGAATACAACGGGTGTGGTAAGATCTCCCATTTCAGCGTTTCTAGGTAGTTTTTGATCGTTATATTCACGTGGGCCGAGCGTTGTTAATGCACAGTTCAAACGCATTACCTATAGTCGATAACGAGTTCAGTTTGCGTTTGACACTGATCTTGATCTATTATAGCCTCCAAATCCTAATCTTCAAACTGTTTGCGTTGGCCAAGACGCTTTTTGTCTGCGACGCTAATGTCACCACTGTTGAAGACTTATCGCGCCGCGCAGATTCACCATAAACTTCTTCAAACATTCGATGGGATTCAGCTACATTATTATTTCAATTAAATTGAAAAATCAAAACATTTCGTAAATAGTGTTTATTTAATAGAAATCCGACATTCTTGAATAGACGAAATGGAAACCTTTCCAACAATAAGGAGCCACGTTTTGAAACCATACCCAATTAAATTATACACCTAATATATATGGGCAAAAAATTGAACTGGTCAACCGTCATTGTAAATAAATACTATTTTTGACAGCTCACGAGGATTACCTGCCCTGTGACACTAGCAAAAATATTCAGTTTGGTCAATAGTTTCACCATTAGTCGACTTACAAACGAATAACGCTTCAAATAATAGAATTTTTTTTATTAATTCATGAGTAAAAAAAGCGTATTATGCACTTTCTTCCTTTGATAGTCAGTTTGGTCCGCTTTCTGAGCGGCTATGCGGAATCTTGTGACTAAATTTGGATGCAAGCATTTAAAATACAGCCGATGCAAGAATTGAAGTCGCAAAGTTGGATGAAGATCCACTTTTTTATGAAAAAATTGTGTTCAGCGACGAGTCTTAATTCTGGTTGAATAGATCCGAGAAAAAGCAAAGCTACCGTATGTTGAGTGAATAGCAACCAGAAATATTTAAAATAAAACCAATGCATCCCGAAAAGAGCAACGGCTTGTGTGGATTATTTGCCGACGACATCAATGGGCCGTACTTTTTCAAGGACGATGAAGGCCGGATGTTACTATGAATGGCGAACCGAAGAGCTGGACTTGACTGGTATGTAGTTTCATCAAACCGGTGTGACATGCCACACAGCACGAAAAATGTCCTGATAGCGAAGCGATTTCAGTGAGCAGTTTATTTCGCTTTTGGGGCCGGTCAATTTGCCGCCTAGATCGTGCGACTTAACGCTTCTAGGCTACTCTTTGTTGAGGTTCATATCTACAGCGACAAATTCGCAATGATTGACGCACAAATTGAATAATTTGTTCACGAGATAGCGGTCGATATGCTGAAGAGAGTATGCCAAAATTAATACGGACGTATGGAGCATTTTCAGCGCCGCCGTGGCTAACATTTACATTAAATAATTTTTAAATTTTACATTATATCGCTCATTCTAATGACTTAAATAAAAAATTTATAAATTCTTTGGAATTTACTCTGGCGAGGTCATGTCATCCGAAAGAGCAGCTAGCGACTTACCTGGCTTCAGTTTGTATCTCCAATGTCGAAGAGAAGAAATGACTGGCTTACTATTGTTGACTCGTATATAATCGTACAAGTGGAGCCTACCAAAAACAAAAATTAAAAATACAAAATATTTATAAATTTTTTTTTTTTGATGAAATGTTTTTTATGAATTTCAAAGTAATAAATTTATCTGGTTGGCATTGGAAATAATACAGTGGCTCTCAAACTTAGTGTTATTCATAACCTATATTAGTTACTTTTTAGAGTTCATAGTGAGCAGACATCAAACAAATTTTATTTTATATACCGGTCGCAACAGCCCAGTTGATAGCATAGCGTATTGCCATTCAGAATGTCTGAGTTCGAGCCGAGGTTCGAACCGAGGTTCGAGCAACATCCAAAATTATAGAAAATAAATTTTTATAATTGCAGTTGCCCATCGGCAGGGAATGTCAAGCCCTCCAAGTGTATTTCTGACATGAAATGAAAGGCTCATCATAAAAATCCATGAGCGCTCGGAGGCGGCTTAGAATAAACTGTAGGTTCCTCCATTTGTTGGTAGAAACTTTTAGACACAAAACCACAAAATTAGAAAGGAACTCGGCCGAAAATCGCTTCAGCAGTTACAAGGGGCAAATTATATATATATATATATATATATATATATATATAGGGATGATATGATTTTTAGGTGTCGTTTTGGCCATTTTTAATATGTCACGATCTGTCTTTTTTTCATGTTATTCATTTTTTTTTTATATGTTACAATTTCATCATGGCAAGATATACGCAAGAACAATATTTACAAATTATTCAATATTATTATCAAAATCATCGTTCTGCAATTAAGAAAATCAACTTCTCCGATGAGACTCACTTTCATCTGAGTGAAGGAAGAAAATGGAGGGAAGAAAATGCACAAATTATTCATGAACAACCATTACATTCACCTAAATTGGCACTTTGGTGTGATTTTTGGTCTGGTGGTATCATCGGTCCGTCCTTCTTTCGAAATAAAGCTGATAGCACAGTTACTGTCAATGGAGAGCAGTGTAGATCGATGATAACCAACTTTTTATGGTCAGAAATGGTTGAAGAAGTTGATCTTAACAACATCTGGTTCCAACAAGACGGGGTTACGTGTCACACAGCACGTGCAAAACCCGAATTATTGCAAGAAAGGTTTGGAGATTTGATTATTTCAAGAAATTATGACATTGAATGGCCTCCAAGAAGTTGTGATTTAACACCGCTAGACTACTTTCTATGGGGTTATTTGAAGTCTTTGGTCTTTAGCAATAAACCAGACTCTCTTCAAGCTTTAAAAGTCAATATTGAACGTGCTAATCATGGCGTATGACTTGATTTAGTAGAAAAAGTGCTCAAAAATTGAGTACATCGAACTCGTTGCTGCAAAAGAGGCCATTTGAATGGTGTTATATTCAGAACTTAATTGTATCGATTGTACAATTTAAGCAGCTGTTGCATCTGTTTTTTCTAAGTTCTATTAATATAGATTAGTTAGTAGGAAAAAAGGAATCAATCTCATTTTAAAGTAGTAATACCAAAAAAAAATTTATGCAATAACAAAAAACTTGACTGCAAAATCCATTCTCAACTCAAATTTATATCAAACAAATTTCCAATAATGAACTTTTCTACTCTACACAAAATTTATAAGCATAGTAATTATGTTACGGTAAAAGAAATTTCAACATACAGCCTTTGCCGTTGCTTGCCTAGGCATACATACACACTATATATAAACTTATATGTATAAGTACTTGTATATGTTAAACAATGCTAACGGCACAGCTAGTGCAGTTCGTCTGCAGAGTTGGCAATTAACGGTAATTATAGTTTGGAAATCAGCAACGCTACAAGTGAAAATTGAAATAAACTTAAGCTGCATGTGTGTATGTGTGTGATTGTGTGTTTGTGAAAGATGTTATGCCGTGGGTTAAACAGCTGGACCTACACAAGCACTTACAGAAACTTCTCTTGAACTAATTGAATCTGACAAACTTTATAATGATATAATTTACTGTGACAGGCCAAAGTACTAGCGCGCGACCTTTAATTTTGGCTTTGAAAAGCCAGCGAAAACGCGCGAAACTTAATAAATTGAATTTAAATCAAATATGGTGGATTATTAAAGAGGAGATTTTGCCTCTAAAAGAAAATGTGTAATGCAATAAAAAAATATTTTATTTCTTTTTTATGTCCTTTATAAGTGATTTCTTCATAAACAAAATCTTTTACTTAGGCGGCTTTTCTTTAAATTATTATATAAATATACAATAAATAAGCCTTGGCGTATGAGTAACATTAGAAGAATAAATTTCTGAAATGAAATTTCTGAACGAGCCCAAATCATATAAATACCTTAGCGTGACTATAAATTATACAAAACACTTACACACATGTTAAGTTGATACAATTGAATAAAGAATATGGTATTTTATGGCATTTAGTTGGATCAGAGGATTGCGCATTTAACATATTTATATATATTATTTCCATTCACACATAAGAAAACTACAACAGCTTCTACCATTATATGTAGAAATATTGAAGAGCAGAATCTGCCTATGAAATATGGCTTCCAGACGCATTTAACGATGTAAAGTTATGGATTTTGTATACATATATTATGCTCGTAATGTACGTAGGCGCTCATCTTCTTCTCTGTATATGTATTTAACGATGTAGCTGTGTGATTGTGCTTATTTGCGGGAAAATCTCTGCCGGGAAACAATTCCATTCACAACAACATTTGGCTTAAGATAAATAATGCCAGCGTTTGTGTAAGCATTCCGGGATTTATTTATAAACATATATATGTATATATGAATCACATGATATGGGAATATAAACGTATGCAGAAGTAATATACACATATGCAATGTACTTAATACATCTGTTTTATTAAGGAGTTTCATGCCTCGGTGATTAAAGGTATAACTCTCAAATATTGAAGTCGTTGAAAAGACGAGATATCCATTAAAAAAAAAGACGAGAAGGGAAGCACTCCACAATCCCGACTTTCAAAATCCAGACAAGACTAAATCCCGACAGCAGCAAATAAGTTACCTTGACGCACGATTTTTTAATTATTTATATAATTTATCTGGTCGGAATTTTTTTTGTCTTGATTATGTGATGTCTGGTTTGTGTTCTGTCCGAGTTCTGTAACTGGAATATATCCGATCTGGATTTAGTAGTGTCGGAGGAATTATGTGTCTCGGGTTATTATATTTCGAAATTTTAGGTGTTGGGATTTCGTTATGGACGCCTGAAATACATTGATAATGCGAATTTCGTCATATACTTCATACAGTTCATTATTCTTTCATTATTATTCATTGTGGTACTAAGTCTTCAAGTCATTGAATATTCTTATCACCAAAAATTCTACGCAATTTTGTAGGAGGTGAATTATTAGGGACTTCTACATCATTTTCGTTTTTCCCTACTCAGTACAAAGTAGCATCTGTTGACAAGAGCCTTATCTATTTAGCTCTGAAATTGAAATAGTCACATGATAAGGAGTCACCTTGGCTGAAACCTCGTTTAGTATCGCATGAGCTCGAAAGATTCTTGCCGGCCCTGACAAAATTTTTCATGTTGGTTAACGTCAGTTTATACAGCGAAATAAATTTTGCGGATATACCAAATTCATATATAACAGCATAGGGCAGCTTCTTTCTATGCTGTACACCAAGAAAGGCCTCCCGACGTTTTGTGATTCTTCAAGTTAGTAATCGCTATTCGAACTTCATCACAGTCGAATGATGGAACGAACATTTCTTCTGTTGGGCATCTTCTCAAATTCTTCGTACTTATGAAGTTCAGCATCTTAAGTATTACCTCTTTCAGCACGTCTCGTTTCCCTCTTCAACTCTTTGTATCTTCCCACAGAACTGGCGTTGAAGTCGATTAAAGCGTTATGAGATAGACAGTATTTTTTCTCTCTACTGCGCTGCAACAATCATATTCACATCAGCCTTTTTCAACCTTCACGGAAGCCAATAGTTTCTTTGGCGACTGTGTGCAGTGATCTTAGAATATTGTTCCACATTTTCTTTATATCGAGTTTTTGAAGAGTGCTTCTATGGATGTAAATCGAGTAGAAAACCGTACGGCTGTCTGCTGTGATTGAAGCTTTTAGACGTCAAACCTTCTTTATGTTTGTTGATTGGCTGCCCAGAGGCAAATGAATATCTTGCCTGCACTAAGAATCGTTATCCCCTAATATACCATAAAGGTTTCGAGCCTTTCGATCCGTTGACAACGTTAATACGTTTATGGGGCTTCGAGCCTCAGCGAAGCCGATTGGCCTCCGTGCTGAAAGGAGGTGTCGTCGTGAAGTCTGCCGACACAGATGTTAAAATCATCGCGCATGATTTTGATGTCCTGAGGGGGCAACGTTGGTATGAGCGTTATAAGCGCTAATAAAATAGTCCTTCTCTTCCCTCGGGATATGCGTTCGCACTGGTCGTCATCGTAGTGGTAAGGTATGATCCGAGGCTTTGTTATATTTTTCATTGAAGCTGATTTCTACATGGTGATTTTCAAACTGAGATCACAACCTCACCGTGCAAAGAGGGGCAATAGTTGGAATACATTTATACAGTAAACTGCTTGCTCCAAGACCGACGACCGCTAAAAGCCACACCTCAGGGGAACACGGAATGCAAAAAGACTATAGTGAGCCTTTAAAACGGGTATTCTGGAGTGACTCAACTAAACCTCACTCTCTTTTTTTTTACCGAGATCTAGAGTTCTATAGGGATTCATCTTGCAGATGTAATTCCATACCCAGAAGTGGAGCCACAGCCTGTACTATGAGGTTCCAGAAAAAACGCCTCTCTCAGAATACTCTCTGCGAATATTGATTATGATTAGGCAAATATGGGTTAAACTCGAACTCATGACATTCCGCATAAGAGTATGCTCTGCTGACAACTCGGCTTTTGCGACTGCCACTGTGTGCCCTTTGGTCACTTTAAATTCCCCTTGTTTTACATAAACTTATATATAGTTTTCTTATAATCGTAGCAATTCATCGAAAGTAAGCAACGTTCAATACTTCACTTTCGAAGTGTTTTCATCATATTGATAATATATAAGTGCATATATATGTGAGTACTGGCAGCGTAAATTAAGCACTTTTAAAGTTAAGCAAACAACTATGGAAACTTGAGGAAAGAGCAGAGAAGAAAAAGAAGAAAAACAAAAACAAAATAGATAAAATCGATGAATTAAGTTTGCAACAGCAGCAACTTAAGCGCTGGTAAAAAAAACTTATCCTGCCAACCGTGTATACTCGTACATACATATGTATCAGCATGTACGAGTGTGCATATAGCATATAGTGGTATTTATCACTTTTGAAAAAGTAAAAGCACTGTGAAGAAAGTTCTTTAAAGTTTACTTTCATATACACACGTACATAACAGTATGTTCTTTCGTATGTGCGTGGGTGTATGTGCATGTTGCAGAAGCTCATAAGAAATTCATTTGGATAAAAGTTGCGAAACACAAACAAAGTGAGAGTGAAAGTGTTAGTTATTAAGATGTAAATACTGTAAATACTGTAAATACTAACGTGTATGTGTAACGCTTTAAACGTTAAATTTTAAAATAGTTTTTTAATTTCCTTTCATAAGGATTTTTTTTAAGATCACAAAATTTAATTTCATTTTTTGATGAATATTTTTTTTTTAGTTCTAAGAGTCTCTGAGGTTAAGGGTTTTATAGAGTTTTCTATCAAGATATAAATATCTCGATCTTTACTTTCTTTACTTGCAGTAATTTTACGAAAAGTACGAGGTGTGTTCAAAAGAAAAGGTGAATTTTGTTTTCTTTGACTGCAATCGTGAATTCTGCATCACGATAATGCACCAGCTCACACATCAATGCTTATTCGTGATTTTTTGGCCAAAAACAAAACCGTAATCATGCCTCAACCACCGTATTCACCAGATTTGGCTCCCTGCGACTTTTTCCTATTCCCAAAACTAAAGAAACCAATGAAAGGAAAGCGTTTTGCCACAATTGATGAGATCAAGTCAGAATCGAAGAAAGAGCTGATGGCCATACCGAAAAGCGCATTTCAGAAGTGCTTCGAGGATTGGAAAAAGCGTTGGCACAAGTGTATTATATCCGAGGGGGATTACTTTGAAGGGGACAAAATAGATATTGATGAATAAATAAGTACTTTTCATACAAATTTAAAATTCATTTTCCCTTGAACACACCTCGTATTGCTATAACACAATGATCACGTTAAATTTTATATGCTCAAGAAAATAATTTTTTTGGATCATAAAGACTGCGAATGATTTTATGAAATACACAGTTAAGGCAAATAATTTATTTGTCGGTATGTTTATTTATTTACCAAAAATAAAGAAAAATCTTTCCATCCTTTGCTGTCCATTGCTCTCTCTCTCTCTCTTTCCTCTCTCCTTCCCCTTACAAATATGCACAATTTTATGAGCTGAGCTAATCCCGTGTACTTCCCTGCTACATTTGCGAAATTGAAATATGTTTGTATGCATGCTTGTATGTACATATGTATGTATGGATTTAATTTTGCTATTACTCAAAGCTTTGATATCACAAAAACTTGCAAAGGCATTTTAAATTTTTCAATGTGGTTTAACAACACTGCTGCACTCAAAGCTATTTCTTCGCAGCTGCAAATGGAGAATAAAATATTTATATGTGTGTACACTGACGAGCATAAATTAAATTTAAAAAATTAAATAAAAATAAATATAAAATTTTTATAAAAAAACTTTCTGCATTTTGAAGATTAAAAAAATAAAAAACGTTAAAAAATTAAACAGCCAAAAGGTGAGAGCAATAAGTATATGTATACATAATTGATTTCTATGTAACTATGTAATTTTCGTTTAAAATTATGAATTCTTGTTTATTAAATTAAATTATAAAAAAATTAATATAAATAGTCACGCAGAGCAGTAGCACGCAATTTTGCTCACTAGTGTATATAAAGCCTCACATTTATCATGCTTTTAAAGTGTTCTGCTGACCTCCAAGCTTTAGTCGGTTTGGTTTGCTGAATATGAAAGTGAAAGCAACATAAAGTTTCTACAGTAAATATTTAAGGATTATCCAGCGGTTTTCATCTTCACGAAAAATATTTGGGACTTTATAGTAGGAAGGATGAAAACAGAGCAAAAAATTTCCAATTAAATAATATACAAATATTCATAAAATTTTTTCAAGCAGTAACTAACTACATTCTTTGTGTTCATAGTTACTTTGTTACTCTAAGATGATGCCTCATTATTTAAAATAATTTAATAATCTTCGGAACTGTACTCTATGTTATTTATTAAAAAGTGCTACCAAATAGAGATTATTGGTAGAGAAATATTTTTTCTTGGAACTCTCTTTGCTCATGGCTTTCATTATACCAGACCACAGCACTACAATTTGAATTCTTAGCAAAATTGCCGCCACTCTTAAAATAATCATTTCCTACTGTGAACAGTTGTCTTCCCTCTTTTTTTTAATAATAAATCCAACGATTACCCTCCTCTCGCCCAACCGACACGAGGAGCGCTATCCGCATAATCTACGGAATTTGAGAATCATGAGAGGCAAAAGTTTGTTAAATGTTGAGAATCAAAACTATTCAGCTAAAGAGAAGAATTTATTCAACAGCTGAAATTTTTTTAATAATTAAAAACTTTAAAAACTTAGGTGTTGAAAGAAACGATAATAATATTTTTAATGCTAAAAAGTGAGTCTGATAGGTCAAAGGTGAAAAATGATTCATTCAGTTCATAATTTCTTTCGACTGACCTTAACAGTAGAGGTGTAGTATAGGTCTGCATAAATACACATGTAGGAACAATGAAGTTTACCTCAAATAAACGCAACGAACTACAAATTGATCCATTAAGAACTACAAACAAGACGCTTAACATTATTCTACGACTTGCGAGAGTGGGTAGACTCAGAAGCTTTAAACGATTAGTATAGTTTAAATCACTTAGAATCCTATTGGAAACGTCTTAATGCAGTAAATAAAAATTGTTTCTGCTCTAGACTCCAACTTATCGGAATGAACTTGCTAATTAGGATTCCATATCAATGAACTGTATTCTAATATTGGCCTCACCAAAGTCTCCAGTAAAAATTCGATTCAAAACACCATTCTTCTCTTCATTACTGAAATCGAATAATGCATGTGAGGACTATAATGTTGCTTAATTTTTGATATTGTTTTATTATCATGTAGGAGGGAGAATGGATAGATCCATCAACGATTAAACTAATCGTATCAGAATGACGAGATAAGTTGATTTAGCCACGTCCGTCTGTCCGTTTGTCTGTTTGAACGCAAAATAGCCCCTCAGTTTTTGAGAAATTTCAATCAAAATAGGTAGGCAGATGCACTTATATGTTTAAACATTCACCGGAACCGCCTAGGTCGGATCACTATAGCATATATCTGACCGATTATTCAGATTTGAAATTTTTGACCATAAATCTGTCAAATATACGTACATAACATCTTACATAACACATTACAAATTGGTTGTGAAAATCTTCGAAATCGAACGACTATAACATATAATCCCCATACACCGATTTATTCAAGACGTTCGGAGAACTAGAACTTTGTAGAGCTATTGTAGCTGCTATGAAAGGAATCACTTATTTGGATGTCCACTAAGATCATGAATTCTCTTATATGTTTGGCCTCATTATTCTATTTATCCACAACATTTGATTAATTCAATTACATCCCTCGCACAGTTGGAGAGTCTTACAAAAAATGCGGTAACCAACTCGTGTGAAGCATGGCGTTCTGGATAAAAAATGGCGCTCCAAAAGACTCACTTCTAAACATTGAGTTTAAGTGTACGGTACTGTTTATTTTAGCATGGATGTTGAAAAAAACAAAACGCCACCGGATAACAAAATTCTGCGCTGGACTTGTATGCCGAGTCGCAAAAATAGTATCCAATCAAAATTATTGAGCTCAAAATTACCTCAGTAAATATTTATTACCGCAATACTACTAGACAAATAAATTTAAACTGACTCAGATCGCGATTACAGCAGTAAAACAAAAAAATTCTACCTATACTCGATCACCAAACTGTATGAAAGATAACTAAGTAGCATATTCTCAGCACATTCTTCAGCCATTTTCTTATGACATTAAGTTTTTGCCACACATTACTTAGCCGCTTTGAGCTATGCTTGCCCATCGATCATTTTATACAACCGTTGGGAAATAATAAAGTATTCATTATATAACGTATTTTAAGAAGCTCTCACGCCACATTGTCAAAAATGGCTGCCAAAAATATAAAATATACAAAACACTTGAGAAATAAATCAATATTTTCGTATCTAAATAAAATAGAATGCAGCTGTTCCGCCATAGCTTACCACCAACACTTTTTCACACCATAAATTCAAAAACCAAACGAGAATATGCACGCAATGCTTACTTTGCGAGATAACCACAATAAACAAATGCGAACATAATCAATAAAGAGGATTTCTTTGGAATTAAATAAGCCAAAGGATTATGATTTTATTCACGAGCGACTTTAAAGCCAAACTAAATAAACACTTGACGATAAACGATAAATACTTTGTAAATCAAAGCTATGAGTTATGGGAAAAGTGTGGCGGATGTACGTATGTGTATTTGTGGAATGAAATTACATTCGGAAGTGCCTAAAAGCAGGCTATAAATAAGTAGACAACTTAATTAAGCGGAAATGCGTGACAACGAACAAAGCAAAATACGAACACGTAGGCAGAGTGTAGCGCAAAAACGAACGCAGGGTCAGTTAAATTTGTGTTAGAAATCCTTTTGAACTGAAGCCAAAGTTGGGAAAAGTTTTGAAAGTAATATATTGTGCTCGCGTAAATTCGTATATATTGAAATAACATATAACCGCTTATTATAGTATAAGATATAAGTAAGTATGTAAGAGTGTAAAAGTATTGTAAGCGCTAGCAAAAGGGAGGGTAGTTAAAGTTAAAATGTGATAAATTGCCCAAATAGAAAATTAATGTTTTTTGTTGCTTTTTCTAAAGGCTTAGTAAAGTAGCTTAACATTTAATCATAAAACTGTTAGATATGTGGTTTTAGCCAAGAGGCTAAGCTATTTTATTTTTGCCCAAGCAATTGAAGTGAGATAGAAGCAGTTCTTCTTCTTAGTACCTCTCGATAGCAAACAGAGAAATTTTAGCGGTGAGTAGAAATAAAATATCTCCCTCTCCTGTTGGTTATGCAACGACCATACAAATCTTTACATAAAAAACATTTTCCGTGGTAAAGATTGATAGTCGGCTGTGGCCGAGGGTTTTCTATTTTGATGCGGATTTCAATTAACAATTTTGATTTTCTCAGAAAAATTCCGATTTGTTGCACTAATTCAAGGATGTGATGACTTCAGTGACAAATAAAAATATATTCATATGTCAGAAAATGGAGATCTTCTCAAATGGAATGAGGCTATCAGTAACATGATAATCCAACACAGAAAGATCCAATTCAAGAAATTATAAGGTTGACGAAAGAAATGTGTCTAGTACTTTTTATAAGTATCCAAAAGTATCCAAGAAGAATTAATGTCGATTCTATTCACAATATTTTTTTTTTTTTTTTTTTTGGTAAACAAATATAAATGTTTCAATTTAATGTTTTTTAAAACGTAACTTTTCAATAGAGAGACAACTTTCGCTTTAATTTTTTTATGTCAGGAATCCATTCGGAATTTTTTGGCGAAGAGAAAGATGAAGAGTTGAAATCAGAATTTCCAGCTCGTAGCTTACACTCAAAGTGAGAGAAATATGCATATAAGATGAGTAGGAGAAATCATTGCCAAAACCCTGCATCAATGAGAGAGAGCCAAACGCCTTAACTTGAATATAAGAGTAATACTGCTCTCTGGGAGCAATGTCCAATTACTCCTTATGAATAAATCGCACATCGGTTGGGTTGGACTGGTTGAAGACCTTTCATAATTGAGTTTATAATCGAGATGGAAGAATGCAGAAGCAACATGTACCAAACATCTCCACTATTGTTTAAGATATTGATACACTTTGTTCCAAAATTAACAACCTTTCCCACTGCTTCACTGTCAGACATTTACGACACTCACCCGCTGAATTCACGGAGACCCTAGTATTCAGCTGGACGAAAGAGTATCCAATAGATTTAAATTTCAAAGTTGAAGGCATAAAATTCCAACTACCATTAACTCAAGGTAAATGGCAGCTACATTTTACAGGCTGCACCTTTTTACTCTGCACAGGACTCTGATTGCCACTAAAGTACAGAGCTTGCGGAAAAGATGACTTATCCTGTCCAGCATCAACACCAGCAAAAATGCCAGCCTTGAAATTCAGCACAGAATAACTTTTACCAACGCGTGCTGCTTTGAAATAAGTGGGCAATTAAAATTCAAGTACTCTCTTGACGAACAAAGACCACACTCTACAAGTCCCTTAACATTCCCGGCGTCATCTAATGAGTAGATAACAAGAGTTTTCGAGAGAAAAGTTTTGTTAAGGATTTATGGTCCTATAAGTACGGGCGATAGTGAATACCGCAAGTTATAGAACGAGGAGCTATTTAAGATATACCATGAAAGTAATAAATTAAAGGACAGCGACTAGGCTGGCTAGACCAGCTGTGAAAGATGCAATGCGAGAGCCCGACCTCCACTCCAGAAAGGTCAGATGAAAAAAGACCCAGCTAATGTCTCCAATCGGCACCGAACGGTGAAATAGAAAAGCGAATGACACGCTATTGATGACTAGGCTATAATGGTGTAGCGGTGCCTACGCCGAAGAAAATTTTGATAGCCGTCTAGCGAAACGCTTACGGAGAGCCACAATCTTATCACAATAAGGGGAAGCCTTCGAAAGTCGTCTTTGCATCATCTACAATACGAGAGATCTATGCCCCCATTACAGATCCAGACCCTAATACCTGAATACCCACAAGGCACTGACTCTTAAAATCAGCTCATCTAACTTCCCTCTGCTTTGAAGCAGCTCGTTTTATTTGCCTACCGTTGGATTATATAGATAACGACTCACCTTGTACCTAATCCAAATAGCAACAACAATAGTGAAAAAAACAACATCAAAAGTAATAAGACAGAGGCGAATGACTTAAAAAACTGGTAAGAGGGAGTCTAGCGGAAAATTCTAGGAAGGTATAGGGAAGCTGAATTTAAATTTGAAGGGGAGCTAATTAAATATTAAATGCAAAGTACTCTGCCCGCTTATCTTTTGCATTCAAATTTGCTCTAAATATATTTTCTTTTTTAGATTTTCTAATTTGAGATTATTTTTGTATTATTTTCTCAAACATATGTGCTTACACACTTCAGATGAGCGTTTTGGCATTGACTTTAGTAGCATAGAAAATTCTGAGTCGAGATGATAAGGTCTCTACAAAGGTGAGGCAATGAACTATTCCATATGCTGATATATGTATGTACTTATGTGTGTACGTATATATGATCCCAGTTGAAAATAAATTGTATGCATACATAGAGAATGTATGAGGTATATATAAAGAAGCATGAAGAATTCATTAATAAAATTTAAGGAGTTGAACTATTTTTTTACGCAAAAAATTTTTTCTAAATATTTCTTAATTTCAAAATAGAAAATAAAAGTAAAAACATACTGCTACATATGTCGTTCGAAATTATAGTAGTATAAACTGCTAAGGTTCGATCCTCAGCTGAACGATATATATATATATATGTATGGGATTAGAAAAACAGGAGAAACGGGAATAAATTACTAAGAGTTCATTAACCTTAATAAATTTTTTCAGTTTCATAAGCATATCAAATTTATTGTATTGCAATTGACGATTTGAATCACATCCAAAATGTGAAAAAATCGATTGCAAAGAGTTCGTTTCGATGATTTTTAATGTCAGTATTTATTTGAATCTACGTGTGTAGAATACCAAATACCAAAACCTCATATCTGAAAAAGTCGAGTGAATGGGAGCTACGTGGATCGGTTCGACAAATCAACAATAAATTAAAGAGTATATATTAAGTTTCGTTCAAGTATTTCAGAAACTGAGATACTGGTTTGAGTTCAAATAGAAAGGCAGAGCAGGCTGTCAGACGGACATGACAAAATCAGCTCGTCTTTCTGATCATATCGGTATAAATATCGATTTGTCTATATTTTCTCCTTCTGGTATTTACTTATGTCTAACCACAGTTAATATATGAGGGCCCCTTGATGAGCCACTGATTTTTTGAATTTTCCATGTACTTTCAACACAGATGCGCCATTTAATTTGTGTTTGACAGCCATTGAAAGCAGATGACCTCGTAAATTTTAGCGAAAATGAAAAAAGTGATTTTCATGTGCTGATAAAGCATTTTTTTTTTGCGTAAACAAACCAGCACCGATCCCAAGAAAAAACTTGATAAATACTTTGGGGGCGCTGCACTATCAATTTTAAAGGTGGTTTATTGAGTTCCGATATGCTCGTGACGCCGAATGTTCATGCTGCCCAAATTAGCTCGTCACATCAGAAATCATCAATAAAATCCATGAGGCTGTCGGTATCTCAATTGAGCGGGCACCTCACATTTTACATGAATATTTGGACATAAAAACGCTATCCGCTTGATGGATTACGCGATTGCTCACACACAACTATAAGAGCAACCGTGTAATCACTTCAAAGGAGTGTTTGACACCGTTTGGTTACAGCACACCACACCAGAGATGAAACGAAAAAACAATCAACACAATGTGTTTCTTCGGGTAAACGTGCACCAAAAAAGGCCAAACTGGTCTGTAGGCCGACAAGGTCATGACCACAGTTTTTCGGGATGCATACATATCGATTACCATGAAAATGTTAAAACACTCAACGGTGAATATTATTCAGAGGTTTTGGACAGATTCAATATTGATTTGAAGCAGAAACGACCGCAATTGGCGAAAAAAACGAGCTGTTCCATCAGAACCATGCACGGGTGCACATGTGCGTAGTTACCATGACAAAAATTCACTTATCCAACATATGTATACTCATTATAAGAGATTCGATCGAATGAAAAAGTCATTCAGAAGCAAACGCCTATTTTGTGTGCCTTGTAGGGACTAAATAAATTGGAAAATTGCTGGGCTAAGGGTTATAAGGAGACCGTGTTGAGGAAAAAAACGCTTATTTGGCGGAATAAATATATTTTATTTAAAAAATTCACTGATTTATCAAGTCACCCTCATATTACTCAGCAAAATCCCTCCAAATCTCCCTCAAAATCCTGAAAAAAATGGCATTGTGTTTCTAACTCAGCCAATATGGCAAAATTAGAATGACAAGCTGTTTATGTACTTCATCTTTCCCTGCTGCGTCATGCGATATATAAATTTGTTATTGCTGTTGCATATCCTTACAACTGTCTGCATGAATGAATACACATGTCCCTTCATGTATGAATGAAAATTATTACTGTAATGTCTTCCTGACTTTTTTGAAACAAAAAAATTTCTAAGAAATTGTTTATGCATACCCTTCTATGGCATTTCAATAGTTAAAGCATGCAAGCTCTCCTAGGAACTTCAAATGAAAAAAAAAAAATAGAAATTAATTTATACTGGAATGCATACAGAGCTACTTGTTCGTACATTTTACATCGATGTTGTATGTATAAACTTTCTACTGGGCTCATATGCATTTATTTAAATTCATAAAAATAACAAGAAAGCTTCCAAAAATAACAAACTCGTAGATAAAATACATACATACATCACCACATGAATGTTAGAAAGAAAACGAATTTTTTGCCTGCGGTCAGAACGAGAAGAGCTTACTTTTTGCACATCACTTTTTGTGTATTATTTATATATTTTTCAGCAATATTGTACTCCAGCTGTATGTACATATTTAAACATTTATTTTCATATTACAAGTTTTTTCCAAATTTTTGAGAAAGATTCGGTAAAAATCTTCAATTCGCCTGAAGTCTTATTTTCTAATCGCATTTACTTTTCTCAATAAGTTTATTGCAAACAAAAATCTTATCGGGATTCTTTTATCATCTCAGAATTTTTTCCATATTTACGCACTTGTGCTTTGAACTTTTAATTTTTTATTTATTTTTATTTTTTATATTTTTTTGTTGAAAGTTTTATTTGTATAAAATATTTAAATATGTGTTAAATAAATAGCCAAAAATGTCAGTTAGCGCAGAAGTTTGCTTGCTTGAATCTACGCATACATACGCATACATATACACATATACAAGTATACAAATAAAAAATATCGATTTTTTGTTTTAAATACATCACTTTGTTTAGTTCGCTTGCACAACAGTTTAGCTGTAAATGGACTTACTGTCAATCTTTTCATGCTACTTAAATGCTTCATCGACTCCCACTCTCCCATCAGTACATACTATGCATGTGTAGAGCATTACTTATAAATACATAGAGAAAGCATTAAAGCTGCTGCTATTGCTGTTGCAACAATAAAGGGTTTCCAGTGAATAGCACACTAAGCCAAATGCTTCACGTGAAGAGTAGCAATCGCGAGTTTCACTTAACCTTCTTCTCTTACCCACCTCAATTTCAGCCAGCTGATGGTGCGCTTGAACGCCTGTTGGTATGCTACACAGCTGAGGTGGCACTACAAAGCTTGCTCTCCCTCTTTTTTTTTTTGGTTTCGACCTAACAATGAAGATTGCTGTAGCATTTGGTAGCGGTGCTTGGACAAACTCCAGTAAGCCGCGTAGAGAGCATCCTCTTAAGCGTAAAGTGCAATTTGTAAATGTCATGTTAAGTGTTGCTGTGTGTTTGGCTGCTGCTGAGTGAGGGTACCGGAACACTCATTGCTGGCTTTATATAAGTACACAGTTCTATGTGCTCGAGCGAAATCCAGTTGCGCTCGCTCACCACTTTTTATGCATGTGCGTATCTTTACTTTCGTTTTTATTTTGATCGCTTAGCCATTTTGGCCACTACTAGTGCTGCTGTTGCTACTAGTGCTACTGATGATAAGCGTTTTTATTTTATACAAAATGCGCATTTGTCAAAATGCTTTCACTTGTGTTTTTTATTTTATTTTACATTGTTTGTCTGTTGAGTATTCTCTTAGCAAAAGAGGATAAATGTAAGCGCTGAGATTCGAGTGCATATTTGGGAGCTAAAATAATTGAATTAAATTTTCAACGGACCTTCCAGTGAACAGCTTTTATATATCGTAATTTTCTTATAAAATTTTATTAAAGTTGCATGAACGGAGGATGCTTAAAAATTAGTATATAATAAAAAAAGAGAACAATAACTTCAAAACATTTAAGGAAATGGTATTCATCAATAGTTTTATGACAAAATATTTTCTTATTATATTTAATTTAGATTCATTGCCGTCATTTCATTCAATTTCATTATCTTTAGCTGTACTATGTACAGCTGTACTATGTACTATGTATATTAGGTTTGTTGTATGTAACGGTATAAACTAATCGAGATATATATGTGCATATGTATATGTACATATCAAACTATGTGGGATCATGAGACGAATCGATTTAGCAATGGCTGTCTGTTCATTCGTCTGTGTATACGATAACTCAAGCAAGGATTGAGGGATATTTTGATGAAACTGGGATAACAAATCACTTGAGTCACAAGAAGTGCAATTAAAATCTAGTAGTGAATATGGACGCAAGCGGTAAATAATTATGCCCTTCTGCCATATAAATAACTCTTACTTACCATCCCACGCTTGACCCAAGCTCGAATATTGAAAGCATTAATCAATATAACTAAACCAAATTTGATAGGTATGCTATTGTTAATGTGGACAAACGTATTTGGGACTACACTTCAAGGTTCCGCTACCCAGCTGGTCGATAATTTCTGAAGACTAAAGGCCGACATCAAGGCCGCCCATAAAGTGCGATGGGTGGGACAAGGACGGAAGCGGGTAGGTGACGCCATATAAATGAGTGCAAATGTGGCGTCGGATTTGTGGTGGAAAAGAAATTCCGTCACCAAGTTCTGACATTCACCCCGGTGGCTGAACTTCCAGCCACAATCTGCATCAAATCGAAGTTCTTCAACATATAGCTAAATCGCCATGCCTCCACAGAAGAGAAAGACCTTTGTGACAAATGATACCTTTCACGAGCGTTTGGATCGTACTTATGAGCTACCGCCAGCGATGTCAAAATTGTGATAGGCGACTATAACGCCAGGGTGGGCATAGAAGATATCTTCGGCACAACTTTCGAAAAATTCAATCTCAAAAATTTGTAAATGGATTGAGGCCGATCGAACTCACCATGGCCTGAAATATGGTTGTCTGTAGTACTAGATTCCAGATCAAGAAAATTCATCAAAGCTACTTCGCTATATCCGGATCGAAAAACTGAAAACCAGATCAATCATGTGAGGATAGGCGGACATCATATCTCCAGTTTTTTTTGACTTCCGCACGCTTTGAGAATCTAACATCGACTTAGACCAATATCTTGTACCAGCAAATATACGCACCCGCTCCTGTGCAGCAAAGAACTTATGTCAACAAACTCAAGGAGGGCTCGACGTCAAAAAGCTGCAATCACAGCAGATAGCAGGCAAGTTTTCTACTCTACTTTCTTTCAGAGAGCAATCATCAGCAACTCGATATAAGGAAATTGTGAGAAGATTGACGGAATGGTCAATAGCGGAAGCGCGACGCTTATGCAGACAAAAAAAATGACCGAGATGTGTGAGTAAGAAGAGCTGGTAAAACTGTCCGACATGAGTGATGCTCAAGATCGGAGTATACTCCTGTAGGAACCAAAAAAGTTGTCTAGCGACTAATGCCTACTGTATACTGAATTGACGAATGGAAAACTTCTGCAGACTGCTGAATTTCAGTGAAAATGGAACACCAGAAAAGAAGTTCGAGTAGAAATTTTCCGCTTGAATAATAAAAAAGCGGCGGGAGCAGACGTCTTACTGGACGAGCTATTCAAATATGGCGGCGAAGCAGCTTTCGGCAACCTGAAAAGGAATTGCCTCGTTAAGAATCACCAAAAGTTCAAAAACCGTGCCGCATGTTCTGCTTTCTACAGACTGGATAACGAAGCGAGGGGAATGAATCTGGTATTGAATGAGGGTAAGACAAAATAATATATCTATTCTTCTCGCATAAACTCTCATTGAAGTCGCGACTCTCTTTTACGTCACTGTTCACGGTCATAACTTTGAAGTCGTATATAAGTTCGTGTATTTTGAACTCCTGCCTGGAAGTCCAACGCAAAATTATCAATACTGCAGCCGATGGAACGATGAGCTGTACGAGATATGCGGCGACATGGGCATAGTTCAGCGAAGAAGAAACAGCGACTTTTGTGGCCAGGTCGTATGGTCCGTATGGAAGAGAACACTCCGATATCATAACAGCCAGTGGAAGCAAATTAAAATAAAGACCTTCCCCCCGTTGAAAAGATTAGGTGGCGCCAAATGGTGAAAGCATTATTTAGGCCAGTAAAGGAGAAGAAGAAATACCTACTTAAAATGGCTACGTAAGTCTAGAAATAATCTCACCTTGAATATTTTCCATTTGGGGCCGATCTGTGGACTTCATATAAATATCGGCGAGTATATAATGCTCCATTCTATCTGAGCTAAGTCTTCTTTACTTGTTTTATTTAATTTTTTTAATTTATTTTTTTTTTTAATTTTTTCATTTTTACTATATAAATTTATAAAAAAAAGGGTTCGGAGCATATTATGGCGCCGTGCTTGCCAGCGGCATTTTGTTCTGAGAGGGAGCATGCTGCCATCAGCTAACCTATCTCCGATCCGTCCACGCTGAAGTACCACTCTATGAATGTAAGTATAAAGAAGATAAGTGAAATGAATTAAATAAAGAGAAGCTACAGTTGTGATACAAGAGAGAGCAAGATAAGTCACCTAATGGTCTGAGTACAACACTTTTGCTTAACAAATCTGTAGTCAACTCAACCAAATGTGCAGGATCAAGGAGGCAAGATCTCACAAACAGAACTTAAATAATTTTTTACAGTTTAAAATCCAAAAATACTCAGCAAAAGTTACTCGCATAAGCAAAAATTGCATTATAAATAAAACTTTCTATATTCTACTTCAGAAAATGCTGAAAAATAAAGACGAAAAACTTTTTCTTCTGACTCGAAATAGTTCTTCACCAAGCACAAGGTAAACGAATCAACACTTATGATGCCGGAAAAATTTAACAACAACACACAACATCTCTACCTACTCGACTGCCAATGCTCTTCACCACCTCTCTCAACGCTGTTACAACAGAATGTTAATATAAAAGTGTCATTTATCAGTTTTTCATCAGTAAGGAAGGAACGGCAGGCTCGCGCAAGTATTCCCAGTTGCATTCAATGAGGTGTCGAGTCGTATGCATTTCTCATGTAAGCGTATGTAGGGATGTGTGTCTCATTGTAAAATGCTGTTGCATTAAGTTTAAGTGTAACATCACCACACTAATGACAAATTCCAAAAGTTTTTCGATGATACGGAGCACGAAGAAGAGCAAAAGTGTGGATATGAATCAACAGAGAGACACTTAAACAGTGAAAATGTTGACAACAATAGTAGAAAAGTTGCACTGCAGACGAAAATATGTTGTGCGATATTTATAATTATATATATGTATATCTACAAGACAAGAATGTAAATATTTGTGTGCAATATATACAAACGTATATATGTATATTTAATGCTTATTGCAATTGCTTCCACTTTGCCAGCTGCTGCTGCTGCTTACTTTGAGCCAGTGAAAATTTTTGTTCTCTGAAACTTTTAATATTTTCCAAGAAAAACAAATATTCTAAGCAAATTTTTTTGGAAAGTGTTGGCCAAAATTTTTCTGCTGTAATGGGGAAATTTCCTTAAACAAACTATCCTTTAATAAGAGCCTACAGGCTACGAAATTATGTTACGTTAACAAATATATATGTGTTGAAGTTGTGATAGGTTCATTTTTGATATAGACCAAATTTCTTAAAGTGCAGCAACTATAAATATACTAGCGGTACTCTGGTGTGTTTTGCCAAAACAAATATTGGAAATGTGAAAAATCCAAGTCTTTCATTAACATAAAAAAAAAATTTCTTTTTTTTTTAAGGAAATATTTGGCTAAAATCTATTTTTACGCTATCAATGCATTCCCGTATGGTTGAAAAGTTCTACGAAAATCTCCATCAGGAATCCTCGAAAAAAATTTTATGCTTAATTGTGTATTTACTCCAAGCAATTATTTTCGTTTCTGCATTTTTGTCATCTACATTTTTGTAGCTTAAGATCCGTATTTGCCATGCTTCCACCTGGTCATAAAATAAATTTTTCAAACAAAGAATAGTCAAATATATATTTAACTCAGAAACTTCATGAACCAGCAGTATTAAAATTTTTAAACTGCTTTCAAACATCTTCAAAAACTTTTTGAAATCTCTATATTTTGCTACTCCTGTTGTTATATTTAATTTGTGAAATCAACACTTTAAAATAAAATATTCAGACAGCAGAAAATATCATTATTATCTTAAAAATTTGATTGTATTTAAAATTAAAAAAAATGGCATTCCTCAAATATTTACCGTTTAGTACCCTCGACACTATATTATTATATTTCATTAATTTAAGTGTATTAAATTTTTCAAACAATTTTTCCACCACAAAACAGTTGGCAACCCTTTTCCCAATGGAAAACTTCTCATAAACTTTCTGCATAATAGCCGAAATATGATGTGTGATTTTGGTTAAATTCAGTTAGACGTTCGCGTGTTATAAGCCAGCACACTTCATTTTATGTATGAGGTAAGAGATGTTAGGCCCACCTTTCCGAACTCGGAACATCTTAATAAAAGCCATTTGCCTTATACTCCAGAAATGTGGTATAAATTTTGTTAAATTATATGTAGCCGTACTCAAGTTATAAAACAACAAATCAACCGTTCAACAATTTCAATATTTTCGATAGTATGAGCGGTGCCCCGCTCCCCTGTTAGAAATTGGACAAACTTCTTATGAATCATATCCATAATTTTGTTCAGTGAAGCCTTTCTAAAATCATAAGGTACCACCAAAGACTTGTACTTATTTTTATATAAAGGGTGATCCAAGTAGATTACTTTTTTCAAGAGCCTTTTTTGACAGATCATATATGAGTGGCGTCAAGGTGTCATGTTATTTTTGTTTAGTATTGTTTAGCATTTCATGGAAAGACTAACGCCTGAACAACGTTTACAAATCATTCAACTTTATTACGAAAATTTACGATCTGTAAAGAATGTGTTTCGCGTGCTTCACTCAACTTATAGTCACCAAATAGTGGCCTACTGAGCATACTATTCGCAACACGATCACCCGTATTGAGACCCAACATTCATTACTGGATAATATTCGACCGAATAGACCACGTGCAGCACGCAATGAAGGAAATGTAGCGACCTTAGCTGAGAGTGTACACGAAGACAGTGGAGAGTCGATTCGGTGCCGCTCGCAGCAACTCGGACTGACGTATGGAACGACTTGGCGCATTTTGTGTCGAGATCTTAAATTGAAAGCGTACAAAATACAGCCTGTGCAAGAACTGAAGCCGCTCGACCTTCCGAAGCGACATCGCTTCGCTTCAGGGGCTCTTGAAAAGTTCTAAGAAGGTCCGACGTTTTCGAGCCAAATTTTGTTCAGCGATGAGGCCCATTTCTGTCTCAATGAGTATGTAAACAAGCAAAATTGCCACATTTTGGATGGACATATCGCATTAATCAATGGATTTATTGAGAGAATACTTCGGTGAGCAGATAATTTCACGTTTTGGGCCGGTCGACTGGCCGCCAAGATCGTGTGATATCACACCGTTAAACTTTTTCCAGTGGGGATATTAAAGTCTAAAGTCCGGACAATCCCACTTCGATTCAGGCCTTGGAGCAAAACATCACGCATGTAATTCTCCAGTTACCAGTCGAAATGCTCGAAGGAGTCATCGAAAATAGGGCTCTATGGAAGGACCATCTGAGACATAGCCACGGCAAAAAATTGAAAGACATAATCTTCAAAAAAATAAATGCCCTAATAATGTCCTTTCGAATGATAATAAACATTCCCCATTAGATTTGAACTTTCTGTGGTTTTTTTCTTTAGCGCTCGCTCTGGTTATGATTTCATCAATAAAACTCCTGGCAATATTTTTCAGTTTTGACTTTTGATCTATTGTAAATATTTAGGACTCTAAACTCTCATTGATCCACAAACATTTTCTCAAAAACCTGAAAAAAACAACAACAAAAAATACCTCACTATAAAAAAGTATTTTTCTCTTACTAAACAAGCTAAAGAGTATTGAATTCAACTTACTGAGGCTGACGTTTATCAGAAGTTCTCGAATATGCTTGAAGGAGTAAATCTCATATATTGAAGACGGTTATGTCTTATGGAAGCGATATTCAATTTGCAATAATTAATTTTTTTTTATTTTGTCGAGGCAAACTCAATATTCATTTCATATGAAGCAGGTAGATTGTGCAACTTGTGCCAGAAACCTTTAAATGAATATACATTACTTCCGGCAGCAGCATGACATGTTAGTGTCTCTAATTATTATTTATTAGCCTATTTATGTGAAGTGGGAGCCGCAATAGCCGAGTAGGCAGCGGTGCGTACTAACATGCGGTAGGTCATCGACGCGATTATAGCCGAATCAATAATATTACGACATTCATCTATTCGCATTTTGGCAAAGTCAGGTCGTTTTTCACCTGATCATTTCTCTTCTTCGGCTCCCACCAGCCGGTACTGCTTCTAATACCTTCAAATCTGAGGTATTTTGCCCATATGAACGACTTGACCCAACCAGCGCAGTCACCGCCTTTAATGTCGCAGATTTCTATTTTCCCCAAAAATTTTTCTTTCGAGAATTCCTAATGCCGACTCATCGGATGGTGCCATAGTAGAAGCCTCCGTACCATACAGCAGGACGGGAATGTTGAGTGACTTGTAGAGTTTAGTCTTTGCACGTCGAGATAGGAATGTTCTTTTCAATTGTCTATTCAGTCCAAAGTAGCACCTGTTGACAAGAGTGGTTCTGCGTTGGATTTTCAAGCTGCAGAGTCTCTCGTTTTATGGAATGAATAAGACAGAGTCCAAATCGTCGGGCATGCTTTCGAGCAACCAAATTCGGCAAAGAAGCTAATGCTACTTGTACGTATTTCCACATCAGATTTTTGCTTAAGGAAGAGAAAATTTATAGTTTAATAATAAATATTTAAAGACCTGGAGCAACTCAGTTCAATTCTTTCACAAATTATTAATTTCTATTTAATCTTCTTCGCTTAATTTAGATTTATGCACCATTTCTGGCTTCCTGATTATATATCTTCCGACATCTAGTTTTTACTGCATTCATTTGAACAGACTCTTTGTTGTTCTGATTTAGCATTCTTCCCATAATTGCATAAACAATTATATTACGTTCTTCTGACCAGTAGTTAATAATTGAAGCTAATTTAATTTTGTTTAGTGTCTTCAATACTCTCAATTAGCTAATTTATTGCCTGTGTGAACAACGTTATAATCTGTAACTTGTCGCGTACTGGCCGCAACAAAAACAATATATTTGTAAGTCCATTTCCTTTTCTTATCTTTTACTCCTCTGACTCCAAGCTTTGACAGTGGCATCTGTTGGAAAATTGTAAATTGAATGATGGCAGTGTTGCATTACAAGTGTGCTCGTACCCAGTGGTATAAGTCTCCAAAAGGAGGTGTTCTAGTCGGAACGGTTTCTCCACTAACAAATGTTAAAGGAGGTATGGCCCTTCTTTTCAATGCGGCGAGGAGAAAGTTAACCCAGTGAGCTTGGTGTGCCATGGTGGCGTGCGCTATGCAATCCAGTCGCTTTGGGTAAAGGGGGCGGCGTCAAATAATTGGGCACCAACACACTCTCGCAAGAGAGTTCTGCAGGCCGGTGCGCAGCCAGCGACCTGGCACGTAAGTGCGTACCGGAGCAGCTTTCTGCAATCTTTCGAAGTGGTAACACACTTTTTTTGCAAAGGAGCGCTTTTTTTTGGGATGGAAAAAAATTCACAGTGTTTTTGTGTAAAGAAAAAAAGTTTGATTTACCAGAGAGGCAAAGTGGATATTTGTTTTTAGAGTATAAGGGCAGTTGTGGCTCTGGATATTGGTTTTTTTTCACATACATTACTTATAGTTCCAATGGCGGAACCGAAGTAGGACGACATATTACCGGAGGAGCACCAAGTTGGGTACTACACCCGACCAAGCAACCGATAAGTATCATTTCTGTTTGTTGTTTGTGTACGCATAGCATTCCGCACCCAGAGCCCAGTCATGCAGGCGGGTCAAAGTTACCCCCGGCCAATGGGAGCAGTGCGAGTGGGTTCGTAACCAGTTTGGTTGGACCACACCTCGGGGGGACCCCAAAAAAAATATTTTATTTATTTGCATATGATGGTATATTCGCAATAATATGCTGTTGTTCTTTTTTTTTCTAAACAACCTTTTTACTGTGTACTGTTATTGTTTAACTCAACGTTGATCAATTCCGCTTGATTTCGTTTTCGTTTACTTATAGTTATTGTTCTTGTCGGTCGCTTTTGTTAGTTTTTTCGACTTTTCCTTTGTGTGGATATTCGTTTAGTCAGTGGGTAGTGTGGTTGTTGGTAGGCTTTTAACCAACAACAACTGTAGGCATATGTAAGTAAAAAATCATTGGCAGAACATCATTTATAGCACTTCTTATTATTATGAACGCAGCTCGACATTACAAAATGAGGATTTTGAATTTAAAAATATTAGAATGTTAAAAAAATTCAAGAATTTTTTTGATGCTCGCACATTAACTATATCATATACACATATACTAGAGCTCAAAATTTTGCTCAAACATTTTCGAGCTGTGCGAGCATTTGAGCAAAGAGTACTCGCACAACTGCTCATTGTTCATTACTCGAAAATTTTTCGAGCCGAGCACGAGCATTTCGAGTATTTTGACAAATAATTTGACTTTTTCCTCAAAACTTTTTTTTATAATTTAAATTTATTTATGCAAAGTGTAAAAATCATTGAAACACCAAAGAAATTTTGACAAACAAAATTAGAATTTTTTTGTTCTGCTGAGCAGTTGAGCAATGAGGGAGTATCGAGCGAGCATCGAGCTGCTCGCAATGCTCGATACCCGGGTATCTGGACCTCTAATATATACTCCTTAAAGTTTAAAAACTCACGTTTAGCAACTTAAAGCTGCATTTCGAAATTCAACAGCTATAATTCACGTATGCATATATATATATATATACAGTAGTGACATAAATACTGTTACATACATTTTATGCTATAAAATATAAAATAATGATGTTTTGGACCATTTTTTTACATATTTACTGATATATATTGTATACAAAAAAACAGTATTCATTCGAAATGCCCGCCTTTGGCCTTCACGCACGCCTAAAGTCGCACTGGCCAATCAGCAATAGCCGCACGCACCTCCCCCATTGGGAAATTGGCCACAGCACGAATCAAAGCTCTCTTAAGAGAATCAATGTTGGGGTATCTTTTGTGGAAAACCATGTCCTCTAAAACTGTCCACAATTTGTAATCCAGCGGGTTCAAATCAGGACTGCCAGAGGGCCACTCTTCAGAGGAAATGAATGCTGGTAAATTATTTTGGAGCCAGATTTGGGTCGTTTTAGCTTTATGGGCCGGCGCAGAGTCTTGCTGAAAAGCCCATGATTGCTTTGGAATATGGAATGGTGAAGTGGTCTTACAATAGCTTCCAAAACGGTTTCTTGGTAAACTGTGGCCGATGTTTTGACCCCTTGTTCGCAAAAATGCAAGTCAGTTACCCCATCATAAGAGACACCCCACCAAACCATAACTGAAGCTGGGTGATGCCCTTTTTCGACCCGTGGAATCAGTTCAGATGCTTCCTTAGATGACCATGCATACACCCTATCATTTTGTTTATAAAATTTTTCCTGTACGGTAAAAAAATTTTCATTTGTAAACAAGATTTTTCTGTGCAAGTTATCAGCGTGCTTCACCAAAAGACGTTTTCATTTTACCACCCTATTTTTTCCAAAGCTGCAGTCAACAAATGTCCGGTACGGTACGGCGTTTGAAAGCTCCAGGTCCCAAGTCTTTTTTAATAATTCGACTCATGCACTTTTGCGAAACATTCATCTCCCGGGCCATGATTTTCTGTTTTCGGAGCGGATTTTGCAGAATTCTTGATTTGACAGCTTTGATGACATGCGGCGTTCGAACTGTGCGTGGGCGGCCCGACCCGAGGCGGTCTTTAACATCCCCAGTCTCCTCAAACAGTTTTATGCACCGGTAGACGAACATGCGACTAATGCCGAGCGGACGGAGTGTTTTGAAAATATCACCTTTTTTCATTTCACACTTAAAAAGCGCTATAACAGCGATACGGTTTTCATTGTTGAAAACTCACACAATTTGAAAATATCACCTTTTTTCATTTCACACTTAAAAAGCGCTATAACAGCGATACGGTTTTCATTGTTGAAAACTCACACAATTTGGAATTCCCGATACAAACTAACGCTTTACAGGTTATATTTCATAAATCATATGGGAATTATGTGGTATGCTCAATTCTTCTATTAAAATGCGTGTGTTTAATGTTGTAACAGTATTTATGTCCCTACCAAGTATATATATATATATATATATATTTATATATATATATTAACAACAAAATACCATGTGCCTCATAACTAATAAAATTTCATAAATTATAAAACCTTTCAACAGCAAATTACCAGCACAGAACCTCTCATACATAAGAATTATGTTCACATATACAATTATATATGTGTGTATGTATGTGTGAGAGAGTTGTGAGTTTGTATAGCAAGTGTGAACTGTTGCATAATTTATCAGTGAAAGTTGGTAGCAAAGCAGCTACGGCACATACGAGTGCAGTGCGTTACACATACATACTTTTGTAATATTACAGTGTGCAGTGTGCTCATATGTATTGTGTGTACACATATACTTAAGCAGATATTTATTTTTCAAAACACTTACACTCATACATACTATGTATGTTATGTGCATACTTTTAGTGCGTTTTCTAAACAAAGGCAAGCCACAAGTGGAAATAGATGTAGATGAACAACAGCAAGAATAACAACATTGAGGAATACCACCATCAAAACACCAACAGACGCCACCGCAACCATCATTTTGGCTTGGCATCGAATAAATGACCTCAATGTGTCACGTGTAAATGAATATAAATTGCACTTGAAGTTGAACAACACCGGTAGCAGCCGACAATAAACAGTAATAGTAGCAGCAGCAACAACAACAACAACAACAACAACAACAACAACAACAACAACAACAACAACAACAACAACAAAACTAAAAACAACAATAATGGTGTTAACAACCTCAACAACTTTATAAGTAGTGCAAATAGCAAATAGATACAGAGCTAATAGCCATAATTTCCTAGCAAACAAAAAAATTGTTTGTATATATGTGGGCAATCTGATAGTCATATCAATAAAGTAGAAAAGCAACAAAAATAGCATAACTACATATATATAGCGGCTAAAACCATGGACTAACTTTTTAAATTCGTTGGAATCAGTGCGGTGAAGAGACGGGTATGTAATGTGCCTTTATGTGAGTGGGAGTGAATGTGTTATAAGAAGGCGCACGCTTTTCCGTGGTCAATATGTATGTATGTATATAAAAACTGAGAGGCAAGTACTTCGCTAATGGTTTCGCTCATACCCTGAGTGCGACTACAAACTAACCCAACACAAGAAAGCGCCAATGTTATAGATAAAAAAGACTGTGAAGCAAATAGTCTTCCTAAGCAGGAAAAAAAATCTGAAAATGAACACCAGCTAAAGACTAACGATTGAGTGTGAAAGAGTAAAGAATCTGAGACCCTAATTCTGAACAGACCGACCTTCTGAAATAAGTAATAGAAACGATTTTTTCAAAATGCTTTCGTACTACAGCAATGAATATTTCTATTTTTTTATATTTTTAATATAAACATAAAATAAAATATATCAGCCCATAAGCCTAAATCCTTAGATTCCTTCTTTCGTGGAAAAAATATGTGAAATACTCCTGAAGTAGGCCAACGAAAAAACAATGAAATTGAAAAATACTGATCCTTTTTCTGACCCATTTTGGATCAATCCGAAATTTAACATTTTAAATCAGCAGGGAATGTCAGTCTCTCGGAGTGTACTTCTGACATGACATGAAAGCTCCATACAAAACCCCATCAGCCCTTCGGAGGCGACTCAGAAAATCACTTAAACGGCTGAAAATCACTTAAACGGTTAAAAAGCAGCAATTATATAAAGATCGATCCAAGTAGAGGTACTTTTTCAACAACTTTTTTTGACAGATCGCGCGTCAGTCGTGTCAAGCTGTCATGTTATTTTTGTTCAGCATTCCTTGGCATTTCATCATGGAAAGACATACGCCTGAACAACGTTTACAAATTATTCAACTTTATTACGAAAATTACCGTTCTATAAAGAATTTCTTTCGAATCCACTGACTCTACTGAGCATACAATTCGCAACACCATCACCCATCCTGAGACCGACCCAGCATTCATTATTGGATAATATTTGACGCACGCAGTGAAGAAAATATAGCTGCCGTAGCTGAGAGTGTACACGAAAGCCATGGAGAGTCGATTCGACACCGCTCGCAGCAACTCGTATGTAACGACTTGTCGCATTTTATGTTGATATCATAAATTGAAAGCTTACAAAAGACAGCTTGTGCGAGAACTGAAGTCTCTCGACCTTCACAAGCGACATCGCTTCACTCCATCGGCTCTTGGAAAGTTTTGCTCAGCGATGAGGCCCATTTCTGGTTCAGTGGGTATGCAAACAAGCAAAATTGCCGCATTTGGGACTTTGGGACAAAGAGCAACCTGAAGAGATTCAATAGCTACCATTTTATCCAGAAAAAACAACGGTTTTGTGTGGTTTGTGGGCCGGTGGAATCATCGGTCCATATCGCTTCTGTGGGGATATGTAAAGTTTAAAGTCTATACGGACAATCCTGCTTCGATTCAGGTCTTGAAGCAAAACAACACGCGTCTAATTCACCAGATACCAGTCGAAATGCTCGAACGATTCACCGAAAGATGGATTCAACGGATGGACCATCTGAGACAGCCGCGGACAAAATTTTAAAGAGATAACCTTCAAAAAATAAATAACAAAGAATTTTCTTTCGCTTGAATATTGTGTGATTTTTCTTTAATAAAGTAGGGAAACTCGAAATGGATCATCCTTTATTTATTTATTAGTTTTTGGGAAATTACTACTTAGACGATTATAGCTATACATCTTTGGTGCCAGTTGGAAAAACCAAGTGAAACCAGTTCGCTCTCCACCTTATCCTTCCAACGGAGTGGCGGTCTTCCTATTCCTCTGTTTTCATCAGAAATCACACGATAAAAAGCCACCCTGTCTGAGTCCTCGTTTGGTACCGAACGCCTCGGAGAAATCCTTCTCAATTCAGACTACACTTGTAGTATTGTAGAGTCAGCTTACATAGCCGTAAGAGTTTTGTAGGGCTACCAAACTCAAACATAGCGGCGTAGAGGCAGTTCCTTATCGTGCTGTCAAAAGCTGCTTTAAAATCAATAAAAAAAAATTAATTGTATCGATTATTTTTTCATATGTGTTCTCCAAGATTTGTCGCATGGTGAATATCTGGTCAATTATGAACTTACGAGGTCTAAAGCCACACTGGTAAGGTCCAATCAGTTTGTTGACGACGGGCTATAATCTTTCACACAATACGCTAGTAAGAACCTTATATGCTTATCAAAAGATAATTGGCGCAGACCGTGGGGTCTCTCTTTTTTGGAGTGGACAGAGCATACTTAGGGTCCATTCATCTGGAATTCTTGCAACCGACCATATGCATGAAGTTGATGCATGCATCTTATCAATTCTTCGCCGCCGTATATTATTATAGCACTGCCGGTAAGCCGTTGATTTCGGGCGCTTTGTTATATTTTAAGCTAACTTAATCACAGTCGGGTGATGAGGTTCTATACATTCGTCGTCGATTGGTGTTTCGACTTCGCCATCTTCGTGCGTTTCACTTTCACTGTCATTCAGCAGGCTGAAGAAGTATTCTTTGTGGACATATTCTTTCTCCAGACTACCTCCTTGGTCACTAAATGAGTATGATCAGGTCTAGAAACCTTCTATAAGTCGCTGTTTCTTTCTTTTTATAGAATTTTCGAGCATTAGCCTTGTCGGTCAACTTATCAAGCTTTTCATACTCACGCATTTCGGCCTCCTTATTTTTTCGTCTGCAAATGCGCTTCTCTCTCGGTATCTATCCCACCTTCCGACGGCTTTTCAAGGTCGACCCCTCGTTGAGTTTGTTGACATGATTTCTATGCTGCACAGTTGCGGGTTCGTATTTTCGCTACGGCATACATTTATTCATAACATGATTGATTTGGTTGCGTATTTTTCGATCCGGCGATAGTCATTTATAGGGCTTTCCAATAAGAGTAATACGATTTCTTTACAAAAAAAAAGCACAATAATTGTTAAGGAAGTTCAAATGTTTTTCAATTAATGTGAAGTAAAATCGATACAATTAAGTTCTGAATATAACATCATTCAAATGGCCTCTACGACTTCTTTTGCAGGAACGAATTCGATGAACTCAATTTTTGAGAAATTTTTCCACTAAATCAAGTCGTATGTTATGAATAGCACATTCAATATTGACTTTTAAAGCTTGAAGAGAGTCTGGTTTATTGCTAAATACCAATTACTTCAAATAAACTCACAAGAAGTAGTCTAATGGTGTTAAATCACAACTTCTTGGAGGATATTCAATGTCACAATTTCATGAAATAATCGAATCTCCAAACCTTTCTCGCAATAATTCGGATGTTGCACGTGCTTTGTGATACGTAGCCCCGTCTTGTTGGACCCAGATATTGTTAAGATCAAGTTTTTCCAATTGTGACCATAAAAAGGTGGTTATAATCGATTTATATCGCTCTCCAAGTAACGGTGCTACCAGCTTCATTTCGAAAGAAGTACGGACCGATGATTCCACCAGACCAAAAACCACACCAAACTGTCATAAATAATTTGTGGATTTTCTTCGCACCAGAAGCGACAGTTTTGTTTATTTACCGCACTAATCAGATGAAAGTGATGGAAGTGAGATGATTTTCTTAAAAAAATCGTTATCGTTTTCAAGTTGTCCCAAGGCAAATTTTTAAACGTTGTTCTAGCGTTTATCTTGCCATGATGAAATTGTTAACATTAGAGAATACAATGAAAAAAAAAATTGCAGATCATGACGTATTAAAAATGGCCAAAACGACACTTAGAAATCATAGCATCCCTATTGAAAAATCCTTTAACTAAATGAATTTTCGCGTACTGGAATCTAGTATTACAGGCAACCATATTTCGGGTTAGCCTCAGCCCAATTGCGAATGTTTCGTCGTGAAGGCTGAATGTTCCCATTGTTGCACCTAAAATTTGCCCACCCGCTCATAAGTGAATTCTTTCTTCCTTTTCTTTCGTCTTTAAAATCTTTCTGTCCAATCATCATTTACTCCAAATGTTTGCTGGGTATAAGCCGACGTATATTAGACACGTGTAAATTCCTTAATGCATTTTCCAACTGTATTGTATGTTTCTAAACAGTATTTTCATTTCCACTTTATTTTTTGTTATTAAAGTTGCCAACTTAATTATGAAAAATGCAATATGTGAATGTTGAAGGAGAAACACTCTCTTACAGGTTAATATTAATAAAGAGCAGCTATGAGCACTCGACATATGTACGTACATATGAAAGTAAGAGAGCTCTCCCTTTCATGTGCAGTTGGCGTACTCGTAGCAAAAAAAGTCAGTTATTAGAAATGCAAGAAGAAAATAAAAAATGTTCACCATATTTAACGTGAAAATTTTATAAAAAACCAAAAACAATGTAATTTTTGGTAATGAACCAATATGGCTGTCATCTCTTTTACAGAAACTCTAGGAAACTTAGCAAGTTTGAGTTTAACCTTATATAGTTGTACTGCTATTGAAACGTACACTTCATCACTATGTCAAAATTTCGAAAATTAAGATAATTTTTTCTGTATAAATCAGACTGAACAGAACTTATTTACCTGATTGTAAGAGCGATGCGTAGGTCCAAAAGATCGAGCAATATGAATTCTGAATTCTTTTAGCTGCACTTGTTGGATCTCAGATATGCATACTTTCAACCTATCGCGTATAAACGAATAGCAGTGTGTACCATAAGTATGAGATCATGGGCTTGTACCATGACCAGAGCAAGATATTGAAATATTTAGAAAAATTATATTAAAAAATGAAACCCCATTTTTAGATAAGAGGTTTAAGAGATTTTGAAAGAAAAAAAATACCTTTCTTCAGGTGTGAAGATTAATTTTCATCTAACACGAGATCAAGGTGTATTGCAATTTTTTCTTCTGATGAAAATTTAGTATATCGTCAGAATGTAAACAACTTGCTGACACTCATTGGCTTGAAGACTTGCCGTGCAAGTGATTGGCGAATTTTCGTTGACAGTAGTAAAAGAAGTCTCAAAATAGTTCTTTTACACAATGGCAATAAATATGCTCCTATTCCACTCGACCACTCTAAATCTGTGAAAGAAGAATATCAGATAATTTCAGATGACTTGAAAATGGTCAATTTTTTGTTGGGCTAGCAGAGTGGTTACACAAAATACCCTTTTTTTATTTGCTTTTGAGGTAAGCGAGCTAATTTTAGTCATTGGACCCAAACACATTGGCCTAGCGGAAATATTATTCTTGTGAATGGAATGTCATAAATCAGCCTTTAGTTCCACGAGAAAAAAATTATTATTCCACCTTTGCACATTAAATTAAGGCTAATGAAGTAATTTGTTAAAGCTCTTGACCAATATGGTCGATGTTTCAAGTTCCTTTTTAAAAAATTCGCTGAATTAAGTACTGAAAAATTGTTGGCAGGAATTTTTGATGGGCCTCAGATACGTCAATTAAAAATTTAGGCTGTAATATGAGCTTAAAAGTGGGAGATTTTAGCGAAGAACAAGGAGAACGTTTCCATCAAGACTTAAAAAAACAATGGAGAAGAGGTATGATTTCTGATTATATCTGGGGACTCATGCGTGATTGCCCAGGACATTCACACCCAAGAAAATCACTCAAAAAAGAATTTCTTGATTTATAATTTCTAAGTAAATTAATAATTTGGAAAAATGTTTTTTTCTTCGACCTTGTGAACTCGCATGAAAAAAGTAACAAAGGGTAGGGTGTAATATGCGTAATAACATAAATAATATTTCATTAATAGAGAGGGAACAGGGAGAAAGCGAAACCTAAACGGTAGAGTAAACTGAGGCTGAACAACACCGAATGCACCGCCAGAATAGAGAGAACCTCTCCGAGCCGTTCGTTAACAAACGAAGTTTCAGATAAGGTGGCCCTACTTCGTATGTTAGAGAAAGATAATGAAGGAAAAAATAACGAAAGCTGCAGAGATAAACAGAGAAGGTGTAGTATTATAAAGCAACTGCTGTCCAACGCCGACGATATTGATATAATTGTCCTAAGCAACTGTTACGATAGTGGTAGTGAACGAAGACAAGACGAAAGTCATAACTTTGTAATCGTAGATAATTTTAACTATCTAAGAAATATCATTAACACCATTGGACTTAGCAGGGCCTAAAGACCTCAATGCCTTTGGAAGGATCAGGTGGTGAGAAGACGATGCTGAATTGAATCAGTTCACACCAAAAAGAGAATTTACAAAACCCCTCACCCTTTTATCGCTATCCAAAGTTCTACATTAATCCTCTCTTGCCTTACACCCATGCTGAGGTAAATATGCCGTACACGTGGGAACATCCGCCTACAATTCATGTATATCCTTTTCCGATATTCCTCTCATTGTGCCACATTCTGAAATATTTCTGAAATTCTTAATATCATTGACATCTGTGCAATGCAATTATTCCGACCATACAGCAATGAGTTGCACATCATGCAATTTCTTTTTGAATTTATTGCATGCCACAAATATCAAGTTGCAAGACAATCCAATGATGGACTAGTTGGCCTTTATTTATACAATTTGGTATGTATAGAATTTGCAAATATGTCGAAGTTCATAACATTCGTATGACTTTTATGAAATTCCTTTTGGAAAATGCATGTGTGTGCATGTGGCCATATGTGGATATGCAAATAAAAACACAAATATACATATGTATGAGCTGCTTGTATGAGAGCACGTGTATATTTAGAACTGAAGTGACCAATGGGCATAATATTAAAAATAGTTGTAGAGATGCTGATTTTGCTGGAGGAATGCAATAATAATTATGGAATTCCATATTTGTACCTATGTGCGTGTTTTCATGCACATTTCTCTCTTGTATGCATTATTAAAGCAATTTTCGCTGAAAATGTTTTCGCTGTTTTTGTCAAGGGTAATTGTTTTTCAACTCCTCTCCCTATACTTCTTCAAATTGTCCTCATCTAAGGCTGCACGAGTTGTTGTAGTGTTCTGCTCTTAAAGTTTGCCTTCGATCTCACCGTTGTCATTGAAGCAATCGCTACGTTGCCAAGTTGCAGCAGCAGGTGGTATTTCATACATATTGGAGAAGAGTATTTCAACGTTACTCCCAGTGGTGGAATGCTTATCAGTGGCATATTCATTACTACTATTTGACTTATTTTGTCGTAGTTTTACTGTAAGTTCGGGTAGCACGTGATCACGAAAGGTATTAGCCGTCAAAATGTCTTCCATTCGACTCAGCGATTTTCGATTTTCCAGCGTAAACTTTTTCGTATGCAATATTTCTCCATTTTCACTCGGCATCAATGCTTGTGCGTGTTCGTATTGGTTGTTATTCGTATTAACCTCTCTACTCGTTTCACATGATCGCAACTCCTTAAGCGTAGGGATCGGTTTTGGTGCTGATATCTCCATTTGACGTAGTCTCTCTCGTTCCATGTAAATTCTGCTAGTTGGCAGCATGATTTGTCTGCTCTTTTTAGGCATTTTCAATTTAACTACCTTAAAAATTTTGCAACGCAGAACACTAGAAAGCAGCGCGTTAGTTAGTTGTACATGATGCTTATCTCTTCAGCATACTTTGCAATATCAGCGTATCATTTTTCAGTTAATTTTTTACTTTTTATTTATAAATATCTTTATTTCGAATTTAACATTTCATAATAAATTTTGTTTCAAAACGTCAAAACTATTGTTTGTATCTTTGTCAAATCGTACTAATTATAGTGGTTGCGCCTCCACCCACAAATAGTTATAAAGGGTGTTTTTTATAGAGGTATAGAACTTTAAGTTACAATAAAACAACGATGGATTATTCGATTGACATGAATTTTATTTATCCGAAAGATAATCTTGTGGCATTACATTTTAAATATGATTTCTGGCATATGACCGCCACGGCTGGCGCGGATGTAGTCCAATCTGGACGTCCAATTTTCGATGACTTTTCCAACATTTGTGGCCGTATATCGGCAATAACACGGCGAATGTTGTCTTCCAAATGGTCAAGCGTTTGTGGCTTATCCGCATAGACCAATGACTTTACATAGCCCCACAGAAAGTAGTCTATCGGTGTTAAATCACAAGATCTTGGAGGCCAATCCACAGGTCCAAAACGTGAAATTAGGCGGCCACCAAACGTGTCTTTCAAAAAATCTATTGTGGCACGAGCTGTGTGACATGTTGCGCCGTCTTGTTGAAACCACATCTCCTGGACATCATGGTTATTCAATTCAGGAATGAAAAAGTTAGTAATCATGGCTCTATACCGATCACCATTGACTGTAACGTTCTGGCCACCATCGTTTTTGAAAAAGTACGGACCAATGATTCCACCAGCCCATAAAGCGCACCAAACCGTCAGTTTTTTTGGATGTAACGATGTTTCAACATACACTTGAGGATTACCTTCACTCCAAATGCGGCAGTTTTGTTTGTTGACGTAGCCATTCAACCAGAAGTGCACTTCATCGATAAACAAAATTCGCTTATAAAAATCGGGAACAACGGTACTGTCGTTTTGGGCCCATTCGACGAATCTACGCCTTACTTGATGATCGTTTGGCTTCAATTCTTGCACGAGTTGGATTTTGTAAGCACGCAAATCAAAAGATCCTTCCGCAAAATCTTCCATAAAGTGGATGGACACAAATCCAATTCCTGTGCTCGATAGCGGATGGACTCATTGGGGTCTTCCTCAATGCTACGCTCTACAGCAGCAATAGCTTCTTCTGTACGCACCGTACGGCGTCTCTGGGGATGCGAGTTATCAATAAGAGTAAACGTGGTGCGAAAACGTTCCATGGTTAATCGAATTTACTGCTCTGATGGACGATTTTGTCGACGATAAAATGGACGTAGTGCGCGATACGTTTTCCGCACAGAACCATTATTTTCGAAATAAAATTGCACTATTTGCAAGCGTTGTTTAGGCGTGAGTCTATTCATGATGAATTGCCAAACCAAACTGAGAATAAATCACTTGACAGCTGTTAAATCGGTCGCCATCTTGAAAAGTAATGCCAACTTAAAGTTCTATACCTCTATAAAAAACACCCTTTATAAATAAAATAGGCATAAAAAATTTGGAAAAGGGTATTGAATACTACAGTAGCTTAAAGGATACAATCAGCAATAATTTTGGCTTTAAAGTCTGTTTAGGCGCCGACTACCTCCAAGGCAGTAACTTTAAGTGTGAAAGAGTATAAAATTACTGGTTATATTAGATTTGAAAAAATTCCAAATATATACAATTTTAAGCTTCCTCCGAAAGGTCGCAAATACTATATATTTAATAAATATTTGTGATCCGATAGAAAGGACTTTTTCACAGAAACTGAAAAGTCTACTCGATATGCATTCTGAAATCTATGGATCGTGTATTGTTGAAAGTACGAATACCTACCACAAAACCGGAATCAACGGCAAACAAAGGTGATGCTGAGTGAATGGTCTGATTGGAAGGAAATTGTCCACTATACTCCGCCACTTCCTGGCGAAACGCTCAATTTTTAGCTCTACTGTCAACAACAAGCTCTTCGCTAAAAAACTTCCAGAATTTATCATTGTTCATCTTAACAACGCCGAACCACATATATACATCTTTGATAAGTATTCAAAAATTGACGGAGCTTGGTTAGGAAAAGAGTTCTACATTGATGGAATTATGATCCTTCAGGTCCTTTTTTTGTTCTATCATGCTTTGGTCAAATTTTCTTTGCTACTTTACAATTGGATATAGATTTCCATCTGTTCTATGCTATTTGTTCAAATTGTATTTGAAGCTCCTTCTTGATCGATCATAACGGATATGTTATTGATTCCGTTTCAGATTCGTCGAGAAATGCTCTCGAATTGGCTTAGCTCGTCAGCTTTTACGTTACCATATTAAGGAGTTGGCAATTCTGACCTTCCAGTGAGCTAAGAGTCCTCCTACAGTTGTTGACGACGCTTGAATTTAACGTTGGCGACGATAAGGGCATCAGTGCCGACCGCCTATCCCTGTATATAGTTGCCTTCTTTATCCTGCCTCTTCTCCTTTCACATTGCGAAGGTAACATCTCTTTCTGCCATTTATTTAAATATAATTTATGGAAGATATAGTCTGAATTACTTAAAAGTGTTGTGAAATGATTTACTGTGTCGGTATGTCCAAATCGTTTTTGGTTCCAATAGCCCCATTCCATGAGTTTGATAGCAGAGCTTACTGCAGCTTTCCGAATGAAGACGTCTTTAGGCAATCGATAGAGGAGCACGTTAAGAACATCAGTCGCATATGAATTTATGGCTCCAGTAACCCCCGCACCGGCTGCTTATGTATTCCACTAAGTCTCCTATTGTTATACTGTTTCTGTAATGCTGGTAATCAAACCACAGCTCCATATGTTAAATTTGGTCTGATAACGGCCGAATACATCCACGTTATTTACTATATTTAGTTTTAGGCCGCAGTTCCTGCAAACCACTTTTTTGTAAGTGTAACAGGCCACATATGCTTTATTTATTCGTTTTCCAATATTCATCTTCCAGTTCAGTTTTTTATCAATCTTAACTAACCTAAATATTTTGCTGTAGTGGATAGGGGGACTGTAGTATCATTGAGTAACTAAGTTGATAAGAGGTTTTATCAATAATCCATTCCTATTTAGCGAGCATAACTTCAGTATCTCTTTAAGATCATCAAGCCACTGTAGGCCAATTTCTTTGTGCTTATGCCTAACAAATTTTGAAATGCATGACCCATTCAGCCCTGATTCTTCTGACTCGCTTTTTTCTATCAAAAAATATTTACTGAGAGTTTTATACTAATAAAAAACTTCTTTATTTCTGAGAGTTTCTTAATCGAAATTTACCTTATAGCAGCAAATCTGTAGCTGTGCAGTGTAGGAGGCAAGTGTAGCCACGACCTTCCGCTATGGTTTCAAGTTCAACACAGTCTGAGCTGTACCTGGTTTTCGGATTTTACGTTCATCTTTACTCGCCCCTCGGTCGGATGGGCGGTGGATGGCTGACACTATCAACATTGAGTTTAACCGTTGAGTTCAAGAAGAACTTCGTTCACAGCGCCACTATCATGTCAATATGTACATGATTAGAATAAATAATCAATAAAGAAAAATAGTCTTCAAAAATATATTTAAAAAAAAACGAGTGGAATTTTTTAAAACCTCTTTTTAAACTGGCGAAAAACTAATTTAGGCTCAAAATTGAACTAATAATTTCTTTTTATGAACCAGTATAGTTCATATTATGAACTAGTCTGAGTCTGATATGTTTCTGACCGAAATCTGGCAATTTACCTCCTGTGGGACATCATGGGATAAAAAAAAACACCAGTTGCTTGTATGAAGATAGAATGCTTGGTTGACAAATTGGATTTATATGGAATACTATTTTCGAAGTAGTTTTTTAATTAGTCAGCAGACAGAAGAAATTGTTGTTTCTTGCTTATGGAACTCCTATTATAAACCCCCTATATAAATGTTTTATTAATATACTCATCATATTAAAAAAAAAGGTTATTTAAGCATCTCAAAAAAAAATATATAAAATATAAATATAAGCCAATAGCTCCGCAATTTTTCATTCATCCAGCGTTTCGTTCACGAAAGAATATGTTAATTAAACTACGACAAAAAATTTCTTCACCTTATACAGCAATTTTCACAGAGAATTCATTCCATGTCTGTTCAGAAATAACTAAAAGGCAAAATTAAATAAAAGATGTATGAGTTTATTGTGAAAACTCGGAATAAAATGAAATATTAAAATATAACACTAAGGGGCCATGCAGCTCGACTAAGTAAACAATGCTGAAGAGAGCATGCCACGAAAATCCCGCCAAAGTTTCTTGTCTGACGACAGTTAAACTATAGGCTACGCATACACTTTACTTTAATAGTGTGTGTCATTCAGGGAAACATATATTTATGTATATTTAAGTGGGAAATGAAGTGAAATTCTGTGGGTTGACTCTTCTTAAGTAAACTCGGCTGTAGGTTGCAAATTGCGCGTGGAAAGTCTGCAGCACGAGCATTTAAATGAGTTGGCAATAAGCCAATGCTGAAATATTTTTAATAATGTCGCCGCTGCATCAGCAACGCCTCGCTGTACTTGCATGTGTTTGTATGCACAATTAAATATTCATGAAAATCGTCATTAATGAGTTGGATAGTCAAAAGCACAATAAATGCGCACTTTTTAACATATACTTATACATGCACATGTATGTGTGCATATAGATGCATATGCATGTATGCATGCAAGTCTTTATGAAAAGTCGGTAGGCCAGAGACAAACTTTTTAGCGAAAAATTAATTGCAGCCCTCCAAGCAGAATGCATTATTTATATAGATATTTATGCGCATTTTCATATTAATTTCATTCTCACTGACAGTGACACTTAACGGTAATAAGATTTAAAACTGTCTCCTACTAATTGCCCTGGGTGTCTACAATTGTCCAGCAGGGATTATGCAGAAACAACAATAACAGGAAAAAAATGTGAATCTCGCTTTAATCATTTTTTTATTTTCATAATAATTACAATTAAAATAATAATAATAAAAATAATAATATTAATATATGTAAATTATATAATTGGTGCTGTGTAACCGCTCAGGCGATTTTAAGCCGAGCTCTTCCCCCAAATTGTGGTGTGTATTTTGACGTTTTTACAACAAATGAAGGGTTCCACGGTTTATTCTATGTTGTCTCCAAACGACCCATATATTTTTAAAGGAACTTTTTATTTCATATTAGAAATACACTCACTGCCGAAGGGCAGTTTGGATGTTGGTCGAACCTGGTCTCGAACCATGGCCTTCCGAATGATAGTACGCACTGCTAACTACTCGACTATTGCGGCTACCACTGATAATAATACTATGAAGAGATATTTCATACTCCAAGAATACTTTAAAAGTGAAATTAAAATTAGTATGTACGAGAGTGTTGACTGCGCGGCAGATATCTTCTGGCGATTGTTATTGGTTATGACAGCGAAAATTATAGGTTTATTTATGTATTAAAAAAAAAACATTAATAAACGTCGAGGAGAAGCTAAGAGAAATTATGGAAGTTAAAATTGATTTTTTCATGCGTATGGATCACATAAAGACATACTCTCAGGCGCTTTTTGCATTTATATACTATATGTTAACGGCATGTATGCGCAAGTTATGTGCTACCTGTCTTACGCATGAATACCACACAATACCTGTATTCAGTGAAGGCAAACATTAGGAAGGGTGGATCTCAGATTTTAAATATTTTTGAGATTGCCCTCGATATCTCAGCTTCAGATGGAAAACTAAAGGATGATATATTTCGAGGTTCCCTACTTTTTTAAAGAAAAAACAAACACAGAAAATTCAAATTTAATGGGGAATGTTTATTACCATTCGAAAGAACATTCCTTGGCATTTATTTTTCGAAGATTATTTCTTTCAAATGTTGGCCGCGGCTACGTCTCAGATGGTCCACCCATTGAGCCCAATTTTCGATGACTCGTTCGAGCATTTCGACTGGTAACTGGCGAATGACACGCGTGATGTTTTGCTCCATGCTCTGAATCGAAGCGGGATTGTGCGCATAGACTTAAGACTTTACATATCCTCACAGGAAAAAGTCTAACGGTGTGATATCTTGGTGGCCAATCGACGGGCCCAAAACATGAAATTATCTGCTCACAGAAGTGTTCTCTAAATAAATCCATTGATTGACGCGATGTGTGGGAAATCTCGCCAACTTGTTGAAACCAAATGTCGAGGAGATCACAAGCTTCAATTTCAGGTATCAAATAGTCGGTTATCATGGCGCGATAACGGTCGTCATTGACGGTTGCGTTCTCACCGGCATCATTTTTGAAGAAATATGGACCGATGATTCCACTGGCCCACCGACACCAAACTGTTCTTTTTTCTTGATGAAATGGCAGCTCTTGAATCTCTTCAGGTTGCTTTTCGTCCCAAATTCGGCAACTTTGCTTATTTAAATACCCATTAAGCCAGAAATTGGCCGCATTGCTGATCAAAATTTGACTCGAAAGTGACGGAATTTCTTGGAACTTTTCTGGGCTCTTGAAGCGAAGCGATGTCACTTGGGAAGATCGAGTGGTTTAAGTTCTTGCACAAGATATATTTTGTACGCTTTGAATATAAGATTTCGCCGTAAAATGCGCCAAATCCTTTCATACGTTAGTCCAAGTTGCTGCGAACGGCGGCCGCTATATTTTCTTCACTGCGTGCTGGACGCGGTCTATTCGCTCGAATATTATCTAATAATGAATGCTGGGCCGATTATGTTGACCATAAGTCGAGCGAAGCGCGCGATACACATTCTTTACAGAACGTGAATTTTCGTAATAAAGTGGAGTGATTTGTAAACGTTGTTCAGGCGTAAATCTTTCCATGATGAAATGCTAAACAATCCTGAACAAAAATAACATGACAGCTTGACACGACTCATGCGCGATTTGTCAATAAAAGGCTATTGAAAAAAGTACCTCTACTTGGATCACCCTTTATAACTGAATTGAGGATGGAGACTTTCTTATAAGCTAAAATCACGATAAAGATATCTCTCTGTTTAGAAATCTTTTTTTTATGCTGAAAGTTTCTTGTGATATAGGGTTTGTTGGACTAGCATCGCTGTTGAGGTGGTTAAAGCTTTTCATTGTCTCAGCTTAGAAATTTTTTCTGTGTGACGTGCAGTGCTAAGTGCAGTGCTCAAGCAGCGCAAGTTGGTGTATATTTGTTACACATTTTTAGGGCTTCAACACTGATGCTCGCTTGCCGCACCTCTAGTAAACCCGACGCTGCAAAAATGCTCTGGTGAATACTTTAACCGAATATATGGAAATGAATCCACTAAAGCTCCGAATAGCAATTGCCCGCTGGTAGAAAAACAAATGCAAAGCAGCAAATATAACAGTAAAGAACTGACAAAGCTCATGCCCTAACTTTTTTGCAATATAGGAAACTATGTGCGCTCTGCCTTGTGGGATAAGCCTCCTCAATATGTAATTCTCTTGGAAGGTCTTATCGAACGAACTATGAGCAAGACTAAGATGCAACGTCAACGGAATCATGTTATTGTGGTTTCAGACTAGTCAAATCTAGCAAAACTTGTCGATTTTACAGCCCTCAACTTCACGTGCCATTACGCCGAAACATCTGTATTTATACAAAACTCAAAATGTTAGTGTGAGCCTCCGTCAGAACCGGTTGGGATCACTCCGTAATAAAGGAGGTTTCAGATAAGTTAGCTTTTAATCTTCTTTAACTTTATGGTGGAAAAACTAATTCGAGTCTCAAAACGAAACGAAGGTACCATCAGTTTCAATAACCGTGCCATACAATCTGCTATCCCCCAAACTCGATAAAGAAGCGAGGCGAATGGGTCTCAAAGAGCCTCCTGTCCTCGAACAAATATTCAGCACATGCCCGTCTTGGCTCCCTCGTCACCTTCGACAGATAGATAACTTCCCTCATCTCATTAACCCATACAATGCCTGGCTGGAAATCTCACTTTGAACTGTGTAGACAATTGAAAAGTTAAATCCTCTCACGACGAACAAAAACAAACACCACAGGTCTTGTCATCATTATTATCCTGATATGTGGTACAGAGGCGTGGACGATGGCGACATCCGATAAGTCGGCTTTAGTTTTCGAGAGAAAAGTTTTGCGAGCGATTTATGGGGCTTTGCCAATTGGCAACGGCGAATGCAGCAGAAGATGGGAGGCTAAGACGTATGATATACACGGCATATATAAGTATATTGACAGTTATATTAATTTGTCATGTTGTCTGATTGGATGAGAGCATTCGAGCTTTGAAAGTATTTAATGCAGTACCTTCCCTCCGGTTAAGGCAAGGAAAGATTGGTAACGGACGGTGAAGAGAAGAAACGAGTGAATCTTAAAAATTAAGAGTCTTAATTTTCGAGCCATCTAATGAATCTCTTAAAATAACCTACATCCTTTAGTAACATAAAATTAAGTTTGTCATTAATTTAAACTTATTAGAGAATTTCGGAAACCTTTCACTCAAATACATTACTAGTCGATCTGTGAGGTTTTTGAGATTTTTTAGTTATCTGCTCGTAAAATAGCAAACCAAATTTCACTTTCTGAAATGCTTAAAGACTTATTTGTTCCGTAAAAAGATCCGTTGATCAGTCAACTCATTTTTAAAGCGAAAAAGCGGTAATAATTGGCTTTGTAGCTGTATTACTATGCCAGCGCCTAAAGTTAAAAAAGGATATGCGCATCTCTCGTAAATAATTAATCTCATTACATTAACTGGAGCATTTTTCAAGGGAAAATATAATGGAATCTAAAGATTCAGCTGACTCTAGGCGCTCTTTTTGAAATTTGTTATTCGGCGCACAAGCAGTGATGAAAATAGACGATTAAAAAATATGGCTTATCATCGGCTTAGATTTAGGATTTTTCTCTATGGCACATCGGCTTAAAAATTATCTCAACTAGACTCAACTTATATGGAATATTTTCTTAACGAGAATTCAACGTATTGTTCTGATTGAGTTAACTTTCTGGAAAGGAAACAGCTATAAATCAAATGAGTATGTATCAGCCATTCACACTTTCTTACTTAATCCACAGGCCAGAACTGTAGTTCAAAAATTAGGCATTCTGAATCATGTTTAAACATTGAAAAAAGGTAAGCTCAGGTGTGGAACCTTTGTGAAAGGTTATTATCATTAAAACAATTTTTGGTCACACCCACGAAATTAATTTTACTTCACCGCTCAACTCTAATGCTAGCTTAAATAGCTTCCAGGCAATAGCAAGAAAATCAAAATGCTCGATGCTAATACACACGCGCAAATACCTCTCATGTCAGCTTGACTGATACTCCTTCAATTTCCTTTGTATTCACAATTTTTATCTTCTCTTTTCTTTTCCTTCAATCTACCTGTATGTACGCTTACTCTATCTCTAAGTTGCACGCAAGTGAATGTTGAAAGTTCATATGTATGTATGTACTATGTACATTACACATGTGTAGGATAGTAGCGCTTTGACGTATTGAAGGTATTCAGCACATCCTCAGCAGCTGTTGTCTGCCGCATACATATTTACGCTTTGCGTGAACACACGCTTGAGAAAATTCGCTTATTCACCATTCCACCTACACGCTTTGAATAATGATTGCTGGTATACGCATATGAGTATTAAACGCTGGTGCGGAAATTGTAAGCACAAAGCGTTTTTCCTTTACCGTTGCATGCAACTCTTTGATGCTGTTAAGCAGTAGTACAGTATATCTCTGCTATGCAATTTTTTTTTTTTATATTACGCTTTTGTTCCTCTTCGTGAAAGAAAATTGTTCGTTTTATAATAACAAAAAAGGAGATGAGATTACTATTTTCGATTTCTTGTAATTTTTGCTTGAATTTTATTTTATTCTTTAAGGTTTTGCAGATTTTGCTAAAAATATATTTTTTAATATTTAAACATACCTGATTTTTTTTTTAAATTAAATTATATATATCTACTATACATAAGCCATTTGACTCTGCTTATTGAGTTCACGAAGTGAGTAAACTTCTTCTTTAACGACAGCAGGAAATTTTACTGCAGTTCGCAGGACTGAGACTTGATGAGAGTTTCCGATTTCACTCAACTTGGAAAAATTCATAGTCCCCATTTTTGAAATGTCTATCCCTTCAAGTTATCTTCTCAGAAAAGAGAATTCATTTTAACGCATTCTCAAGGTGGTGCAGAAAATCGTGACGACCGTGTGGAAGTACAAAGTTGTAAATTTTTGCCCTTAGATATTTTGTCAGAATACTCCTCGAATTTTTGCAACATTTCTATCAAAATTATTGAGCTATGCGATAATTAGTGTCAAAATTCTTTGGCTGCTAAACTTTCGATGCCGAAGAGCCTGTTAAAATGATTTTTCCAGCTTTTCGCTTCTAAAAGCCAGGCTTCTTCGTAAGTGCAATTTTTCAACTTAGTGAAATTTGACAAAATGACGACCAACAGAATGGGCAAAATATTATTCACAGCCCCATAGGAAAGAAAAGTGGTATTTTCCGACGTATTTTGATATGCTGAAAACAAACACAAAGTTCGTTTGGCTCTTCTGTCCCGTCAGCATTTTTTTCTACGTTCAAAAACATGGCGGATTCTATACATTATATACATTATACATTATATAGCTGTCATAAGAATTTGATATTAGAGTTCCAGAAACCCGACCATCGAGTGCTGCGAGTAGTTCTATACTCGCTCGATACTTGCTCATCGAAATGCTCGTGCTCGGCTCGAAATTTTTCGAGTAATGAGGTGTACGAGTGCTCATTGCTCAAATACTCACACTGCTCTAAAATGTTTGAACAAAATCTGGATCTTTATTTGATATAAATAGACATTTTAAGATAATAATAATTGTCTTTTTTTTCTTTCTTTTTGCCGCAACGTGTTCTTTTTTCTTGATATGATCTATGCAAGGATTTCACTTACACTTTATGTATTTATTTATTTTTTAATTTCACTCTTAAGTATCCAACAGATATCTGCCGTCATATTTTCTGCCCCCTCTTCCCCGATAGCGAGTTTACGTGTTTAATGTCTTGATGAAAATATTAACTTTACTCTTCACTAAAGTGTCCAAAGTTGTCAGGAAAGCTGAAATATGAATGCAAAAAGTTGTTTTTGCTGCAGATTTTGAGGTGATATATTGACGGATCAAGACAAGTATGACTGCAGCGGATCACCGTCATTGATGGTTGCACTTTATTCACAAGTTGCATACAATATACTCTACCTCATTCAAGAAACATGATTAAACTACAATTTTCATCATCTTATCCATCATATGGCATCCAGGAGGGTATGAATGAAGTTTGAATTTTCTTTAGTGATTTTCTCATTTTGAAATCTCAAAATCTGATTCAGGTTCGTAATCAGCGATTCCAAAAACCGTCATTTACTAAGTTTTATAAAAATCAAACTATTTATCAAATTTTCCCCCGCTATATAAATTTTGAAAACTTGACTTCAAAATCACTATCATCGACTCCAAAATACCCTAGATACTTATTGCCATTGATACAAAATATTACAAAAGATTATATGCCCTACTAAATCCGTCATGTTTTTTGAGGTTAGAAAAAAGCCTTACGTGATGGAGCCGAATGAACTTCAGAACCGTTTAACGCATCAAAATACGTTAGAACAGTGTATTCTGGTCTCGAGGTCAGACCACTTTTTCATGTGTGGCTCTGTTATCGAATATACATATATGTTTCTCACAATGTTGCCCAATTTTATTAATTTAAAAAATCTGACTGTAATGTTATGGTTCATATTTATGGCAAGTTGTTGATTAAGCTGCAGAGTAATGAATCATCTATGTATATAAAAATCAATGCAAATTTTGAAGAACGCCTATAACTTGAGAACCACCAGATCATCAATTGCAAAAAAAATTTTAAGAGTTATAAAGGGATATTAGAAGAAAGTTAATGTGAAGTTTTCATGAGATTGTCGTAGCCGTTCCAGATATATGACTATTTTAGTGAACATTGGTCGCTACTCATACAACACTCATACATGCAACAACAACAAATACATGTATACTTCCAAAAAATGCCTTTATTACGTTGTATGTGGTGTTGACAGAGAGAGTGGAAAGAAAGAAAGAGAGTAGCCGATAACTGGAATGTTATAGAGCGTGAAACGAGAACATACGTTATCGAGAACGATTCGATTATTCCAGGCTTTCGTTTCAAGCAGCCGACTACTATATAAGGGCGGCACTCAGCTGGTCAGTCGTATAGTAAACGCGTTGGTGATTACACTACAGTGAAGTAATAAAAATAGAACATTGTACAAGTTGTAATACAAGTTATTGTAAGTAAAAAAAGGACATTAAATAAATTCTTTATAAATAAAGAAACTGAAAATAAAGTTGTTGACTTTTATTTTCCAATCCAGAGATCGTAAATATAAAAATAAAAAAAAATTAATAGAAAACAGTTCGGAAAAAAAATTTAAATAAATTTTTTTCGTTTCCTTTTCCAAAAAAAAAATTTAAAATTAACAATTTTAGTGAGATTTGTTTTGATTTTTTTTATAGGTGTAGCAAAGCACGCTGGGGTCCGTGAGTATTATATATAAGCAGCACTGGCAGTCTCCCTCATTGCATGCAGACAACTTTAGTTTTCGTCAAAAAATAATATTACCAACTAAAGCTCTAAATAATAAAATTATGAAGTTCGGAATTGTAATGGTCACATCGAGCACAAAATATAGCCTGAAATTCTACGGGTATCATTGAAAAGTACTTCTTTCTATATGTATTGCAAAATAACCAAGACTTAGAACCATAATACTCAATTCTAATTTTACTCCATTAATTGGAATTTTCTACTATCGACTCAGGTATATCTCGCGTTTCATCTTCATAAGCACATACATAAATACACATATACTTGTATTAAGAGCTCTCGTGCACCCACACGAATATCAACCATAATACCTTAAGCATACAAAGCAAATGATATTTCTCTGGGGATAAATTGTGTGAAATGCCAATTTACTGTTATATTGCATTTACTGTCAATACGAATGATTGTTGACACATAGCACATTAACGACAAATATCGAATTGATTGGCTGTGATCAGAGTTGTGTGAGTAGTGGAGTAGAAAATTGCGTGAGAAAGTCATTAGAGCCAATGTGGCTTAGGTCACTGAATCGTAGTGTGCTGGGGAATATGCTGTTCTTGTTAAAATCGAAGTAAATATATGACAACAGCTAAGTATAAGGTACGACACTAAATTGAACAGGTTTTTAGTATTTCAGTTAATATGTTATTTTTGAAAATGATTGCCATGTGTTTGAAAATTATGAAGCCGATAAGATAAGACAAGCCAATTACAACACAGGTACAGAGCTTAAACTGTTAAAGCTCTGTGCATTTATATATATGCATTTATATATTAATACAATATATAATTTGCGCTTTATAATCACTGAAGCGATTTTTGGGAGAGTCAAAAATGCATTCGCGTGGATTGATATTCCCTGCCGAAGGGGAACCGCACTTTGAAATTTTTTCTATAATATTGGATATTTGTCTGGTCATTATTCGAGCACACGACCATCAGCACACACCGCTAACCACTCAACTAGTGCGGTCACAGTACAATTTTTACAGCTGGATAATACTTTGAGAGGGTGACCTCAATTTGGGCGGTCGAAACATTTATTCAGAATAAAAATAAAATACTAATAAGTGGTGCTGAGCCAAATTAAATATTTGCAATATTCACATCTTCTAAATCCATCATCCTAAATGTAGGCAACATTAAGTTCTTTATATACAGCGTTATCCATTTTGCGGTTTCTAAAATAAACGTAAAGGAAAGTATTTAAAATAATAATTTTCATTAAACTTCTTTTTTATTATAAAGTTTTATTATGAAGTCAGAACCTTGGCATTATATAGGTTATCCAAATGACCGCCTAGTGAATTTTTTCAAACTTCGCTCAATGCGAGGTAATTTTCGACCACTTTTTGGCACATATTAGACGGTATACCAGCCATAACTGGACGAATGTTGGTTTTGAAGTGCTCAAGAATTAAAGGTGTATCCGCATAAACACGGCCTTTCGCCAAACCGAGAGGTTACGCGTGTGGCATCATCCTCATGGAACCACATATTGTCCAAGTCGTGTTCTTCAATTGCAGGCCAAAAAACGTCGGTTATCATACGAATTGACAGTGACAGTCTCGCCGTTATCGTTTCCAAGGAAGTAAGGTCCAGTTAAATCACCGTTCCGATTGATTATTCTCAGAGCCCCAAATGCGATCATTTTGCTTATTTTCGTATCCACCGAGGAAGAAATGTCTCAACGCTGAAAAAAATTTGTTTGAAAAAATCGCGATCCACTGCTTGTCGTTCAACAACCTCATCGACATAACTACGTTGTTGTGTGTAAGTCCAAGTGAAAAATACGCCAAAATGTGCCGTATGAAAGTCTCAGCTCTTGAGCACTTGCGAGAAATAGACACATTCGGGTCTTCCACAAGACTTTCCCTTATAGCAGCGATATTTGTGGTGGAAGGAGCAATGATGACGATGATGCACAGGCCTTACAGTATTGCTAACCGATCCAGTAATATAATTTTTTTTTTTTTTGCTAAGTTTTTGAGTAGTTGGGCGATTACGTGCACCACAACCTCCTCTTAAAGCACGAAATATACGTTTGAGTAAACATTTTTGTAGTTGATTTCAACAATTTTAACGCATTGTGCGTTTGGCAAGCGATCAATTTTCATAAATGCCTGACTTTTAACTAAAAGAAAACACAATTGATGTCAAAATAAAGCCCTGTACTTTCGAAATTACTATAGGATCCAGACCCACGTTTTTGGGGCTATCTATATTTTGTTCAATTTAAAAACTTAAATATGACATGGAGGCGCGTGTGAATAGGAATATCTAGAAGTTAGGTGAACGCCACTGCTCCGAGTTACCATATCCTTACGCACAATAACGTTAAACATATGTGCATACATATGAGAATAGCTTTCAACCGCTGCAACAGTATTTGAACATCATACCAAATTTCATTAAATTGTTGATCTGGGATACCATTTCGCAAATAAATTACTTTTTATGTTAATATGGGAACAATTTTCAACATACTTAATTTCAAGCAAATTAATCTTGGTGCATTCCCGGGTAAAAGGGGGCATATGCATTTATTTATACCTAAAGTTACCTTCGTCCAAAAATTCAACCAAATTGAACCATAAACATAATTTAAATATTTTTTTTATATATCTTTATGTGGTTCTGGAAAGTCAGTAATCTCAAGTAAATCGAATAATCAATACGTATTCTATCGAACAAGTCGGTTCGTTTTCCACTTTCCGGAAGAAAAAGCGATGTTCATATTTTAAATTTTACGAAAAGCCACTTACATACCGAATTTCATGTTAATTGAGCCATAAGATGGATTTTTTAGAATATATCAGTCTTAGAACCACATCCCGTAATAAAAAATGCTCCTTGTGTTAATTTAGGCAAAAGGCTAATTATGTTACAAATTTGAAATGAATCGAACCATAACTATTTTCTTTTAGAACAGATCCAAGGTCACAAGAATATTTCCAGGGAGAAAATGTAGTGTTCGTGTTAAACCAAGCGTACTAAATTTCACTAAAATCGAACCCATAAATACAATTTTTCCGAAAAGGCCGGTCTCTAACTCACTTCACATAATTTTCTTTCGGATTCTTCTCGATTGGCGAAACATCGTAATCGATCTAGGCGTTCTTGAGTTATAAGCGTAGTAACTAACATCATTTTTTCATATATAATTGGCTCTTTATACCACTAAAGGAATTTTCGGCTGAGTATCTCTTCCGATTTGTGGTGTGCGTCTTGATGTTTTTTCCCCACCTAAAGTTCAGTTACAACCCTCCGCATGGTAGTACATTAGCACACCACTCGACTAATGCGGCGAGTTTTCGATTTCAGTGGATAATTTAAATTGATGTCTTATTGTGTGTGAGCAACAAAGCCCCATAAAGTATATGCCCTACATATGCACACACACATATGCACTAATTTTACTTACGCGAATTTGCTGACTGTTCTGAGCACATTTTGCTTGGAGTCTACATTGTCATTACCGCTATTTCTGTGAGCACAATACTGATTGCATGGAGCTCTTCGCTTATCTCTCTGCCAATATAGTTTAGGTTGTTGTTGTTGCTGTTATTATTGAGCGTATTGCCAATGCGTTGCACAACACAATGCAATCAGCATTGTGCACCCAAACCAATGGCTGTGGAGCGGCATTAGCGAAAACATCTCTTTCTGGTACCACACTGCGTATGAGTGACAAAAATTCATATTCACTTCGCCGTTGTCTTCAATGGCTTTGCACTTGTGCGCTTGTACACATCCGTTGTGATATGTTGCGCTGCATATGATTGCGTTTGACAATTGATTACCTATGTATAAGTATATGTATGCATAAGGTATGACATATGGCATGGCATTGCAATTATGATGTGGTATACTTTCCGATATGCGCAACTAACGACAGCTGCTATGTTGAATTCTTGTCCTGTCATGCTTGAACTCTATGTGGCTTTGTCGATGTGAAGACTTTGCAAATGGCTTCCGCTTGGCATTCGACGTCACTCTGTTTTTTATTTTCATTTTGTATCTGTGTGTCGAAGGTACTGCAATAAGAAACTGTCATATCAAGATGTAAAACTGAGACAATAAATTTAAAAGGCATTTGACTGAAGTGCAAATGAAATTAGATCATCGTTCTGAGAATTGCGCTAAGTTGGCCTGCTAAATAAAAAATTTTCTTAGGAAAATATTCAAAAATTTTCCAGTTTTAAAAAAATTTGATCTTCTATTCCATCTCAAATTATGCAAATAAGTGGTTGAAAATATTTGACGGGTGCTTGCTCTTTAAGTCTTTAGTTTTTTATCCTTAGGTGCTTCCCATATCTTTCCTTAAACTTTCTGCTTTTTGGAAGGCGTTCATATGCATAAGGAGTAACTGGAACTCAACACGTTTAAAATTAATTTAATTTAAAAAGAACTTCAAATGACACCTGACGCCACACAGCACCCAGTAGTTGTATTCCTTGTAATCTGCAATGAGCTCCAATTAAATATTCGCTAGCAATTTACAGGTCTTAGCGAAATCTCAAATGTACCTTCCCTTCTGATACTTTATCTCAGTAAGACTAATGGAGGAGGTGATGTGCTCAGTCTGAACCGAGTGAAATGCAAATACTGACAGTATTAGTGCTTCAGAATTGCATTCTCTTCATTCTTGAAACTCGGTCGTTTCTATTCCAATCAGCATATGGAGTAAGCTCATTTACGCCAGTATACTACACAGCAATTTTATGACCAATCCTAAGTATGTAGCGTTAAATCACCTTAGGTGTGTCCTAGGATCTGGATATAAAAAGTTTTTCAAGGATCTAGTATAATTGAGCGTTAACATTATCATCGGCCAGCAAATTCTTTCATCTCAATATTTATTCTACGTTTGATAGACCGGCTATCACTACTTACTTTCGGTGACTCTTTCTAAGGAAGCCACATAAGACGAGTAGTTAATAATGTGCTCCACCAAGCGCACCGTTCTAGAATTCACACCCTTGTCAGATCAACATTCATAATTATATAAATTTTAATTTAAAAAAACTATATCCTTAGAGAATTTGAATCGAATTCTCAACTCTGCTTTCAGCAACTTTTAGATTTTAGTTCAACTGAGCTATGACTTTGAAGACACTCTCTTATACATGGAATCTTCTATCCATAGTTAAGGTAAAACCCACGCCTCTCAGCAACGAGAAATTATATCTAACTACCCTATAATTTTTCATAATGAATAATCATTAATTTACAGTAACGGGAAAAACTGAATTTTATTAGACTTTTAATTACGATTTAATCCGTTTATTACAAACTTAAAATCATACCATCAGAGGAGAGAGCACCTACCCAATTCAGCTTTTCATTTCTATTCGCGCAATTTATTCAAAGTATTTTTCAATTGTAACATTAACGACATTTTTCGCTTTAAAGGACCATAATTTATTCCGATTTTTATTATATTAGCGGCAAACAGTGACTTCTGGCATTTCAACGCCAATTTAATTGTTGTAAATGTACAATGAGAGTGCTAAAGAATTAAATTTCCTGTTGCGCTTTTGTCAACATACACATACAGATACTCGTATACTCGAATACATGTATACAGTTAAGTATACATATATGGGAAATTATTCAAAGGAATTGCGTGCAACTTGCGTTGCACTTACACGCACACCCGACGTTAATTGGCATAAGTACGCTTTCACCTCAAAGTTAAATTAATTGTGGAACTCATTTAGTAACCACAATGTGGTGGTAAAGCAACTGCAGGCGTGTCAAACACTAGCGAATGTGAAAAACTGAAACAGCCGCACGCCAATGGGATATGCAATCGGAATAGAGGAAAAGACGCAGCGCTTTATAGTAAAATTCGAAATTGTATGCGTACCACTGCGGATGTGAGTATTGAGAAAAAGTCAGTTGTAGGAGATACATACATTTTAGGTAACTCTGTAGAGAATCTTTTGTGATTCAGAAAATTAAAGTTTTAAGCAACAGTTTGAACCGTAAAACAGTCGATTGAAAGGCTACCGTAGCTCATTCCATATATTGTAGATATATTAACGAGTATATTCATACTCTCTCTATATGCATCGTACTACCATGCAAATGGTCATGAGTTGATTCTTGGATCAGCATCCAAAATTATAGAATATTTCTTTTTCTAACTGTGATTGCCTCAGTCACTCCGAGTGTATTTCTGACATGAAATGAAAGTTCTTCATAAAAATTTATTAACCGTTCGGAGTGAGCTTAGAATTTACTGTAGGTTCCTCCATTAGTTAGAAAACTAGAAAGTAAGACGCACTCTCGAACGGGATGAGAAACTCGGCCGACTATATTTTTATACTTTTAAAGAGTGAGCAAGAATTTGCAATTAATTATAAGCTTTCCTACTTGCTACTTCTATAAAAGGAGATTTGCATTGCGCAATATCAGTATTTGATGTGTTACCCTTCTGCAAAAGAAAGTACGATATGCTCTCGCCTATTGGACCGATCCTAATCTACTATTTTTTAAAAGAAGTTCGTGCAGAGATTTTGGATATTGTTCCATCCTTGCAAAAGATATATTGTGGCAGATAGCTATATTTACTCTCCTATTATGTTACGGTCGTGGTAGAGTTCACTCATTGTATAGCTGATGTAGCACCCATTCAATGTATACGAATTTTCTTAATCTACTCACTCTTAGGAAGCTCTGAGCTCTACTTTCCCAAACCAATAATTTGGCACCAAGGTAGCCTTGAGAGTAATTCCACTGCTGAAAATTAGACCTTTCCTAAACAAGTTTTTCAAAAGTAGAGCTTTAACTTATTATTATCTGGGCTATTGACTCTGTTTATTTCCTTTAAAGAATCTTTACGCACCCGTACTGATACATTTGTGTATATATATATATATATATATATATATATACATATATATATTGCTAATGGTGCTGGTTAGTGGTAAAATAAAGCTTACTGCTACCACAACATTTAATGACACGCATAAAATTAACCATGTCAGAGCGAATTAAAGTAGTGACTAAGTGAGTTGAGAGTGTCTGCTAACCAATACAATTACAACGTAATTCTTTGTACTTGTACGAGTATATTAACGAATGTAAGTACTTGCATTTGCATACAATTCCTCTTTGAGTGAAGTGGGTTTTTAAGCAAATGTGGGTAGTGACTGGAGTACTGCCCCTGCCCCTGGCAATAGATATCCAAGTGTAAGTAGACAATGGCTTTTACAAGTGGCCAGCCAGCCAGGATAAAGTGTAATGCAAATGAGATTAGCGCGCGTATATTAAAATTCAAGTGCAGCAGGTTAAGCAGCTGTTAACTTTATTTTACTTTTCGACAATTAATTACTAAAAATTGTGAGATTAAGTGAGAAGCATTAAAGGGTGTAAAATTCACTTCGAAAAAGAACCATAACTTCTTTACAGATGATTCGGGGTTTGAAAGGGGGGTTTTCATGATACTTCTGCTATCAAGGAAGCACTTTTTCGCAGGTTTGAGGTCTGCGAGACGGGTCAAGATTTACTCACATAACTAAAGGTTTATTACGGCAGGCTAACATCTTCACATTCGTGGCTATGAGATCCTTCTAACCCAATGTGAACCGCGGAAGGCCAGGGATGCTTCTATTTTTTCCACTTCCAGCTTAAGTTTAAGTTACCCAATTTAATATTCTGTACACATATGATATGTTCAAAAATTCGTAAATAACAGGAATCGATACACTGATTATCCCAGTTTTGATTTTCTTGGCCTTTTTGAAAAAGTGATAGTTACATGTTGTTGTTGTTGTAGCGGCAGCCCCGCCTAGGGTCAGGCAAGTTTAGTTTCAGACATCGAGATCATCTAACGGGAGGCCCAGTAAACGTGCTGTTTCGACGGGTTCGGACCAACAGGAGAGGGGTGTTAGATGAGTCGGGTTAAGTGGGCATGCAAAGAGGTGGTTAGTCTCGTGCGGGACATGTGTTGGCTATGCCAGGGTGGCGTCTGAATAGGTTGGAGTTAAGCCTGCTACAGTATCCAGATCTTAATTGTGCCAGGGTTACGTGGGTCTCACGAGGCAGCTCGGGCTCTTGTTCTGCAATGGGTGGTGATTGGACACCGAGAACACCATTCACGGGAAGAGAGTTCACGAAGGTGTTAACGGACTATCGGCGAATGGTGTTGATGGACTGTCTGTACGCCGTCCTGTCCAGCGGATCTTGTCTGCATTGCTGTATGTCATCCCGGTAGGCAAGTACTCCCTTCCTGATGTGCCTAGGTGGTGGTTCGGCGGTTACGGTAGCATCCGAGAAGATATTGCTTACACAGCATAACATTATGCTCCTTAATTTGGAGCAGGATGTTTCACTGTGTAAGTGATGCTCCGGCGCCATCAGGAGGTTTCCCGTCACGGTCCGAAGAGCGGTGTTCTGTCAAGTCTGGAGCTTCTCCAACTGCGTCTCGCTAGTCCCCGGCGTCCAAATCGGCGCAGCATAGTTTACGACCGGCCGGCTAATTGCTTTGTATGTTGTCAGCAGCATTTCTTTGTCTTTCCCCCAGGTGCTACCGGCTAGTAATAGTTACATAATTTGCATTCACCAATTATTATACATTTGATGGATAGATGCTTTTGCAATGGAATCATTTGACCGTAGTTAAAAGCCTTACAACTAATTTGTTGGATGTTATGGAGCTGGAACTGTTCTGGGATCCACAACAGCAGTGAGAGATTCCATCTGGCATTTTTTCTCCCTGTTGTTTATATGCTTTAGATGCCCATGTCTATTTGATTTATTTTCTTACAACAGCACTTTTCGAGATGGGTGTCTATGAATACCAAGAAAATTGCTCTAAAATTAAGAAAATCGAATAAATTTCATATAGATTAATGAGGAGTGTTTTTTTTTATTGCTTTAAGTGATGAAGATAGAGGGAATATATCTATTTACAATTTTGTAACAAACTTTAATGGCCTCCGAGCTCGAGTATGGTTAGCGAACACAATAACAAAGAATAGAGGAAAAGAAAATATCAAAAAACCATGATATAAGTAACTATGAATAATCGCTTGCTTGCCTCGACGGTTAGGTATTAAAACACTATACTGTTGCGACGTGATGACCGCGAGCAGCAGCTGCTACAAAAATACTGCTAGAGACCGGAGCCGATGGAAATTAAGATGCGAGCGCGGTGGCAGTCAGTGTTGGCTGTATGCACAAGTTTTGTGACTGCACGACTGAACTGCATGAGAAAAGATTGAGAAGGCGAGCGAAGGCGTACGGTAAATGGTGACACGTAGTAGTGGTTGGCGACAGAGAGCACAAGAAATTGAAACAAATTTAAATGACTTCGTTGCCGAGCACACACTGAATGCCAAAGCAGCCGTCGTCGCGTAGGATAGGTAGTATGGCTCAACTATTCGCTCAGCGCAGATCAGTTTCAGGGCATTACAGCAACCGCTATATGTTGCGGCTATTGTAGTTATTTCAATGTCATTGGGGCAATATTTGTTGGCGGTGCCACAGCTGCGTGCATATGACGGAGACACTTATAACCGTCTCTGCGCGCCACTTCATCCGACGACAACGCCCAGGTTGCGCCACCACTCTATATGAGCTTTCCTCACTATTGCGCTAATTTTTTGTTCTTTCCCACTTTTTGACTTGACTTTGGTTTGGTATGCTTGTTTTTATTTTCTTCCTCTTCCTTCTTCACGTTCTTCTTCTCTTGCGACTTATTCGCCTGACCCGCCGTCTGCAATTCGCTTTCATCAAGTTGTATGCGTCGGAAGAGCACTGCATCTGTGCGCGCACCGAGTGACCTTGTTACATTTTCATTAGACGCAGCCTGAGATGAGGGCTTTGCAAAGCATTCGCCTAAATTACGCCATAAACGTTGCTCTTGCGGCACTGCCAATTTATTGAGCAACTTGTCACACAACTGGGGCACAATCGGTTGCAACACAATGCCACAGATGCGCAACGTGTCCATTGTTATGGCGATTATCGTTTCCAGCCGTTCGAAGTTTTCAATATTCCGCGCATTAACTGCGTCCGCATCCGCATCAATGCCACCGGCAGCCACAGCAGCTACTGGGCGCTTCAACTCCCACGGACGTGCTGTTTCGAAGAAGTTATTGGCCGCATGCAAAGTGGATATTACTGTGTCCACGACCAAATAGAAATTGTTATCCGCATAATGCTGGGCGCAACGTGCTGCAAATATAGAGAATAAATATATAATAATCATAAAGTTGATGGTGAATAATAAAGGAAATTACAAGGGAGGCAATGATATCAAATTGTGCAAGAGTTCGTGAGTTTAGCCTGCGGACAAGGGCGGAGAACGAGCGAAATTATGTACTAATAATATAAAAGAAGTGTTTTTTATGAGTGCTAAGTGATAGAACAGAGATTGTAAAAATATTTATTCAGTCAATTTGATTTAATGACTTTATTCTGATTAAGTAGCTGTGGAGCAGATTTATAAGAGGCAAATTAAAAAAAAAATTGAATAGTAGATAATCAAATTCTTGACTGGGGTTTTAGGTGAGTCAACCATTGTGAGTTTCAATTGATCGCTTTAAAATACTATTAAAGCTGGCAAAACATTACAGTATCTTTCCAGAAGAAATACACATACAGATATGTCGTAATACAGCGTTATCAATTTTTCGGTTTCCAAAATAAACGTAAATAAAATGTATTTAAAAAAAATTTTTTTTCATTAAGTTCTTTTTTTAATATAAAGTTTGAATCTTGGCATTATATATGAAACACTACATCATTCAAATGACCGCCTGGTGAATTTTTGCAAACTTCAATCCGTTTGAGGTAATTTTCGACCACTTTTTGGCTCATATTGGACGGTATCTCAGCCATAACTTAACGAATGTTGATTTTCAAGTGCTCAATAGTAAAGGGTGTTTTTTATAGAGGTATAGAACTTTAAGTTGCGATAAAACAACGATGGATTATTCGATTGACATGAATTTTATTTATCCGATTGATAATCTTGTGGCATTACATTTTAAATATGATTTCTGGCATATGACCGCCACGGCTGGCGCGGATGTAGTCCAATCTGGACGTCCAATCTTCGATGACTTTTTCCAACATTTGTGGCCGTATATCGGCAATAACACGGCGAATGTTGTCTTCCAAATGGTCAAGCGTTTGTGGCTTATCCGCATAGACCAATGACTTTACATAGCCCCACAGAAAGTAGTCTAGCGGTGTTAAATCACAAGATCTTGGAGGCCAATTCACAGGTCCAAAACGTGAAATTAGGCAGTCACCAAACGTGTCGTTCAATAAATCTATTTAGGCACGAGCTGTGTGACATGTTGCACCATCTTGTTGAAACCACATAGCCTGGACATCATGGTTATTCAATTCAGGAATGAAAAGGTTAGTAATCATGGCTCTATACCGATCACCATTGACTGTAACGTTCTAGCCACCATCGTTTTTGAAAAAGTGCGGACCAATGATTCCACCAGCCCATAAAGCGCACCAAACAGTCAGTTTTTTTGGATGTAACGGTGTTTCAACATATACTTGAGGATTACCTTCACTCCAAATGCGGCAGTTTTGTTTGTTGACGTAGCCATTCAACCAGAAGTGCACCTCATCGCTAAACATCGCTAAAATGGACGTAGTGCGCGATACGTTTTCCGCACAGAACCATTATTTTCGAAATAAAATTGCACTATTTGCAAGCGTTGTTCAGGCGTGAGTCTATTCATGATGAATTGCCAAACCAAACTGAGAATAAATCACTTGACATCTGTTAAATCGGTCGCCATCTTGAAAAGTAATGCCAACTTAAAGTTCTATACCTCTATAAAAACACTCTTTAAGGTTTATCTGTATAAATACGGTTTTTCGCTTAGCTCCACAAATGAAGTGAAACGGTGTCAAATTACATGATCTCCGTGGTCAATTGACATCACCAAGCAAGTAATATTGTCCAAGTCGTGTTCTTCAATTGCAGGCCAAAAAAGTCAGTTATCATACGATCATAACGCTCCAAATTGACAATGACCCGAAGTTATCGTTTTCAAAGAAGTAAGGTCCAATCACATCTCCGAACCAAAGAGCGCCCCAGAAAATAAGCCTTTTTTTTTTTTGTAATGGCAATTATTTGAGCATCCCAGGAGACCCCCCATAATGTTCCGTACGAAAGTTCCGGCTCCTGAGAACGTCGAGAAATAATCCCATTCGGATCTTTGGCTACACTTTCACTAACAACATCGATATTTGAGGTGGATCGAGCAAAACGATTATCGAATGTCTTAAAATTTATAATTGCTTGAGTAGTTGGCCGATTATGTGTACCATGATAACCACTTAAAGCACGGAACGTGGCCACGTTTGAATCACCATTTTTTAGTAGGTTTCAATAATATTAACGCGTGGTACAGTTTGCTAAGCGATCCATTTTCATAAATGCCTGACTTTTAACTAAAACCAAAAATGCTTTGTTTGACAGCTAAGTTTGACAGATGTCAAAGTACAGCGCTGCACTTTCCAAACCACTAAATGAATGACCCTTTCTTTTGTCCCAATTCTGCTAAATTAACCTCGATGATTTCTCAAATTGTTGGTGTTCGATCACTGGAGTGTTAAATAAAGATCGCCAACTACGCTTGCAATTTCTTAATTATAAAGAATTTACTCAACGGTCATATATGAATAATTTAATAACAATTTACAACGACTTTTTTCACAACTCTCACAGTCTACAATTTTCATTTTACAGTAGTGTTATCACCAACGTGTTCGCTTGAAAACCTGACTTCCAGCAGTGTATGCCTCGCTTTTCAATACTACACACATTGCTCGTATTAACACTCGCATTAACAGGATCAAGATGTTCTCGATAATGCAAATTCTCGATTCTCGCGCTCAGGAACATGCCAGTTTTCGACCTCTCCCTTTTATCTGTCAAATTCTACGATTTTAGGAAAAGTTATGTACATATTTATATTGCCTACGTTATAATATCTTAAGTAAACTTTAGAAAATCTCGCCCTCATAGAGTGAGTGAGCATTAAGGTCTTACTATCATACACCCCAAACTCCGTAGTTGCTGAGACATGCAAATCAGCCGAGTCGATAAGATAAGATCATTCATTAAGATTCACCAGAATACATGAGCACTAAAGGCAGCAAAAGGAACGTGAAGAATAAACAAGAAACCAGCCATGATATCAAACTAATGATAGTTGAGTAGTACAAGAAACTCACTAGGTTTTTAATAAACAAAGAAATCAGAGACACAACCTTTGAGTGAGATTATCCTTACTCGGAGGGGTATAGCTGCAATAACTTCAGTCGGTGCTCGCTAGAACATTTTATGTCCATGAAGAATAAAGCTCAGTATAATAGTTGAGTTAGTTATGAGACTCAGACAGAATTACGCTCTTAAAATTCTAAGTTAATTACAGGTTCACTGAATAAGGATAGACAGAGAAGAACGGATAACGGAATATGGAGCGTCGCCTCCTATAATACAGGTTACATGAATGTAAAAATGGCAGTCACGAAAACCGAAGTAGATAATTCAAATGATATGCAGTTAAGCGCAGTCAGTAAATATTTTTGGATAGAAAAAAAGGCGTCAACGTAATCAATTGTAACGGAACAAACATCTAAAAGGATAATTTTGAAGTTATTATCGCTAAGTAGGAATGAGTTTATGTTGCATATTCTTATCAACTTCATTAAAACTAAGATTTCAAGCTTCTTTTGTAATTAAGTAACGAAAAGCTTGCAAGAGTTCATTACCTGTAAGAATCATACTGATTTAAAAATTTTTAAGTCTTATATGGGGGTTTTCCCTTATATTGTATGATTGTTGTTTCGGAAGTTACGTGGATTAATTCAGCACCAGTGCATCAATTAACCTAATTCAATTTTCGACGACGAAACTCCATCAAAAACCAATTTGGTGAATTAAATCGAAATCCTAGATCATTACAAGGGGAATTTCGTGAAGGTCGCCGAAAAACAGTTGTTGTTTCGGGAACTAATGATGCTGTGCGTAAACTGATATTTCAAGATCTTCATGTGACCCATCGTATGTTTGAGGCAGCTATAGGCATTATATATTCAATATTGTATATATTCCATATTACATGAATATTTGAATGTAAAAAATATTACACAATTTGTCAATCGTTCAAAAATAGGCTCGTGACTTTTGATTGAGAGCAATTTTAAAAACGACCATAGCGGTGCTTCGAAACACGTCTATGGCATTGTGACAGGCGATTAATCGTGGATTTACGAATATAAGCCCCGAAAGTTAACAACGAGCTCTCACACATCGAGTGAAACAACTGTATTTTGAGTACTCAAAATATTGATTTGATATGTTATCTACCGTAGAGTCCCGACTTTGCACGCAAAAAATAAACTGATATGGCAACGTTTTTCTACACCTGAAGAGGCGGTTTATGCCTTCAGAAGGCATGTTTTCGAGATACCTCAATTAGAGTGAAAAAATGCTTCGACAATTGGTTCAAACGCATTGAAAAGTAAATAGATTTCAATGGAGATCTTGAAAAATAATAAAGCAATTTTTGATGATTAATTTTGTTTGTTGTTGAATAATAGAAAAAATAGGCGACTCAAATGGCTGTCTTTACACGGCTTTTAAAAGCTGTCCTTAGTTTTTCGAATGAGAAACCTTATCAAACGCTTTATTAATGTTAGAGTAAATTACATATGTATGTCAAATATTTTGGAAGAGTAAATTCCACTAAGTTCAATACTCTACTTTTACAAAATCCTTTTTGTGATACGTTTATAAACGACGAAACTCAATGCAGAAATTGGTCGATTATTATAAAATAGCTTCGAAAATCTTAAATATAAAATAACTGAATCGAATTCCGAGATAATTCATTCCTTGGATTGGATTGTTTGCGAAGCCTAAAATCTGTGACTCTTGTCGTGGAAATCGACGGATATGCTTGGATTTCAGTATCGAGTGAAAAAACCAACATTTAAAATGACCTGCAGAAATGTGTAGGAATTACATAACCATAAGAGCTCGAGGATTCAAAATTGAGTTCTATCTAATATCTCTCAAATACATAATAAAATTTTGAAATTTCGAAAACAAAATAAAGCAGAGCAAACAGAACAGAAATAAGCGAGAGCAAACAGATTTTAGAGATGGGACCTACGGATTCTTGCTTAGAGCAGAAGAAAATGAAGGATTTTTGATCAAAGCAAAATAACGAGAAAAGAGAGCGGAAGGATTTTAAAAGATCACCAAATATTTATAGTCTGTTCTTCAAAGGCGATAACAGATTTGAAGTATACCCTTCCAGTTTCCGGATTACTGGAGTATTTTGCAGGCGGACGTCTGGTTGATGAAATTGCAAAAAGTGTCATTCGTCAGGCGACCGAACCAGTAAATGAAATACTAAGGTTGCCTAAAAATCTATTCAATTTAATTTCTGCCTTAACCGCATTCAAGACCGGCAAGTTTATGTGTAATGGCAGCGAAAGGAAAGCACACCTATTTCATGCTTGCGAGGTCTAGAAAGGACAGCAGAGAAGGTGTAGATCTAATGAAAGGCCAAAATATACTGGCATTACACACGCGCAGAATACGCAGTAGTAGTAGTTTCCATTTGGCCCTACACATCTACAGCTCGTCTTAGACATTTAGAAGCTGCGCTGTTTAGAGAGCTAGAAGAAGTTTCAAAACTGGATGTCTATAAACTTTGCAAAAAGCGTTGACGTACTATAAAACAATCACTTTACCGAGAATTAAATTGAACCTGTATTTGGCACTAGAAAAGCCCAGCAGGTTTGTGTATGGCGTAAGAGCAACCAATCCCATAAACGGAAAATTTTGAAAACATAAATGTCCAAAACTATCGCATTAAACACTAAAAGCATTTAACGGAATAATTATACTCCTTAAATAGCATTAATTTCTTTCGCCCTTTCGTATTTTCATAAAACGCTTTCTAACGCTTTCTAACGCTTAAAACTTTGCTCATAATTTTCATCAGCGCAGAGAAAACTTTATTTACTAATCGCACAACGAAAATGCATCTTCAAGATTTTCTTACCAAATTTTTTTTCCCAATTTAATGGAAAACTTAAATTGCTTTAATAAAAGTTGTGAGCATTTGAAACTTTACTAATCAGCCTGCCAGCGAGCGGCATGAGAGGTGAAACAAGAAGGTGACTGCGTCTCATGCCAGCAAGAAGATTACAAAAAAAAAAAAAAATTACTACGGAAGCAACAGCGGCAATAACTTGGTAAGCTGAATGCCTGCCGCACAGCAACAGAGCTAACATAAACAGCTGATGTATTTATGTATTTACAGTTATATCGTTTCTAATTTTTGCACGCTTATAAATAAGTATATTTCATTTTGCACTGCACCGTTGTGCAACGCTTAAGGCGCAAAAATCCAATTCTTTGCATTACAGCGTTGCCATAAAATAATAACAAAGCAAGTAATAAATATGCGCCCATCACCGACCCCCGTTGGAAGCGCGCCAGTCAGGGATAATCAAAAGGTTACTCGCACTACCTTTCGAATCTAAAGCAAATAGCTCCAAACCACTAAGTATTACTGTGTACAATATATGCATGTTAGTGTTTATGTATAAGTGTAGTACCTTCAATTTGTTGCAAGTCATCCTGCAAACGCTTGGTTGCATCCATCCGCAGCAAATCGTCGAGTTGCACCGCATGCAGACGCGGGTAAACTTGTCGCGGATTAAGGGATTTCGCACAAGCTCGCGATAAGAGATTTCCCAGTGTGTCTGCCAGTTCAGAGTTCAGGATGCGCAAAGCTTTCACGTTGCTAAAGTCTGTAAGAGAAAAATAAAATAGTAGATATATATATTGTATTATATGATGTATTTACGTGTTGCATATTTGAGAAATATCTTTGTGGTAATAACACAAAATACACATACATACATAAATAGTAAGTGATGTGCTTTAGGGCTTATAAAATGCAATATGTTTGCTAGTGTGATACATTTAAGTGAATAATTTGAAGAAAAACGACGGAAGAACATAAAGAAAAAATTGTGATGCTTGCTTAAGACGAGAAACCTTCCTTGCATATATAAATCCAACGAAGATATAGAAGAGTTCCGCGTAGTTATTAGAGTTCGAGATGAACTATCGAAACTTGCATGATTGCAAGCCCAGATGTTTGCCAGCATTAGTAACAACTGAAACACGTCAAATCCTAAGTGGTGTAAGCTATGTTTATAATGCCACTCGGAGATCTCTCTCTATCCTTTAATTTTGAAGAGCTATTTAGCGGCCCTAAAACAGAAGATTTTCAGATTTCCTAACGTTTCACCTGCTCTTCAAACGAATAAAAGAATTACAAAATTTTACTCGACAAAATGGGCTTCGATCAAAATGAAATACTACAACTCTGCTACTCAGTAGCGTCGGTTGGAAGAAAAACATTCCAACGAAACACCCAAATTCAACTCATAGCTCAGCAGGAACTCCGTCGCGAAGAATCTGTCAAAAACGAAATCGAAAACTCAATCAGAAAACGCCCCAAAAAAAAACTTCTTGTCGATGAAAAACTACGGAAAAATTTTTTTTTTTTTTGGCCGATTGAAGTTTATTTTTCTTACTGAAACCTTGAAATTGATAAATCAGTCTATAAGAAATAAATTTGCGCTTTTCCGTTTTGATAATAAATAAATAATATTAAATATAACTTGGTAGTCTAACTAAATCTGTTTGAATAATAGAAAAAATAAAGTTTTCAGTGCTGAATGTGAATAAAACTTCAATTGGCCGTCGGTACGTACTCTTTTTGTTTAAAATCAAAAAGTAAAATTTTTCCCATAGTTTTTCGTTCTCACTTTCGAGGCTGTAGTCGCTCTCAAAAACTGTCTTACCGCCGAGACTAAGTAGATATCTCCGAAACAAGAACTCCGCATGAAGTGAGAAAAGAAAATCGGATCCTAGACCTAAAACTATAGGAAATAATTTGGTTCAGCAGTGGAAGCGATTCCAGCGAAGTCGAAAAAGCCAAAAATGAATACAGACATAGTAAATTTTCCAAAATGTTTTGCACTTGAGCTTACACTTGCATATATATCAAGTCTGAAGCCAGCTAACCATTCGCAATGACGTAGTTACGTCAATTGGGTGCTTGAACCACAAGCAGTGGGACGTGAATTTTCAAACATAAATTTCTTCAGCGACGAGGTACATTACACCCAAAAAAAACTTACTGTCTGGTGCACTCTTTGGTCCGGAGGTGTGATTGGACCTTACTTCTTTGAAAACGATAACGACGAGACTATCACTGTCGTTTCGGAGCGCTATGGACAATATATAGCTCCGAAAAGACGGTGCTACTTGCCACAAAACACGAGCGGAAATGGTTTTGTTGTGAGAGAAATTTCCCGACCGCGTAAAATTTCGTCTTGGCGATGTCAATTGGCCACTGAGATCGTACGATTTGATAGTGTTGGACTTTTTGAGCACTTGAAAATCAACATTCGTCAAATTATGGCTGATATACCGCCTAATATGTGTCAAAAAGCGATCGAAAATTACCTCAAATCGACTGAAGTTTGCAAAAATTCACTAGGCGGTCGGATTGCGGATTTGAATGATGTCGTGTTTCACATATAAAGTTCAAATTTTATAATAAAAGGAATTTCATAGAAACAAATTATTTGAAATGCATTTTATTTACGTTAATTTTGGAAACCGCAAAATGGATAACCCTGCTCCTACGTATTAAGGGAACTCATACATTCAAGATATTCAAAAATATCAGCCACTCGCATCTAGATTCAACTTGTCAAATATTCAATCATTCCTGGTCCATAGAGTACTGACCACCGAATATCATTCACTTTGGTGGAAAGATCCTGAATGGCTACTCAAGCCTACCGAATTCTGGCCAAAATTTCTATCAAATGGCTTATTATTGTTCCTGTTTATCTTTTTCAAATATGTTATTCAGAAATGTTTTATCGGAAACAGAGTTGCTCATTATTTTCTGAAATATTTATGGATTTGTTTGCGGGAAAACAGTTTGGTAATATGAACCCCATGGTATATTGACCTATTTCCTGATTACTTGTGTTTGTGGTTTCGATAAGTTAATAAATTGCGAGGAATTTGAGAGAGATACTTTTTTTGTCCAGGGCTAAAGAGTGAGTGTATCATCTGTGGGATCTGTAATTGGCAACTACAAAATGCGTTAATTTTTGAATAATTATGGGATCTGACTAGTTTATGGCTTTGCGATTGACCAGTTGACGGCGTTTTTTTTTTTTGCCTTGTCAATCAATTTCAAACTGTTGATGACAGTAGACATTTGAATCAAAAGTTTGGTGTTTTTTTGAAGCTGCTCAAAATAGAATATACTCGTACCCCACCAGATAGAAAGTACAAACTTCTTTCTCTTTCATGTCCATGAATTAGTATATTAACTTTGGTCCGAAGTACGTAAGAACCATAAGAAGAGATAGACCAAAATTTATTCCGATCACATCAGAATTACGAGATGGACTGATTTAGCTATTTGCCCGTCTGTCCATCTGTCCGTCTGTCCGTCTGTCTATCTGTTCGTCTGTCTGTTTGCACGCAAACTAGTCCCTCCATTCTTGAGATATTTCAACCAAACTTGGTAGAAAGATGTACCTATCATTTGTCGGAATTGGCCAGATCGGACTACAAGAGCATATATACGATCGACTTTTCAACTTTGAAATTTTTAGTCATAAATTCAGCAAAAAAAGCACCTAATAACGTGACATTTGGTATACTACACGCACATAATGGATTGGTTTTAAAAATCATCGAAATCAGAATACTATATCATATAGCCCCCAAACAACCTATTTGTTCAGATATGAGGTTTTGGGTCAAAAATCCGCCATTAAAGCATCTTATAGCGTGAAATTTTGTATTCTACATACGTAAATTCAAGTTGACATTGACACTGAAAATGATCAAAATTGAATTTTGCCATTTGTAATACATTTGATATATTCATGAAAGGTATGAAGACTTCGGCATGGCCGAAAACAGTCTTTCTTTCTTGTTTTTATTTTTTATATTTTAGAATTTCGACCTCCTCCTCTAATTTGTAGAGTGCGTCTTAAGGTTTTTCCAATCTATAACTAAATGAGACGATAAGACGGGATGATTTAACTATTAATATCGGTCTGTCCGTCGACCATGTGCCCTTTTATAAAGCAGATTGAGTACAAAATGAATCTACCAATGATCCGGCATCAGAACAGCACTGAGTTTGTAATAAATAAATAAAAATTAAATATGACTTTTATGTATTCAAATTAGCAGCGAGCATGCTCAACGTTCACCCACCAAATTCTGAAGATAAAGGTACTTTTTAACGCAATTCTAACAATTAGTTCGTTCGAAAATACGCTCTTTGTTTTATTCTTATTAATTGATTTTTGTTTTGGTTCATATATTTGCCTTCCAGCACATCAAATTGCTACTTCCATTTCAGCCGGAGAAATCACCAAGGCCTTGGCCTCGATAGCAGCCAATCAATAACAGTCATACTTTGATTTTTCAATTGATTGTATTACAAACTTTCATTGGCAACAACTTTTAATTGAAACGAAAAATCTGTCGAAACCCAAAATGGTAATGGAGGCGTAGGCAGAGACGGAGGCAAAGCGGAGGCGGAAGTTGTCACAAAAGTCTTCTCAAAATACACTCTAAAGTGTATGGTTGTACATATGTATGCAATGTCACAAAATTCGTTGAAGCAGAGCATGGAAAGCTTAACATACTTACAATTACATACATATATACATATATATATTATGCTCCTATATATAAATTTGTAAATTTAAATGCTTTTATTTTATGTAGTTGCATAAAACAGATTGTACACACACACACACACACATTTAAAACATGTTCGAGCATCGATTATATAATCAATCTCACGTCCATACATTTACATATGTACATAGCCTGCGACAGAATTAATTCATGCAGCACATGTCCGTGCAATAACATTCGATTTGAGTAATCGCCATTGAGCGCATGGTTTCAGCAAATACTGATCTATACATACATACATACAAACATATATATATATATATATATAAGAGTATTTGCATATGTATTCTGTGTCAGTAATGTTTACTGCATATTTACACAGGATCCCTGCGTAAAGCCGTACATTCGAAATCAGAGTAAAAACATTTCGTTATTAGCCATTTGAGAGCTGAAAGCACATCACTCATCGTCTGCCAACACACATACAAAAACACACATGCAGACATTAGGTAATTGAATAACCACAGTTGAATCAAGCGGTTGGTTTTGGGAAATAATTGTTGACAATATGATGACACACAATTGCAAGTCCCCAAATTGCAAGTCCCCAAATTTGGGTATTTTACAGTTTTGAAGTACACAAATCAAGAGGAATACTAATTTTGAAATTTCATATACAAGTTGAACTTAATTATTCAAAGGATAATTTAGTTTTGTTATCGTTGAAATCATGGTTGCATAGTTAATGGTTTCTGGTGGAATGCTCCAGGTAAGGTAAGACGGTTGGGAGCATTTTAAGTTGGTAACTCTACACTATCAACAAATTTTGCCTACGAGACAGATAATTTCCAGTGAAGTGGAGGTCTTCTTCTTTTTCGGCTTCCACCAGCGAGTACTGCGAGCAAAATTTTCAAAGCTGGAGTGTTTTCAACCATCCACACTAGATGACCTAACTAGCGTAATGCAATGTCGTCTTACATCTCACCCAACGCCCATCGTTCCATCGGCAGAACTTTTCTCTTGAAAACTCGTAGATCGGTATGATCAGACCATATGTAACTGTGTATAAACAGATCAACAGAAAATTGAGGTTCTCGTATGTGTAATTTTTCTATTTCCTACCTAACGATGGTGGAAGCCATCCCAATATCATTTAATACATAGCCTCTTCAGTCAAAATAGAAAAATTATTTCAAAGTTAAAATATTTTAATACTAGCAAGATCATTAGTTACCAGCACCAGAATGGTATCGGACTCATCATTTCAGTCAATTTTTGACCCGAAAAGAAATTTCGATGCTGGAAGATTCAGATATAATTTCAGGCGGCTGCGATAGCCGAGTAGTTAGCATTGCGTAGTGCCATTCGGAAGGCCTGGGTTCGAGGCCAGGTTCGAGCAACATCCAAAATTATAGAAAATTATTCAATGAAAAAATAATGTTTCTAACAAAAAAGGCCTTTGAATATAGCTCATTTACTTGTAACCAAAAACAATTACAGGCCGCATTAAAAATACCCATTAATTCAATTTATTAAAAAATTAATTAAAATTACGAGTTTATTTCTGACATAAAATATAAGCTCTACATAAAAATCCATCGGTCGTTCGGAGACGGCTTAGAATAAACTGTAGGTCCCTCCATTTGTTGGTTAAAATATCAAGACGCACACTACAAATTAGAGGAGGAGCTCGGCCAAAAATCGCTTCAGCAGTTACAAAGCGCCAAATATATATATATATATATATAAATACTGAAAACAAATAAGACATCAGAAACACGCATATAACAAGAAAGAAGTACAGCATTCAGCTAAGCCGAAGCCTTTATATCTTTCATGAATATATAAAATTTATTACAAATTACATAATTCGATTTTGATGATTTTCTGTGCGAATATTTATTTGGTTTTACCTGTATAGAATACTAAATTTAACTCACTAGATGCTTTTTTGACAGAATTATGACGCAGAATCACATATTTTTATTATATCAGTCGTATATATGTTAAAGCGGTACGATCTGGCCGTTTCCAATAAATTATCACATAAATGTCAAAATACATCTACGCGCCAATTTAGTTTGAAATATCTCAAAAACAGAGAGACGGACATGTCGTAATGAACTTAGATTTTGATCCGCTCGGCACAAAGTTTGTAGGTTTGCATCTTCTCCTCCTGGCACTTAAATAATTCGGATCAAAGTTAATATACCAGTGCATGTTCATGAGAAGTATGAAAACATTTAAATAAAAGAGAAAATATTTTTAAAAAATTCATCAGACTCACAATTGTATAGAAAACTGGAGGTCTCGGCCAAACGTTGTTATGATCAATTTAGACATTATATTGATGATGTTGTAAAGCAGAATATAAAAATAAAGTAATGCATGATGAATAGACCTAATTGGTTTTCAAGTAGAACGATATCTGATCCGTTTTACGGAATGAAAAGAATTTTAAATGAAACAAACTTATATAAATTTTTTTTAATAAGTTGGACTGTGGACAATTTCAAAAAATTTCATATAAATCGATATAAACTTTCAGAAGAAGTTGAATGAGAAACACAGTCAGCGAAGATTTTTATATATAGAAATTTAATGAAAAATTAAGAACCGATAGATTTGTTGCGTTTAATATCTAAATTAATATCTAAATTATGTACATATGACAATTAGATTTAGAATTAAATTTAGATTCGAAAGATGTGTAGAAAACAATGTTTCATATTTTTAGTATTTATTTTTACTTATTCAGAAGCAAAAAAAAAAAAGATAGAGAAGCATCAGAGTCGAGTCATTTCACTATACTTATTCTACCTACTTATCCTTACCTAAAAAAAAAAGATTAAATTTTCTTTGATGTTAAAAATAATAAAGGCTTTTTATACCCAAACAGTCTCCCATTCAATTAGAAAGTTTTATGAGAATAAAACATTAATGCTAGAAATCCTACAGAAATATGTACATATAGTAACGCTATGCACGTAACGTAAAGGAACGCACTCGCCGTCAAATGTGCGTGTAATATTTAAAATTAGAAAGGGACGAAAATTAAGCTAAGCTAAGTTTAAAGTAAACTATTAATTTTGGAATTGCATAACTGACAGTCTTGGATTTCTGACTCGGAATCGAAAAGGTGTTCAGTAATCCAATCGAAATGGAGACATTCGAACAAAAGACAAAGCCTACTGGAAGTGTCGAAATTCTGTTTTTGTGTTGAATTAGTTCTAAAATGTTATCCATGTATTGAGTTTGAAAGTGTACGGCTGTATTTTGGCCTCTCTAAAACTCAACTGTCAAACCAAACATGTTTTGTTTTAGTTAAAAGTCAGGGATTTTTGAAAATGAATCGCTTAACAACCGCAAAACGCCTTAAAATTGTTGAAACCTACCACAAAAATTGTGTCGTAAACGTGGCCACATTTCGTGCTTTAAGAGGAGATTATGATGCACATAATCGTCCAACTACTTAAGAAATTCGTAAAATTTTAAAGAAATTTGATGAGACTGGATAGGTTAGATGATATTGAAAGGTTTATGCATCATCGTATTCCTCGTACCATCTCAGATGTCGCAGCTGTAAGTGAAAGTGTAGTCGAAGAACCGAATGTGTTATTTATCGACGATCTCAAGAGCTGAAGCTACATACATATAAAGTACAGCTCATACAGCAACTGAAGCCAGCTAACAATTCACAACGCCTTAGCTACGTCGACGTCAGGGACCCTGAACAACACGCAGTGGACCGCGATTTTTCCAACAAAATTTTCTTCAGCGACGAGGCACATTTCTCCCTCGGTGGAAATAATTTTCGCATTTAGGGCTGGGAGAATAATCAAATAATTGAGGAGAGGTCATTACATCCAAAAAAAAAAAAAAACTTACTGCCTGGTGCGCTCTCGGTCTGGAGGTGTGATTGTATCTCACTTTTTTGGACCCAACGATAACGGCGAGACTGTCACTGTCCAATCGGAGCGTTCTGGTTGTACAATAAAAGACGTTTTTGGCCTGCGACTGAAGAACATGATGACGCACTTAATTTCCTTAATTAGTGCTTGGCTGTCAACCAGAACCCTGATAGATTTTCCCATTAAAGCGGTTGCCCTTTTGGCACCATCAGTAATACCCATAATATCTGCTTGAAAGACAGAGATTATTTAATTGCTTCATTTTTTATTTAAGTATAAAGCGAGGACAAACCTTCATAAAAGCATAAATGAAGATTTTAAGTCTCTTAAAAAATTAGCGTTGCATCTGGCTATACAGAAGCTTTAATGCCAATTACCCTTGTAATCAAAAGGATCCCACAACATAGAGCAAGTAAAATTTGTGAGATGATATTGAAAATATACACACATATAGTTATGTGAACATAGTAATTTAGCGTGAGAACACGGCTGTGTAGCCTCGAGCAATGCTTTGTATAACCAGAATGTCTACTTGGACTCCCCTTGAAATGGCAAAAAAAAAAAAAAAATACATATGTTAAATGAACACACACGTAAACTTCAGACGGCGCTACCCGACTGAAAATCTTGAAATCATCCGCTAAGATACGTGGAAATGTGTTGGCTTGAGGCCACAATGATGTCAAACTAAGGAATAAGACAGGTAAAGCGATATAAAGTCTTTTATTTTAGCACTGTATATGTGCAGAAAGATCTAAGCTTACCTCAAGCATATTTGTTAAGGAGCGCCGCTTTACTCTGTATCTGGTACAAACAGTTTCATGCGAAAGCCACAAGCAAGCATGAGCAACGGCAGATGTGTGCGTATGTAAATTTGCGTGTGTACAGCTTGAAGCAGCCAAGTCTGAAGACAAACAAGTCAAAAGAAAGGCCATAAACTTGCACTTTGCTTTGCTATGAAAATTAGGCGTATTCGCTTCTGAGTTGACGCAAGCGTATTGCATTTACGGCGAGCCGCAACTCGACTGCGTGATTACATATTTGTGTGTATGTGATATACTCGTATTTATGGTGGAAAGATAATCTTTAGAAGTATAAGAGCTTAAAGGTGCATTTATTAGGAAAATTATTTCTTCAAGGCAAGCTTTTTTTTTTTTTTTTTTGAAAGACTGCTGAAGTTTTTCGTTGAACAGAACTATGACTGTCCAGTAGTTAGCTGTTTAAGATCTTTAAGACGTTCTGAGTCTGTCAACTAACTCCCTCAGCCCAACGAGTTTCTGAGTTCAAGATTATTCAGGTTGGGAATTTTTAATTAAATTAATTTCGCGACGAAGGGCACACAACTATAAGATAACTAGTTGTTCAGAGGTGCAATTTTAACCGATGATCCACTAAAGCATCTAATTTATCAGAAATAAAATATATAAACCATCCAAATTATAATAAATAGTAGAATCCCCCTCCTCATTTTTTTTTTTGGAAAATATACAGCTCAACTTTCTTACGTTTTTGTATTTGTTGTCAAAGTTCTAACAACAACTCCCGACAATTTCAACAAAACAAATACTTTCCTTTCAAAGAAAAGCGCAAATGGAAATGTAACTAACGGCACTTGTAATTATTTTAATGTGCGACAATTTCCTAAGAATTCCATTCGTATAGACATATACGTACATATATTGTGTGTTTGCAGGTTGTAAAAACTTTGTTAACATTAGATTGTGATGAAAACACACACACGCACACTTGCAATTTATTTTTTCTAATTTTTGTTTTTGTTGTTTTTGTTTTGTTTTATCTGCTTACAAAAGCACTTGAAAAGTTTAAAACTAACACTTGAAATATTTGTCTAAGCACTAGATGTATGAATTTTGAAGTATGTGCATATCAACACCCAAACACAGACATATATAAATATGTAGATATGTGCGTATGCATACACATGTTATGTTATGCATATGTGTTTGTATGAGTATTACACCACACATACTTCTCCACACTCTTTCACATTACTCCATATATTTTGATGAATTGAGTGCATTTTAAATTTTATGCTTACTTGCACTCATTTATTATATACTCTCTCATACATACAACGTCAGTTTTCTGCTGTGAAACATATTTTTGTGTAAAACCGCCGCCTCCAGTATACCGAATTCTGGGGGGGGGGGGGCGGTGCGTATACGTAACATTTTTTTTTTCATATATTAATTCCAAGTACTCTAATAAATTTGAAATTTAAGTACAATATTTTCGGAATTCGTATTAAATTTTAGTTTCCTAATGTTATTAATTTACACCTACATACACCAGTAATTCACGTTTTGGATATGAAACGAAAATTTTTTATGGAAAATGCATTCATGAAAACATTAATTGTTAACTCGTAATAAAATTCAGATTTAAAAAATTTTTAATACTTAAAATGTTAAATTTTTATACGAGTGGGTTTATTATTCTCATAAAAAAAAATTTTTTAAAGATATTATTAAAAAAATTATATAATATATGGCGAAAGAGGAATATTGTGTACACACGGCTTTTAGTCGCACATGACGTACAGTTTTCGAAGGCATAGCTCACGCGAGCTGCGACGAGTATAATTACAATCTAATCTTTGAAACTCTAAGTTGATTTCAAATTAAACAAGAAAGAACGGTTGTCTTCAGCCATGCTAAAGTCTCTATATATTATGAATATATCAAATTTATTTCAATTTTTTGCATTGCCAATAGAAACTTGAAATTACATCTGTATAATACCCAATTTCAAACTCATCGATACTTTTATGGCGTATTTTTGACCCAAAACCTCATATCTGAAAAAAACGGTTGTATGGGGGCTATATGACATAGTATTTCGATTTCGATGATTTTATAATATGTGTGTAGGATACCGAAATTCATGCACATATGCTTGCTTTCATGTTTATTTGACTGAGCTTCGACCAAAATCTCACATCTGAAAATATCAGTGTATGGGAGCTATATGTTATATTCGTCCGATTTCGATAATATTCGGAACGTTCATAGGTACTTTTTAACGGATTTATTATCCAAAATTTCAAATCTGAAAAATCTGTCATATATATGCTATAGTGGTCCGATCCGGGCGGTTCCGACAAATGATCATTTAAAGTTATAGGTTCAGCTTCGTACCGAATTTGGTTGAAATATCTCAAAAACCGAGGGACTAATTTGCGTGCAAACAGACAGACGGACAGAAAGACAGGCGGACAGATAGACAGACGGACAGACGGACAGATGGACAGACGGGCAAGTGGCTAAATCAGTTCAGCTCGTCATTCTAATATGATCGGAATAAATTTTGGTCTATCTCTTCTCCTTCTGGTACTTACATACTTCAGACCACAGCGCGTTATTATGTTAGTACACTCACCTCGAAAATCTTTTCATTTTGATTTTTTTTAACAGTTTTTAAATAGTGAGTTATAAGTGAGATTATATCCGATCTCATCAGGGCCTTATGAAATGAATTAACGTAAATATAATAAAAAATTAATCATGAAAAATTTCGATTAAAATAATTAAAAAATTATTTTTAGCGAGTCTGTATCCTGAAGCTGGGGATGCATTGATTATTATATGTGCGAGCTTGTTCTAATGGGTCCTTCTCCACAACCCTTTTCACGGGAGGAACGGAAAGGAAAAGCCACTGAAAAAAGAAGCAATTGATTTTTCCAGACCCATCCTACATAGTGCCGACCTACAGAGTATTTGTATGGCAACTGATAACACTGTGACACAAAATGAGGGTTCTTCTCCGTAATTGATGAAACCAAATGGAGATGAAACCTTATCCATCCCATATCGAAACCTCATACTGGGTTTTTGGTCTATAGGTTTGGTTTCATTTTTATCTTTATTTAAAGTTGGCAACCCTGTGTATGAGAAGAGTTGATTAAAACTTGCTCAAACGAAGCAATTTTAGATGGGTTTTTTTGTATATCGCTTTTTTCGGATCGAGGAACTCATTTTTGACATTAACTTTTACCTAAATCTTACGATAGGTGGCGCTGTCATACAATTTGTCTTATTTTTGATAGTTTTTCATGTAAAAATAGTATTAAGATATGTAGTTTTTTTTACCAATCACAATTTCTGTGAGTTTCGTGTCAGCCCTCTTGCAATACCACAGCAAAATAAATTCTGAAGATTTTGGTAGCGTAAAGCGTCTTATAAAATAAATTTAAAACGAATATATGTTTGCGAAAGTTAGCGCTTTATTGCTATGTTTGCGGTAAATTCAGCATAGCAACCATTCTGATTGGTATAAGTGTTAGTGCGAAAGAGTGGTATGAACATTATTTTGGGATGCCGGTTGTTCAAGACGTAAATTGGGCTCCCAAAGATATATGCAGAGCCTGCTACGACGACTTACGTCTCTGGGTTAACGGAATAAAAAAATCGCTGAAGTTTGGTGTTCCGATGATTTGGACTGATCCAGGTAAGTTTATTTTATTTAATGTGTTGAATCTATGTACTCATTCAGAATGGTTGTGCATTCAGGTGAGCATTGCGAAGCGAGTTGTTATTTGTGTTTGAATGATGTAAATGGAAAAACTAAAAGATCGCGAAGATCAATGAAATATATTGGAACAGATTATGTAAGCCTGCCATTATCGCATTCAGATGCTATTCCTGTACCACGGCCACCAAGCCCTATTACGATTTCTATATGGACTGCGAACTTGCAAAACCAGTTGCTACAACAACAAGAAACCTAGCGTTCCGATAGCATACAATTTGAACACTAAAGAAACGTACAAATCTGTGAGGCATCTACTAGAAGCAATAAACTATGAAAGCCATAAATGGCGTATATGTTGCGATTTGAAAATGGTAGCTCTGCTTTGTGGATTACAAGGTGGATATACGAAGAATATGTGTTTTATATGTTTGTGAAATACACGTTATAAAGGGAACCAATACCAAAAACATGACTGGGAGAACAGAGAAGATTTAGTTGTTGGGGGAAAAAACTACTACCAATGTTAGCAGATCTATGCTGGTGGCTAACGAGAAATGAAGAAGACAATACCGACGAGGAAGAGGAGGAAGTAAACTTACCGCCTTCAAAAAGATTCACGTTTTAGTTTTTAAGCACCGTAATTTTTGTAAGCTTTTATGGCATATTTTTTCAAAATGTCAGAAAATAATTTAATTCCTAACAGAAATATTACTTCGTACGTATACTTAATTTTTTATTTCAAACTTTTCACGCCTACATATGTGTATATGTATACTATTTGTCATCTTTTTTGTGTGCCAAATATAGTGTAATGTTCCTTTCTATATGTATCATATACGATCATTTCTACAATAAAACTAAAAATATTATTTTTCATGAAAAATAAGACAAATGTATGACAGCGCCACCTATCGTAAGATTTAGGTAAAAGTTAATGTCAAAAATGAGTTCCTCGATCCAAAAAAAAGGGATATACAAATAAACCCATCTAAAATTGCTTCATTTGATCAAGTTTTAATCAACTTTTCTCATACACAGGGTTGCCAACTTTAAATAAAAATAAAAATGAAACCAGACCTATAGGCCAAAAACCCAGTATGAAGTTTCGATATGGGAGGGATAAAGTTTCATCTCCAATTGGTTTCATCAATTACGTAGAATCTTGTTGCACAATGTAATGGATAAGACATTTGAAGTAAAACTGAATGACCAGAAAAAACTTGCCTGGAAATATTTTGTGAATGTTGTCCCAAACTTTTTTAGGAAAACGTAAATCAAAAAATTATAAAGAATTAATAAATGAACTTATAATGACATATAAAACTTTGGAGTGTAATGTGTTATTAAAAATTCAAATGCTGGACACCTATTTTCGATTTATTTCCGGCAAGTTTGGGTACTGGCAGTGACGAACGAAGCGTTATCAAGGGAAATGGAGTCCAGGATTGCTAGTAGATTATTGTTGTCAAAAGGCAAGTATTCACGAAAATCGTAGAAAGTTATGCAATAAAATTTTTCTACGTGCAGATTTTTGTATTTTGTCTGAAGATAAATGTGTCGAGAATCAAATAAAACCTGATGTGTTGCATGTGGCAATCACGGCACAATGTCTTATTATAATCTTGCTATAAATACATCGATTTTGATATCATGTCTTCAATGCGAAGCAGTTGCCTTAAAGCGAAAAGTTTAGGAACGCATAACATATTTGATTTGATAAAAATTGCTTGTTCTTATTACCTTAAGTCGCAAATTGTAGCCGAGAACTAGCCACATTTTTTACAAAATGTGCTATGAGCACTGAGATGTTGGCTAGTGGTTATAGAAGTCGCACGAGCTTCGGGATACCTATGCAATGAAGAAAACAAAAAAATCACTTCGACAACAGTCACTTCTGCTGTAATGATTTTCGTGGTGTTAGTGTTAGAAAAATTTTAAATTAATCCAGAAAACCTGTACCAAAATCGGAAGAAGTACCTGACCCAACCCAGCATATTGTTCTATCTATGGGCCATCAATTATAAAAACGAAAAATATCTAGCGATAGTGATATCGAAGAAATAGCATCTACAAAGCTAGAACCTCTTATCCAAGTGGAATTAAGACTTAATAAAGCCAAACTAAAGTTGGTTAACTTTGTCCGTGGAATAATCGTCCCAAGCATCAGTACTGCACAACAAGAGCTCGAATCGAGTAAATGTGAAATCAGAATTAAATAAACTCACTTTTGGTTACAAAAGATAATATTTGCACATTAAACTAGGTTTCGTGAAGGTGTTAGATAAAAATGGGTAATATTTTTTTTATATAACAAGAAAATTCTTAGTCCAAGCAAAGTAAAGATAAAGGCGGATATTTTTGATGACTCACGGATAAGGAAATTGATAAAATATATTGTAATTATCAGTTTAGAGCTACAGAATTAAGTGAGGAATATGTTTGCTGAAGTTACTAAAAACTTTCTGGGAAATCACAAGTCAAGTAACTCCTATGAAGTTATAAGCAACAGACTATAAAAATTTCCAAAACTTTGAATGTTGGATATATTACAAAGTACATTATCTCATTATCACAGTCACATACACCAATTTCCAGAGAATCTTCGTTTATATAGAGGAGAATAAGAGGAGTGGTTTTAACAGAACCTAAAAACTAGGGAAGAGAGGTACCATGGCCGATGAGATCAACGTATAATGGCTGTCTATTGTAGAAGGATGTAAGGAGATGCTATACGAAAAAAATACACGAAAAATTATGTAAAAGAAAGTTTTTATGTACACAACAATTCAATAAATGTTACTTTTGATGGAAATACTTTTTTTTTTTTTTCAAATAATAAATCTAGAAAACTTAGCGTAGAAAATCAATATTTTTGCGATTAAGATAATTAGCATGAGGTCCCAAATAAAAAAAATTTTGCAACCTCTTGGCACCAATACCACTTTTGACCAGTGTTATTTCACAAATATTGGATACTATAAAAACACCCTTCTTCCAATAGGGATGATATGATTTCTAAGTGTCGTTTTGGACATTTTTAATATGTCATGATCTGTCTTTTTTTCATTATATTCAGTAGCGCTTACATTTTCATCACTGGACCACCATAAACGTCGTGAATTTGCTGATTTTGCTTTGGAACAACTTGAAAACAATAACGATTTTTTTAAGAAAATCATCTTCTCCGATGAGGCTCACTTTCATCTGCGTGGTGGCGTAAATAAACAAAACTGTTGTTTCTGGTGCGGAGAAAATCCACAAATTATTTATGAACAACCATTACATTCACCTAAATTGAAAGTTTGGTGTGGTTTTCGGTCTGGGGAATCATCGGTCCATACTGTTTTCGAAATGAAGCTGGCAGTACAATTACTGTCAATGGAGAGCGGTATAGATCGATGATAATCAACATTTTATGGCCACAATTGGTTGAAGAAGTTGATCTTAACAACATCGGGTTCCAACGAGACGGGGCTACGTGTCACACAGCACGTGCAACAACCGAATTATTGCGAGAAAGATTTGGAGATTCGATTATTTCAAGAAATTGTGACATTGAATGGCCACCAAGAAACTGAGATTTAACACCATTCGACTACTTCTTGTGGGATTATTTGAAGCCATTGGTTTTTAGCAATAAACCGGACTCTCTTCAAGCTTTAAAAGTCAATACTGAACGTGCTATTCATGACATACGACTTGATTTAGTGGAAAAAGTGCTCAAAAATTGGGTTCATCGCAGTCGTTCCTGCAAAAGAAGTCAAGGAGGCCATTTGAATGATGATATATTCGGAACTTAATTGTATCGATTGTACTTCACATTAAATAAAAAGCATTTGAATTTCCTTAACAATTAGTTTGTTTTTTTTTTAAGAAATCATATCACTCTTATTGGAAAATCCTATACTTTTAAATATTTATTTATTTGCTTATTTATTTAAAAATCAAATGAAATTCTCTACTTTTTTACCACAAAATTTTTATGATCACATATCGAATTGCGCAGTTCTCAATTGTGCTGGTTTACCTATACAATCACATTTTTATTAAAATTAAGTGAATTTTTTTTGCAGCACCGTTATACACGTATATTTTCCATTGTGTCATTTAAAAAAAAAATTTAAATAACAAAAATTGTAGTGTGATGAACTGTAAATACTCTGCTAAAATTTCCAATTGATTTAAACCACAATTGATTTAATATAAAATAATATTAAATAGGTTTCAATACAATTATGAATTATGCATATGATAGACGTGCAAGCTCATTATAGTGCATTCAAATGGAAATTACGCAGGAATATGGTACGTATGCATGTATATTTATAACTGTAATCTGTTATTTTCAAAAAAAAAAACTATAATTTTTTTTTCATATTTGAAATTCCCCATTAATATGCAAAAAAAATATTTGCAATTCCTGAGAGATTACTTTTTGCGGTCTTTTTTATTTCTAGAAAGCAGGAAATGAATAAGGATGGGAAAATAGCATATTTCAATATGTTAAATACCAAAAAATACATAATAGATGAATACAAGCTCGATACATACACACATATATATACTCACTGTATGAAAATACGGTAATGGGTATATAATATTAAAAAAAAAAACTCGTTTTTACATATGAATAGACAGCCAAAATGTTCTAAGTAAATATATATGCATGAAAAATATGCGAGAAACTAACAGCAGCACAAACAAAAAATTTCCAATGGCAAAAATGTGCAAAATATGCAAGCTCACCGAAGCTTGACTACCGACAAACGACGCCCAAAAAGGCGGAAATAAACAATTTGAATGCACATATTTGTTAGACATATTTATATATATGTATTTATGTGTAAATGAATGTAGTAAAAGAATTTTTGCCGTATTTTGAACACCATTGAACCGAAAGGAGACTTGCAGCTTGTGCTTGCATACCAGTAAAATTCATGAACTCAGTTGCATTGGAGCATAGAGTTTTCAAGTACTGTCTACATATACATAAATATGTATGTATGTAAAAAAATTAAAAAAAAATTATACATACAGTCAAAAGCTAAGCCTTTTCAATGCTTTAGATGCGACAGAAACGAAAGCAAATATATGCTGAAAGCACAAATATAAGTGTAATCAAAATGCGGATATACATACATCTGCACGTAAAAAAGTCAAAATAGGTGCAGTTGTTCATATGTAAAGTAAGTGAATTTCTATGGAATACAACATCGGACTGCCGCTTCACCTTTCATTGATTTAGAGTGCATTGGGAGAAAAGGTTGAATTTTAAACATGTGTAAGTACTACACATTGCATGCGAGTATATATCGAAAAATATCTACTTATGTACATAGATGTTAATGCATGTGTCTGGCAGTACATTAGCAGGAAATCAGTACAAGAAATTATTTGTATGTACAGTCAAACCTTCCTATGACGAATTCGCATGGGACCAAAAAATTCGTTTGTTGTATACAAATTGTGTTTTTAGTTTGAATTACACTTTTAAAGTTTTCTTCTTCAATAAATCATTTAAATGTTGATTCACTTTGGCTAATACATCATAAATAATCTCTAAAAAAGTTCATAAAACTTCAATTAAAGAAGAAACATGCCTAAATGTAGGAAGAATTTTTTGAGCTGCGACTAGTTCCTCTTTTCATCGTTCATGAATATAATTCACATTAAAAATTTGCTTGTCAGAATGAGAAATATGTTAAAAAAAAAAAAAAAAAAAAAAACCGAATTTTCTAAAGCATAGGAAGAATTTTCTCAGTTATACTGATATCAATGATTCGTGGAGAGAAAATTCTCCTCATTTACTTGCCTATTTTCTGTCTTGTTTTAGTTCATTAGTTAGTTAATGACGTTGATCGATTACAGATTGAGATCTCTATCACCTTTCCAGATGCTCAAATTAATTGGTGTCTTTTATGATGATGCCAAGTTCTGCTATATAATCGAAATAGAAATTATCGAAAAAAAGATAAAAGGCCGCACTGAGAGCTGGGCAGTGGCAAAGATAAAGTTCCACCGATCCCTTCTCATCTACCCTGCAGCTGCATCAGGAGTCGTTAGGGAAGAAGTCAATAATGAGTTTTTAATTCAATTGTATTTCTGACATGAAATAAAAGCTCCTCATAAAAATCATCATTTGTTGCAAAAACATCGTAGTGCACACTACAAATTGGAGAAGGATTACCGCTAAAAATCGTTTCAGTAGGTACAAAACCCCAAATATATATACATATATGTATATGTAAAGTATATGTATATCTATTCTAAAACTTGTATTTTATAAAGAAAACTTTGCAAGAAATTCGTAACTAGTAAAAATAGTGTAAACAAATTGTTCACTTTAAATTAGTTCGTAATGGGCAGAGCTTCGTTGTGTAGAAGTTCGTCGTAGCGAAGTTTGACTGTACACAATTGGCGATGATCAGTTATGTTGATAGTGCAATTGTAGCTATGTTATATATGTGGCATACATTTAGGCGAAAGGTGAGCATTCAGGCATGTAAACAAGCTGTTGAAGAGTCAAACAAAGAAAGAAGCGAGCAGAGGTAGCTATAATTTTGTATAAGCACATACATTGTAGCATATAGGTGTTTGTAGGGGTGTTTGCAAAAATGGAGCATGATTTTTAAGGTAGTGTTCGAAAATAAACGGTATAATTTTAGCAGGAGAAAATATAGTTTCGGCCGGCCGAAAGATGTTTCAACGATTACAAAGCATCGATTATATATAAGTATATAACATGGCATGGTTTGTAAATCAAATATATGGATAGGTAGATAAAGGTGGCGGCCAATGGTAGAATAATGGCTCACACAGGTCAGAGTAGGTTCATTGTGATAACAAGATATTTTTCGAACCTACGACTTGCTGTGCAGTCAGTTAAATAAGCCACAACAGATTGATTAGGTTTACGTCTCCTACCAGCCGAAAATTATACGAAAGCCTACATCTGCTCAGTGCAGAATAGGCACATAGTAGATGAGAAATTGTCCTTTCCTCATCACCGTTCCAACAGCTCCTGCATCATCCTCTGGAGCGAGCTTCTAGCCATCAGCTTGTTGTCTTATTGAGAAATGCAACATCTTTTTTGGTCCATTTGCGGTCTAATTTACTTGAACCTTGTCTGCTTGGTGATTCCTTGTCTAACAAGTCCATATGTCGTGCATTTCCTACTTAGTTTGTTTCTATTACCAGGAGGATCTATTCAGCCATCGCCGTAAGAGGTCTACTACAGTCTAGCATAGTTGTAGGCTTTATCGTGATCAAGCCTCGAGCTTTTATTGTTAACCGGCTGTCACTCAAAAAATATACATAATAGCAGATATATCGACCTAAAACACACCGCAGTGATTAGACAGCGTGTGCCATAGGTTCTGATTCATTTCGATCTTGTTGATCGGTAAAAAATTTTAACAATAGCCGAGTGGTTAGCAGTGCAATTCGGAAGGCCTGGGTTCGAGTCCTATGGTCGAGCAACATCCGAGATTATAGAAAATAAATTTTTCTAATTACGGTCGCTCCTCGGCAGGTAATGTCAAGCCCTTCGAGTGTATTTCTGACATGAAATAAAAGCTCCTAAAAAACATCAAGACGCAATTCAAGACGTCAAATGTATATATATAGATTAAAAAGTACTTAAGTTATTTATTTAATTTAATAAATTATTCGGATGTCATAATGAAATTTAAAAAATCTTCACATGAAATGAAGCCAGAAAGAAAGATCTCAAAAACGAAGTTCGGAGGTTAGTTAGCTTCTAAAGTCTATGCACTTAAATCCGATTTTGAAGGAAAAAAATATTAATATAAACCAAAATCGGAGATCTAGTGCCTATGACCAACTACAATGATGAAATTCGAATAGCAAAAACATGTTTAAAAACAAAAAAATATTGAAACCACTCACTAGAGGATGGCCAGAGGATAACCCTTTATCTACTTAACTTTGCGTAATAAAAACCGATTTTTAAGAAAAAAGGTCTTTATAACTTATTTGCGAGTCTCTGATTAGTCACTACTTACAAACACAGGAGAATAACTGCTTAAACGCTTGCAATTTTGAACTTCCCTCATACTAAAGCGTCAGCTCACAGCTCACAGAAATTCAACGGCATCTCTATGAAATTCAAATATATATTCTACTCAAGGTAAGGCCCTCGAATCCCCTCACGTGTTAAATATATGCAAATATACTAAGAGGTTCAACAGTCAACGGTCGAGAAGATGGTCGAACGGCTAGAGTGAAAAATGTGTTGCAGTAAAAATATTCAACATTTTTCGCTAGTCAACAGGGAAGCTACGACTAGTATATATGTATGTTATGTTGGTTTGTGTGCGCATACTATATAAAAATGTGTAGCACTCAACTGCTAGTTGGCAGCAGCTAATAGCCGTCAAGTGAATAGCATTTGATGTTTGATGTAGGGAAATCCACTGCAGATTAGTAGTAAAATTTTGAATATACAAATTTTGTTCAAACACAGAGAGACATACATCACGACGATGTGCACATAAACTAAAGCCAGCATTAAAGATACTGAAATTTTTTTCACTCTATAGTAGAAAGTATTACAAAATTCTATAGCTTTTAATGCAGGGTTGCTTCCGCACCGTTTGCATTATTAAGTAGGGGTTGCGAAAATCTAAGGCAAGGATGTAAACGTCAAATTGTTGTTATTGTTGGTTGTTGACATTCATGTCAGAAGTTCAGCAGGGAGTAGTCAAGTGCACTTTTGTTGTAATAAAAGTATATGTATGTGTAGGAAAAAAAATTGTATGCAACAACTAAATTGGTTAGCGTTGTAGTTGTTGGATTTTCATCTCTAAGTTTATTAGCTAAATTTTCATACAAAAATTCCGTACATAACAAGTCACCGTGATTTCATGGGAGTTGAGTGCACTTCTCAAATAGTTAAAATAAAATAAAGGACTTTTTAAATTAATAAGAGGGTGGCGTGAATGGCAACAGAACGTGAAGAGATGGAAATTTTCGTTACAAAAATGAAAAGGGGAGAATAAACTAGTTGAAGTGCTTGAACCTTTTGTTGAGGTTATATTTCCACTTTCACTTAAGTAGTGAACTACAATAAAATATTATAGATGGATGTTTTTATTCTAACAACTAATTTTTGCAAGGCAATGACATACTAATGCGTTTTCCTCTTTCAACATAACTTTATAACATAAAAATTATTTTTAATACAAATAAATTTATAACAAGTTATTCTGAGACTAAAAAATATGTATAAAAGGGAAATTTTAAAAGTTAATAAAAAAGAAATTAATTTAGAATTTAATACCATTAAGTTCATGTGGAGGATCCACTTACTGTCATAGCAATAGAACTATTTTGTTTTTTATTTTTACGCAAATCATTTATTACTGAATTTGCTTAAACCCACTTAAGCCTAACAGTAAGTGTACAAATCATAAAACTATATCAAAAACGTGTTAACATAGCTCGAGTTAACCATTTCGAACAATGGCGCTCTCCTTAAAAGGCAGTAACATCTCTTCGATATAGTGTGGGAATTCTTGTTGAGTTGCGCAAAACGTTAGCTAACGGATTGGGTTGATTTTTCAGTGTTGGGAAGTTCAGCTCATTTCAATTCAGGCTTAACCAGTAGGACACCATGGCCTTTTTTACGAACGTAACACGGCGCGCCCGTAGGATTTTGGACGAGAATGTCTGTATTTTCTCAATATTAGTTGCACAGGTCGTACCATACATCCAAAATTGATTACCAAATGGACGGCAAACGGATACTTTTTTTTTTTTTTTTTTTTTTTTTTTGGTGGAAAAACTAGGCATGTTGCAACCGTACTATGGGAACAGTGTAATACAGGCCACATTTTGGCCAGTTGTCTTTCAAGATATCAGGAAAACCAACCGCCAAAGACGAATCACTCTTCACCACGACAATGCGATCTCCGCCACATCAACTGAAACAACTGCGTTTTTTTTTTAAATTAACTGAGAGGTCAACGTTTTTCAAAATCTGAAGAGACGGTTGATGCGTTCAGTACCACTACTTTGGAGGTACTTCAGTTTGGCAAAAGTGTTCCAACAATTGTTTCAAACGCATAAATCTTAATGGAGAACATTTTGAAATACAACATAGCGAATTTCGATGACTTTACGTCATAATATGGTTTTTTCATCCGTCAAAGTGGATGTTTGTACTTTTCGATTTACTGAGATGAGCCCAAGTACTTTAGCTTGAGCTAGCATTGGACAGGCATAAAGGTTTTATAAATTTTGTATAATTCTTATAGACCTTTATAACAAACTTTGTCGAACCCTTGTTCTACGTCAAGAAATATTGCACACTTGAACCCGTATGCCTTCATAATTTCATTATTAATTCGATGGACTTGTTCGATAATACCATATTTTTGACGAAAACGCAATTGGTGTTCTGGTATCACTTTGTTACGATGGAGGAAAGGAGATATTTTTGATAACAGAATTTTTTCGAATAATTTGGAAAGTACTTATAGTAGACTTATTGATCTGTAAGCAGACAATAGCCTGTGTGTGGACTTTACCTGATTTGGCTATCATTAATATCTGCGACTTTTTCCACTCGCGTGGAATGTAACTTAGATTCAGAATGGTCTTGGTGTAATAAGTCTGGAGATTTATTTGGCCCCAATCGCTGAGTCGGATTTACAACTTCCAAGGATGATGTTTAAATCGTCACCTCCTAATTATACGTTAAATCATTTGGCTGTAAATGTTTTGCAAAACAATGTGTCTTATCTTCTCTACTACGCGTCCAGTTACCATTTGTGTTCAGTCAGTTTTTCTTTATATGTTTTGACATTAAGAACTTCTGCTTTTTTCAGCGCACTTTCTCTACTGTTTTTAACCGTTTTTAACCATTACTTATTTTTATTTCACTTGTTTGTTACGATTTTTGAGCTCGTACTAATATTACTTTTCCTCTTTGGAGTTGCTAAAGTTGTCGCAGAAGCGAGTATATTATTGAACTCATTAGTGTATTCATCAATATCATTTTTGCTGTTTTGCGGTTGGTGTTAAGAAGTGTTTAGTATTTGAGCCAGTTTGTTTGTCTATTTGTTAGTCTTGGTTATAAACTATCGGCCTATCCTCTAGGCTACAAGCAATGTTTTAATTGATTTGTGTGATTTTAGGTTTCGGAGAACAATAAATGGGTGAAAGGTTTAACTCTTTGCCATAATTATTCAAAACGCGAGAAGTAGATTTCAGGTAATTGTTTACATATAACCGCCGTGGGGTTTACCATCGTGATTTTTTGGAAGAGAATATGACGAAACATGAGTTTGCTGATATGACGCAGAAACTAAGACTCAATCAACGTTGAAACTAAGACTCACCAACACCGAAAAAGATTTGACAAATGCGGTCGAACGTGAAGGTTATGTCCACTGTGTCCTTCGAGTTTTTTGGCAAAGTTTATCATATTCGGTCAATAGGAAGTAATACCTACAAGTTCAACACCGAGAAAAACGCCCGGATTTCTGGAAGTACAATTAGTGGCCTTTGCGTCAGAATAATGCACATGCTCATACTTAATTGCTTGTTCGTGAGGACAACCTTAAAGGGCCGTCTTTTTATAGCAGTTGATAGTAAAGGTTATCTCAAAGATCAAGTTTGAGAACTATTTCAGGGATTGGAAGAAGTGCTATTATTATTGGAAACTATTTTGAAGGTGACAATGATCAATGTAGAGCAATAAACCAATATTTTGTTCAAAAAAAAAAAGAAAAAGAAAAAAAAAGAAGAAGAAAATTCTCATTCGTTTATAAACACAGTTCGTATACAAATGTAGATAATATATTTTGAGAGTAATTTTAGTGAATAAATTGATCTAAACGTCATCATTAAAAAACTTCAGTTTTGTAAAGAATTGCTTGCTATTAGACGTGGGTTAGACTTCACAAGAATGGTTGGGTAGCGCTCTTCTCTTTCCGCCAGTTTCCTGGACCACCAGAATGTGGCTTAGACTCAAAAGATTTTGCTTGTTTGAAGTTGTTTATTATCTCTCGACAGAGAGTACTGCCTGCCAATGGTTTTCGAGATTTCCCGATAACTTTTACCATTCTGCCACAAACCAACAATGATTTCCCCTTCGCCAATTTATGTTTTTTTTCGCTTTTGCTCCATAGTCAAAAAATAATGAGCTTCTCCTATATTTATTTACGCCTTAGCTTCTTCCTAATCGCGATTACTATCGTGTGTCTTTTAAAATTAAATTCAAAATAAATAATTTGTATTTTCAATGCTACAAACCACCGCTTTTTAAAGTGAACGTACACTTTTTCTGCTCAACTTACTTAAATAGCGGGACTCCAGTCCCATTAACTCAGAACGACGCGGCTTAAATTCTACAAAATTTTACTTAAACATTCTTCAAATAAGTGCCTTCAAAATAAGTGAAAATAAAATAGTGATTGTTTTAAAATGCATAACTTATTCTAGTTGAATATTTTAATACAGTGAGTGAACGTAGACTTTTCCTGTCATGTGTACATAGTTATTAAGGCACCCGCCCGCCAAGGTGAAATTTTTGTATATATGGTAATGCGACTAAAGGAAAATTGGGAACGTGGCACCAAAAGCCCCCGAACATTTCTCTCATTACATCCAATATCATTACGTTTTTTATTACTTTTGAAGTTAGTAAAAGCCATTTCAGAGATTAAAAAAGTGCTAATTTCAGTGTAGGCTTCAGCACAATTTAAAATGAATTTAAATATTTACTATTAAATAAGATTTTTGATATATTTAAGTCCTGTGTGATAAAATGAACTTAATTCAAAATCAATTCACATTTAACTAAAAAATCCATTGCTTTGCAAATTTTATTGCAACAGGCATAGCATGCATGTAAATTCCTTCAAAATATTACTACAAATTCCCAATAAAATTATTTAATAACTATTAAATTAGTGGCATAAGTGGCGAACCATGCAAAATTATCAACAACAAAAAATAAATATATTTTGTAGTTGAAAAAAATTTCAAATTCACTATATTAAAATTGCTAATAGCATCTGAAAATTCTGAATATTCTGAAAATTCCATACACAAAATATTAAACTAAAGTCTCTCGTCCATAGTTTGCTTTTGGTATGCAATTGGAAAATGTTATTCATTTGAAATTTTTAAGGGCTCTTCAATTACAATTTACTTTACAGTCAATCGTTTTGGTATATTTATTTATAAAATATAAATAATGATGCTGAATCCAACATCCGAGTGTACCAGCAAGATACCCAGCAGGAATTGACTAACCGATTCGCATTCAACAAAGAAAATTAATTAATTTTTTGAGCTATGTTTCGGAAACAAATTTCCAGGCACCCGTGTACGAATTGATATTGGTATTGGTATTGGTATAGACATTAGTATGGATATTGGACGTGATAATGATTTTGGTATTGAATTTTATATTGATACTCATAATGATAATGATAGTGACATTGGTAATGATATAAGTATTGGTATAAGCATTGGTATTGATACTGGTATGGGTATTGGTAATGGTTTCGATATTTGTATTAATTATGTATTTGATAATGATATTGGTATTGATATTGTTATTGGTATTGGTAACAGGTCAATTCAAAAGTCCCCGGCCTGACACATAGATGAAATTAGAAAGAATTAATTCCATATGATAGTTGGTTAGCAATGACCTTCAAAAGATGCGTACATAAATATGTTAGCTGTCGGATCATTAGTTTGTGAATTATAGTATTTTGAGTGAAGCAGCTTTTGTTATTGTGAATAAATGGATGAAAAGGAATTTCGTGGGTTGAAAAAACATTGCTTTTTAAAGGAAAAAAATGCATTTGAAGCAAAAATTTGGCTTGATGACGAGTTTTCGGACACTGCCCCAACTCAACTCAACTATCAGGGACTGATATACTAAGTTTAGACGTGGTGAAATGAGCACCGTAGACGGCGAACGCAGTGGACGCCCAAAAGAGGTTGTTATCGACGAAAACATCAAAAAAATCCACAAAATGATTTTAAATGACCGTAAATTGAAGTTGAATGAAATACCAGGAACTCTAAGGATATCCACTGAAAGTGTACATCGTATCATTCACGAATATTTGGGTGTGAGAAAGCTCTGTGCAAAGGGGGTGCAGCGCAAGCTCACATTTGACCACAAACACTGACGAGTTGATGTTTCGAAGCTCCATCATTTCACTCCAAAGTCCAATAGACAGTCACCCGAGTGGACTGCACACGATGAAGCCGTTCCAAAGCGTGGAAAAACGCAACATTCGCATGGCAAGGTTATATCGTCTGTACTTAGTAGGGACATAAATACTGTTACACACATTTTATGCTATAAAATAAGAAATAATGAATGTTTTTGGACCAATTTCTTTTTACATATTTATTGATATATATTGTATACAAAAAAGCAGTATTCATTCGAAATGCCCGCACGCCTAAAGTCGGACTGGCCAAGCATCAATAGCCGCACGCACCTCCTCCATTCGGAAATTGGCCACAGCACGAATCAAAACTGTCCACAATTTGTAATCCAGCGGGTTCAAATCAGGACTGCCAGAGGGCCACTCTTCAGAGGAAATGAATGCTGGTAAATTATTTTGGAGCCAGATTTTGGTCGTTTTAGCTTTATGGACCGGCGCAGAGTCTTGCTGAAAAGTCCATGATTGGTTTTGGAACATGGAATGGTTAAGTGGTCTTACAACAGTTTCCAAAAAGGTTTCTTGGTAAACTTTGGCCGATTTTTTTACCCCTTGTTTGCAAAAATGCAAGTCAGTTACCCCATCATAAGAGACACCCCACTAAGCCATAACTGAAGCTAGGTGATGACCTTTTTCGACCCGTGGAATCAGTTCAGCTGCTTCCTTAGATGACCGTGCATACACCCTATCATTTTGTTTATTAAATTTTTCCTGCACGGTAAAAATTTTTTCATCTGTAAACAAGATTTTTCTGTGCAAGTTATCAGCGTGCTTCACCAAAAGACGTTTGCATTTTACCACCATATTTTTTTTCAAAGCTGCAGTCAACAAATGTCCGGTACGGGGTTTGAAAGCCCCAAGTCCCAAGTCTTTTTTAATAATTCGACTCATGGACTTTTGCGAAACATTCATCTCCCGGGCCATGATTTTCTGTTTTCGGAGCGGATTTCGCAGAATTCTTGATTTGACAGCTTTGATGACTTGCGGTGTTCGAACTGTCCGTGGAGGGCCCGTCCAGTGGCGGTTTTTAACATCCCAGTCTACTCAAACAGTTTTATGCACCGGTAGACGAACATGCGACTAATGCCGAGCGGACGGAGTGTTTTGAAAATATCACCTCTTTTCATTTCACGCCTAAAAAGCGCTAAAACAGCATACGGTTTTCATTATTTGACCATTCCATGTTGAAAACTCACACAATTTAGAATTTCCGATACAGACTAACAGGTTATATTTCATAAATCATATAGGAATTATGTGGTATGCTCAATTCTTCTATTGAAATGCGTGTGTTTAATGTTGTAACAGTATTTATGTCCCATAATTTTCATTGACTATCTTGAAAAAGAAAGGACCATCAACAACAACTGATACATGGCGTTATTGGACTATTTGAAGGACGAAATCGCTGAAAGACGGCCGCGTTTAAAGAAAAAGAAAGTGTTGTTTCACCAAAACAATGCACCGTGTCACAAGTCAGCGAAATCGATGCAAAAATCCATGAATCGGGCTCCGAATTGCTTCCACATATACTGTATTCTCCAGGTCTGGCCCCAATCTGGAACATTTTCTATTCTCAGAACTCAAAAGAATGCTCGCTGGGAGAAATTTTCTTCGAATGATGAGGTAATCGTCGAAACTGAGGGTATTTTGAAGCAAAGGACAAATCGTACTACAAAAATGGTATCGAAAATGTAAAGGATCGCTATAATCAACCTTGAAGGTTGCCAAAAAAATTTTATCAAATTGACCTCTTAGGTATAGGTACTAGTAAACTAGCTAGTATTAGCATTTATTTTTGGTTTCAAAACATTTTCCTGTAAATTCTTTTAATGGCAGAAGCATTGCCCTTAATTGTGGCATTGGAGAATTTAGAATTTAATAAAAACAATTTAATAAACATTATTTACGAAAGAAATACTTTTTCTCGCAGGATCTATCGCAGAATGCAGTTACATAACATCTATTCTACATTAATAATGCAAAGAAATACCGACCACATTTAAAATATACAGCAGCAACAAATACCGCATGAAATGAAGCGAAAGTCAAACAAATTAAAGAGGACAAAAATATGCAAGTTGAGAGAGAGAGAGAGTATAGTAAATGTTTGAAATTCTGAAGAGTGTTGCCAAATATTTATTTAATTTAAGAGTAATTTATGCAATCATTCTGAATTACAAACTACTCGCACTGCACAATCTCCGGGTATCTAGAGCCTTAATATATACGAAGATATTAATTACTGCACCATGCAACTTTATGTTTCATAAAAAAATTATTTCAACAAACGCTGATTTTTGCATTTTGTTTAGCATCATGGCAACTCTGCGTAAAATGTAGCGAAGCGAGTCTCAAAAGAGGTCAAGTATGAATGCAATTGAAATGTGAAAAATGTGGAAAATGTGGAAAAATGAAATAGCTCAAACGTAAATTTATAAAAGTCTCAAATTTAATTATTATAAAAAATAGATATGTAAAAATCGAAATAAATGCAGATTAAAATGTACACACACATGCATAGTCATATACCGGTATTCGCAGCGGAAATTGATGTATGAAGGAAGTAGAATATGATGCATTTGCGAATGCAAAAGTAGAAGCATATAAAGTTATCGTAACAAATTCAATTAATATGAATATGGAAAAATAGTTTAAATTTACATACATACATATATTTTTTAATTTTTTATATGTTTTCCTTGTATATATGAGGGCAAACTCATCGACTTGAAAGAGTTTTTTGGTATTGAATAAAAGCGGCTTTTAAATCTTATCAACTGAAACGAATGGACAGTGGCAATAAATGTATAATTTATTTCTTTGAATCTTTTTGGGTTTTCAATTATTTAAAAGCAAAAAAAAAAAAAAAAAATATTTAGCTATAATATTTGCAAATTTTTAATTGTGTGAAAATAAAAATTCTGCTTTTTAAAATTATACTAGAGCAGTCCACTGCTTCAATGCTTGAAAACTGGTTCAAATCGAATACTTATTTTCGCGGTTTATGAAAAAGGATACGCCTGATAGTTGCCGTGCCAAAGTCTATATACCTTTCATGAACATATCAAATTTATAGCAAATTGCAAAATTCGATTTCGATGATTTTCGGTGTCAATATAAACTTGAATTCGAATCTGTAGAATACCAAATTTTCCGCTCTTAGATGCTCTTTTTGGCGGATTTTTGACCCAAAACCTCATATCTGTACAAATCGGTTGTATGGGGGCTATATGATATAGCAGTCCGATTTCGAGGATTTTCAGAACAAACTTTAAATTAGTTTTGTGTGTGTAGTATACCAAATTTCACGTTCTTTGGTACTTTTATTTGGCGAATTTATGACCTGAAATTTTGAATTTTTAAAATCGATCGTATACATGCTATAGTGGTCCGATCTAGCCACTCTAGAATTTTCGGAAAATAGATTTTTTTCTTTCAAATGATACATTATGGCCTCAAAAATGTTATCCCGAAGGATTATGACGGATAAAAATTTCTAAATGCCCCATTTTCGTTCTCTAGTTGAAGCGTCTGTTTCAGTCAGTATGGCACATTCAAAATTTTAAACGCGTTTATCTCGAAACTGCTTTTTTCAAGTTGGAATACATTATCTACAGAAGTACGTAGGATTTTTTTATCTTGCATAGTTTTTTTTTTTATTAACAAATTTTGAAAAAACTTTTAGGCCTTACTTTTTCATTTAAAGACCCGCCATTTTGTCAAAAAAGCATATATTGAAAAAAGCCTACGTAATTCTGTAGATGTTGCTATTTACAAGCGGAAACCGTTCAACAAATGATTAAAAAAAAAAAATACCGGAGCTGCGTGCTCGGGCGTTGTTTCCGAAAAAATGGAGACATCCTAGGGAGAACGCTGTATAGCCGCCATTTTTAAATAAATTTTTCTTAAAAAGCAGTTAACTATATGTATAATAAATGCCTTTTGTCAAATATCATATTTATTTAATAGTTTTCCCGAAAAAAAATCTCTAAAATGGCCTATTTTGTGGCCCTTTAGAGTGGCCTAAACTCTTAAACCTATAGGTACATATAACTTTTTACCAAGTTTGGTTGAAATTTCTCAAAAACTGAGAAACTAGTTTTGCGTTCAAACAGACAGATGGCTAAAGCAACTCAACTCGTCGTTCTGATACGATCGGTATAAATTTCAATTTGGTTCTATCTCTTCTCCTTCTGGTACTTACATACTTCGGACCAAGGTGAATATACCATTTCATATACATGAAAAGTATAAAAATACTATATTCGTATTAAAATGAAAGGCGATCAGAAGACTTTCAGAGGAAACTATTAATTAGTTTGGTTTACACCTGCTTTAAGCAACACGCGCTGCTTATAGTCTGCTTACTGTGGCAGCCAAAAATGTATTAAAATAGAAATTTTCAACTTCAAATACTTTCCTTTCTCAATTACTATACTACAAGTATTTCTCATGATTTTCTCTTTTTCTACTGAATTTCAACTGCACTTCAAATGCAAATTGCACTGAAGCACCAGAAAATTCAGGTGATGTTTTCTAAGTGCGCGATTTCACTATGCAACAATCATGCTATACACGGAGTCATCGAGAGCATCATGCCACATTAGCATCATGAGAAAAATACGAGCAGAAAATCATAATGATTTCAAGTTGGCAGTTTCAGCTGCACATCACATTTTATTATTACTATTTTAGTAATGATTTTTTTTTTTTTTTTTGCACATATTTAGCGTTACACTTTCCCGTTCGATACTTCCCGCATTTTATGCTACCGCTGCGACAGGAAAAAAAATGAGTATTTGGCACGGCTACAGATGTGCACATTTTGCATTTTGCCCTCAACTCACATTTATCGAGTTTACTTCTTGCCGCAGGAAATATGCAAAGTATGCTATTAGTAGAGTACTGTGTGCACAATCAAACTTTTTCAGCATTTTCTGTGCAGTTTTATGTTATGGTTGCCGGTGAACTTGAAGTGCAAAATAATTTTGCACTTGCTTAATGACATTTCTGAAGAAAGTGTAGGCTTTTTTCTCTCCTCCTCCCGTCTGTGATTGCGCCATTTGTTATAATTATTTTTGCATTTATTATTGCAAGTAATGGCGAGGATTTAAATAGATTTATTTTGAAGAAAAGTCGGAGGTATATATTGTAGTATATCAAATTGCATACTATTCAATCGGTTCTAACAGAATTAATGGCAGAATTTTGTGACTAAAAGGAAATGTTGGCAAATACATTTGAATTTATGAGTATAACTGATCACAGAAGGTTTTCCGAAAGTATTTTGTCATTTTAATTATCAAAATTTTTTAATATTTTTGAAAAAAAAAAAAAACAAGAAAGGACTGCCTTCGGCCATGCCGAAGTCTTTATACCTTTGACGAACATATCAAATTTATGGCAAATTGAAAAATTCGATTCGATGATTTTTAGTGTGAATACAAACCTGAAATTACGTCTGTAGTATACCAAATTTCACGCTCCTAGATGCTTTTTTGGTCGATTTTTGACCCGAAACCTCATATCTAAACAAATCGGTTATATCGGGTCTATATGTTATAGCCGTCCGATTTCAATGTTTTTCAGAACCAATTTGCAATTCATTATGTATATGTGGCATATATGCTATAGTGGCCGGTTCCGACAATTGATCACTTAAATAGGTATAAGTGCATCCTCCTACCCAGTTTGGTTGAAATATCTCAAAAACTGAGGGACCGGTATGCGTTCAAACAGGCAGACGGACATGGTTAACTCAACTCAGCTCGTCATTCTGATACAACCGGTATAAATTTCGGTGGGTCTATCTCTTCTCCTTCTGGTAGTTACATACTTCGGACCAATGTTAATATACGATTTCATGGACATGAAAGCTATAATTACAAGACTGGTATAAAAATGAAGGGAGTAAAGCAAGCTCCTAGTAGAAAATATTGAGCAAGGCTGCCACCTTCTAATATATTTTAATATGAAAATCGAACTAAGTATATTTAAAAAGGCTTAAACAACATTTTTTTGAAGAGGGTTGCCACCTTATTGATAAATAAACTAAATATTACAATATGGTTATTAAGCTGAAGGGAGTTAAGAAGGCTTTCAGTGAAAAATATTTTTAAGGATTGCTTCTAATTGTTTAAATTTTTTATACAAGACGGTTATCATTCGATAACCGCGCGTTATCGAATCCGAAGTAGGGTGCAAGCTCTTTGGACGGCTTTTTATACTGCACCCTTCGGTTGTCAAAAATGAAGCGATAAGTGACTCGTCGTCTGCGCAAACTGCCAACCACCAGCACGGCGCTTGATTTATTCAGAGAGGTGGTTCAGAAAGTTATCGATAAGGCAAAAGCCTACAAATACATCTACATCGGATGAATAACCATACTGATGCTAAAACATCCGAGTCCAACGGGAACGAAATTCCTCACCAAGGTCCCCAATCTGTCTCTGACTACTGCAACAATACCCAACATATGGAAACAGGGGAGGATGATTCCGCTACTAAAATCTACCAATAAAGAAGAACCTTATCAGCCGATATCTCTCCTTTCCCCAGTAGCGAAGACATTTGAGATCTTGCTGCTCTCGCCTTTCACGCACCAACTGAGCCCAGCAACACTTTGGCATGACTCTCCGCAAAGTGCACAGCACCATACATGTATTTAACGCCATAAACAGCCAAATAATCTATGGCTTCAAACAAAATCGACTGCCCTGGTAGAGCTGTATCTGTCAATTGCCTTTGATACGTCAATCAAGGAGTGTGGACATTAACGGATTTTCATGATCGTTGGCGTTGAAGAGGTTGACTATGAATTACCTGAGTAGTCAAAAGTCATCGGTAGACTCCCCGCTATTGTTTAATTTCTATATTTCAAAACTCTTTCCACTGCAAAGATTGTTCGATATTGGCGTCTAGCCAAGATATTGATAACCTTTGTTTGAAAGTAATCTTATACCTCGCTGACCACTCCCACTTCTTCACTGCACCACAACTACATACTATACAACCTGCGAAACCCTCAACTACCCTCTTTAGCAGCAGGACGAATACGTACCGCCTCGAACTGAATGGGAAAGTCGATGACGTAAAAATTCCGGCAATAAATACCCGAAAATACTGGGAGTCATATTTGACAGCCTACATCCTTCACAACGCATATGACTGCAATTGTCATTAAAGGCCGCAAAAAAATCCTGAGGAAAAGATTAAGATTGCAACTTACAAGGCACAGACGAAGAAGATGCAAACTGTCCTGAGGACTGTAACAGGAAACCTACAAGTGTCACTTATACACCACTTACAGAGTGAAATATCTATACTCCCAGTAATAGAGAGTAAGGAGCATTGCTAAGTAAGCAATATCCTCAAGGATGCTACCGTAGAGATCATCCCTTGAGACATACTATTTTATTCTACTTATTTTCAAAAATTCAACTCGCGTAGACAGAATATATGTGAGATAACAAATTATCAAACATCACTGAAAAGTATCGAAAATATAATATACAGCCTTTAAATATTACTTGATGAAAGTTTTTTATTGTTCAATATACAATTTTTAAATATAAGTTTATTATTTTAGCATTTTTACTTTTTCTTTGCAACGCAACAACTTGCTGTATTTATGCCTTTTCAATAGAAGAGAAGAGTGCTTAAAAGGTAGAAAAAGTAAAAAAGTCAGAAATGAAAAAAAAAGTTAGTAATCCTTCTGTCTACAACCGCAGCGACACCTTTTTGATATATATTAATGCATAAAATAGGTAAAACGAGGGGGAAAACAACAAGAAAAAGGAAATAAAGTAGAACGAGACAAAAACATCAGTGCCTTTGTTTGCTGTTTCACACGATTTTGTTTGATTTTGATTTCCTTTCATCAGTATTTTTTTTAAATAATTTTTTTTTTTTAACATATGCACTCCCATCGATTGTTTACGATTTACATTTAACTTTTGTAATTTTTATGTACCGTACAAAAAAGGTATGTATACAGTTTTGTAAGTATATAAAGGGGATCCATTTCGAGATTCCCTCTTTTTTTAAAGAAAACAACCCAGAAAATTCAAATTTAATGGGAAATGTATATTACCATTCGAAAGAACATTCTTTGGCATTTATTTTTTGAAGATTATCTCTTTCAAATGTTGCCCGCGGCTACGTCTAAGACGGTTCATCCATTGAGTCAAATTTTCGATGACTCGTTCGAGCATTTCGACTGGTAACTGGCGAATGACACGCGTGATGTTTTGTTGCAAAGCCTGAATCGAAGCGAGGTTGTCCGCATAGACTTAAGACTTACATATCCCCATAGGAAAAAGTCTAACGGTGTGATATCACACGATCTTGGTGGCCAATCGACCGGCCCAAATTATCTGCTCATCGAAGTGTACTCTCAATAAATCCATTGATTGATGCGATGTGTGATGAGAAGTGACGCCATCTTATTGAAACCAAATGTCGCGAAGATTACGAGCTTCAATTTCAGGCATCAAATCGTCGGTTTTCATGTCGCGATAACGGTCGTCATTGACTTTAACGATCTTACCGGCATCATTTTTGAGGAAATATGGACCGATGATTCCACCGGCCCACAAACCACACCAAACTGTTGTTTTTTCTGGATGAAATGGCAGATCTAGAATCTCTTCAGATTGCTCTTCGTCCCAAATGCGGTAATTTTCTTCTTTTTTTTTTGTTTTTTTCGTTCCATACGTTGCTGCGAGCGGCGCCGAATCGACTCTCCACGGGCCTCGTATACACTCTCAGCTACGGCCGCTAAAGTTTCTTCCCTGCGTGCTGGACGTGGTCTATTCGGTCGAATATTATCCATGGGTCTCAAGTAGGTCGATTATTTTGACCATAAGTTGAACGAAGCGCGCGAAAAATATTCTTTACAGAACGTGACTTTTCGTGATAAAGTTGAATGATTTGTAAACGTTGTTCATGCGTAAGTCTTTTCATGATGAAATGCCAAACAATACTGAACAAAAATAACATGACAGCTTGACACGACTCATGCCAGATCTGTCAAAAAAAAAAAAGGCTATTGAAAAAAAGGCTATTGAAAAAAGGACCTCTACTTGGATCACCCTTTATATGGATATATACTTGTATATATATAATTGGCACTTTGCAACCTCTGAAATGTTTTTTGGCCGATCTTCTCCTCCAATTTGTTGTATGCCTCTTTAATGGTTTATCCAATATATGAAGAAACCTACAGTTTATATTAAGCCGCCTCCGTATGGCTGTTGGATTTTTTATGAGAATCCTTTATTTAATGTCAGAAATATACTCGGAGGGCTTGGCATTCTCTCTCCCCGACGGACGAGCGTAATTCGAAAAATTAATTTTCTATAATTCTCAGTTTGTTGGTCAGACCAGCACTAGAAACCTGGCCTTCCGAATGGTAGTACGCAATACCAACCACGCGGCTATGTATGTAGATATATGAAAATACACAGGTAATTCGATTTAACTGTAGGCAGCCACGGTATGAACGCAAGAGCCGAGTGAAATACGAGTTTTTAAAGTTCAAATTGATAAAACAAACTTCAAGTGGAAAAAAATAACTACAAAAACCACATCTCTAATGGCGTGCAGGAAAAAGTTGTCAACTTAAGTTATGCGCGAAAAAAGTTTTTTTTTTAATAAAAAAAACTGCATAATAAAAGCAGCAACACAAGTGACGTTCATAAGCCGTTGCCACCGTTGCTCAACCATAAGCCAAAACGCCAATGACAATGAAAAAGTTTTCAATCTCAGAAAAAAAAAGTTACTGACTGCGAGCAGAAAAAATTTATAAAAAATATGAAAGAAAAACACTAACAATAAAAACGAAAAGTTTATGATGTAATTGACTTTTATTTATTTCATTACAGTGCAATTGAGCGCAAAGAGTATATATGTAGAGCATAAATAAGAATAGAAGAAATGCACATGCTAGTGTAAACGCCAATGATTTTTATGAGTCTATGGACAGGTAGAAAAGTTCAACAAGTGTAGTTAAGCGGTGAAAAATTACAGCAAAGCAAAAATAAAAAGAAATAAAAATTCTTAAAGTTATTCATACATCACTATTCAAGGCCGCTATGCAAGCCTTCGCAAATTTTAACTAAATGATAGAGCTTTAAAAACTAACCGTATATGAGTCTATTACTATGAGTGTCAATATCAAAAATAAACAAATAAATATTTAAGACAAAATTCTTCAAATTTAATCTTATTAAATCTAAATAATATAATAAATGCACATTAACTTGAGAAATTTACATTTTTAAGTGCAAAATAAGTGAATCAATTCCCTTTGCTTCATTAGAAAGTTAGAGCAAAGAGTGACGCCTGAAACTATGCTACACTTTTAATGCCATAAATTCAATGTAGTTTTCTGCTTTTTAATAAGCACAAACAAATCTTTTATTACTCTCTTTTTTTTTAAGTTTTTCCCTTGCTACCCAAAATGAAAACCTCACAATAGCACCGTTTGTTTAACACTAATTGCATTGAATGTGAGTAACCACAATCCACACAATCGTAATAGTATGGTACATACGTACGTATGTATACGTATATGTTTACACAATCGTAGTCAGAGTATACGCGTTATAAGAGCAGAAAAGCAATATGAATTGTGCAAAGGAAATTTATTTGGGTATTTAGTCGAAATTAATTTCTATCAAACGACATGAGTATAACATTCATAACTTCATATGAATGTGTACCAAATAACAAAAATATATACATAATACAGATGTGTAGAAAATCCTTTTGTAATACATTCAGCAGACAACGCCATTAAGAACTCACCGCCGGTGAACAATTAAATGCACGGATTAATTTAAATTGTAGTTGTAGTTGAATATGGCTGGGGCTATACATACATATGTAAAAGTTTACGAAAGTGAGGAAAGTTTTTGACTGCCATTCGCCTGGAAGTGGCCAGGAAGCAGCTCTCGAATTCTGGTCTTAGACCAAGTAACCTCTGCGTAGCCAACAAACATTCGTTTGGACCACATGGAATATGTACTACAATAAAAAATCTTACAAATAACCCTCGGATGAGAGATCCCACTTTTGATGACGACCACTGCAAACTTTTTAAGGATCAAAATTTGAAGGCATACACCTAGAATATCTGACTGACATCATCGCCGCCCAAGAATGGTACGGCACAAAGACGGAAGAAGGTGGCTTCTTGTGAAATCCACTATAGCAGCCATTTAAAGGACCACCCCAGCGGATGAACGTCTTGCTACAGTCAACATCAAAGCGAAGTTCTTCGGACGGAAGGGAAGAATGATGTGAGCAAATATGATTTCTTTGGGCACCTAGAATGCACTTATGAGCGCTGCGCCCGCCATGATGTCAAAATTGTACCAGACGATTTTAACGCCAGGGTTGGCAAAGAAGGTGTTTTTAGCGCAACAGTCGGAAAATTCAGCCTCCACGACGAAAAATCCCCAAACAGGCTGAGGCTGATGCTCTTTGCTAGGGCAAGAAATATGGTTGTCTGTATTGGTAGATTCCAGCACGCGAAAATTCACCACGCTGAATGGCTGCCGCCGGATCGAAAACACGCAACTAAATCGATCAGTGTTCGTGAGCATGTCTAGAACCGAGTACCTAACATCGACTCGGGTTACTATCTTGTCGCAGAGAAGATACTTGCCCGCCTCTGTGCAACAAAGAACTCATGTCAACAAACACAAAGAGGGCTCGACGTCGAAAAGCTGCAACCCCAGCAGACTGGTTAATAGTTTCCTACTCGACGTGCACACCTTTTATCCCCACATAACGCCATTGCGGAAACAATTGGTTTTCAACTGTGTCAGAAAAGGGCAACTCTGCAGTCGACATATACGGGGTGGGATAGATACCGAGAGCTGAAGAGGAAATCGAGACACAAAGAGACCGAGGGTAAAACTCGAAAATTCTCTGAGAAAATGAGGTGACTCACAGAAGGTTTCAAGACCGGAGCAAACTCGTGTAGGGACCAAGGAGGTAATCTGGTGACAGATATGCAGAGCATACTTAGTGTATGGAGGGAACACTTTTCCAACCTGCTCAATGGCAGTGAAAGTGAAAACCCCGGAGATGGCGAACCCGAAACCCCAATAGATGACGATAGTAAAGAAGTTTCATCACCCGACTATAATGAAGTTCGATTAGCGATGCCGGTGGCGATGGCGACGAAGAACTGGCAAGGTGCATGCATCAACTTCTTTGCAGAATATGGTCGTACGAAAGCATGACAGACGAATGGCACTTAAGTGTGCTCTGCCTAATCCAAAAAAAAGGGGGACTCCACGGTTTGCGCCAATTATCGTGGGATCAGCCTCCTTAATATCGCATATAAGGTGCTATCTACGTATTGTGTGCAAGATTAAAGCCCGCCGTCAACAAACTGATTGGACCTTGTCAGTGTGGCTTTAGGTCTGGTAAATCCCCCATTGACCAGATATTCACCATGCGCCAAATCTTGAAGAAGACTCGGGAAAAAGGATTCCATACACACCACCTTTTCATCGATTTTAAATCTGCCTTGGATAGCACGATAAAGAAATATCGTCATGTCTGAATTTGATACCCCTACTAAACGCATACGGCTATATAAACTGACCGTGGATAATACCAGAAGCGCAGTCATAATTGGTGTGGACTTCTCCGAGCCATTCGATACCAAAAGAAGTTTCAGACGGGGTGAATCTTTCTCGTGTGAATACTTCAATTTGATGCTGAAGAAAATAATGCGGGGAACAGAGCTAAATAGTCAAGGTAGAATCTTTTCCATGAGTGTACAATTTCTGTCTATGAATAACAACCGCACTGCTTTCTACAGGTTAGACAAAGAAGCGAAGCGAATGGGTCTGTTAGTGAACGAGAGCATGACAAAATATCTATTGTCATCAAATAAACAATCATCGTATTTGCGACTCAACTCCCACGTTACGTTTGGCAGTCATAACTTCGAAGTCGAAGATAATTTCGTCTGTCTATGAACCAACATTAACAACATCAACAAATCCAACGCAGAATCACTTTTTCCAACTGGTGCTACTTTGGACTGAGTAGACAATTGAAAAGTAAAGTCCTCTCTCGACGAAACAAATCCAAGCTCTACTAGTAGCTCCACATTCCCATCCTAACATATGACTGAGAACTTGGACGATGAGTCGACTTTAGGAGTATTCGAATCCGATGAGTCGACTTTAGGAGTATTCGTCATCCGATGAGTCGACTTTAGGAGTATTTTTGTTTTGCGAAAAATGTATGGTCCTTTGCGCATTGGCAACGAGGAATATCGTAGTCGGTGCATCGATGTGCTGTACGAGTTATATGGCGACATTGACATAGTTTAGTTATTAAAAAGACAGCGACTACGCTGCTTAGGTCATGTCATTTTAAATCACTCCAGCTTTGAAAAATTCGATGGAGTACGCTGGTGCAAGCATAAGAAGAAAAAGAAGATAAGTATCCTAGGCGACAGTAATAGACGAGTGCTTAGCAGTACTTAAGGTCAGAGTTGGCGTCCTGCTCCGACCAACATCACTGTGTACAAAAGTAAATTTTCGAAATGTGGTCGCCCCACGGCAGGGAATTTTTTACATTGAATTAAAGCTTGCCATGAAAATCCATCGACCGCTCGGAGGCGGCTTAGAATATACTGTAGATCCCTCTGTTTGTTGGAAAAAACATGAATACGAAGATCACAATTTGGAGAGGAGCTCGGTCGAATATCGCTTCAGCGGTTGCAAAGCTACAATTAAATACTGTACTGTCTGTATTTATAGTGAATAATATTAATTATATATGTATTTCTGTATACAAGTAAATAGTGTTTTGGGAATGAAAAAGTGTTCTCATTAAGCAGTATACGTTTCTATGCCGAATAAAGATGAATATGTGTGGTGGGAGTGTCTGAAGACCGATCTGAATAGGAACTCTTTCACTTTTCCCTAGCATAGATGACGTGGATTTCTAATTCTGCACGAAATGAATTACTTTTCATGAATTATAGTGGAACGCGCTAACTATTTTTGTCCTTCATTACTATGAGCACGCGAAACTGTGGAACGTATCTATAAGCTTCAAGCATCTGTATTTGGTACGAGCTTCTCGAATTATTGTTGCTTAGACCTTCCATTAGATTTACAAAAAATATGTTTAGCAACAGAATTGCAAAATACTTCGAAATCAGTTCATGATTATTTGCCATCGGGAAATATGATGAATTCAAAAATCAACATTTTAATTATCTATCTGGGCTGAAAGAACTGCGAGACAATACTTATTGTGGTATATAGAAATTTTATAATTGTATCTTTGTGATTTAGTCTCCAATAAAAGTTGTCTGAAAGATGGTATCTTCCTTTCAACCAACCCAAAACTAAATTTGTAGTTATATATATACAATTCATACTATGACTGATAACTGTCGAAAGGTTTTCAGGTGACCCTTCCTTCAGCGACGTAATTACACAACTGAATATATAAAGACATAACGTAACAGACGGCCAAATATGAATAATTTAAATCTACATATTTTACAAAACTTTGCCCAGTTAGTTGCATTGAAAATTCCTTAAGAAAAGATGTAGAACAAAATGAATTTCCTAAATCACACGAAACATATGTGTGTATGGCTTTATATACGAAAGACCTTAAGTGGCGAAGTCTCAAATCATGTTTCCGCATATAACATAATTAATTATAAAATACTCAAATATGCATTGACTGAGTTGAAGTGGAATTGCTTTTAACCCAAAACTTCTAACAAAACACAGAAAAACTTATCAAATTTTCAACACAAAAACTAAAACAATAACAGCAAGGGACACAAGTAGAGCTTGCCTGAAAGTTTTGTATACAAATAAGCAGTTATAAAGGGTGTTTTTATACAGGTATAGAACTTTAAGTTGGCATTACTTTTCAAGATGGACCGATTTAGCAGCTGTCAAGTGATTTATTCTCAGTTTGGTTTGGCAATTCATCATGAATAGACTCACGCCTGAACAACGCTTGCAAATAGTGCAATTTTATTTCGAAAATAATGGTTCTGTGCGGAAAACGTATCGCGCACTACGTCCATTAGCGATGAAGCGCACTTCTGGTTGAATGGCTACGTCAACAAACAAAACTGCCGCATTTGGAGTGAAGGTAATCCTCAAGTGTATGTTGAAACACCCCGTTACATCCCAAAAAAAACTGACTGTTTGGTGCGCTTTATGGGCTGGTGGAATCATTGGTCCGTACTTTTTCAAAAACGATGGTGCCCAGAACGTTACAGTCAATGGTGATCGGTATAGAGCCATGATTATTAACTTTTTCATTCCTGAATTGAATAACCATGATGTCCAGGAGATGTGGTTTTCACACAGCTCGTGCCACAATAGATTTATTGAAAGACACGTTTGGTGACCGCCTAATTTCACGTTTTGGACCTGTGAATTGGCCTCCAAGATCTTGTGATTTAACACCGCTAGACTACTTTCTGTGGGGCTATGTAAAGTCATTGGCCTATGCGGATAAGCCACAAACGCTTGACCATTTGGAAGACAACATTCGCCGTGTTATTGCCGATATACGGCCACAAATGTTGGAAAAAGTCATCGAAAATTGAACGTCCAGATTGGAACTCAAGGTTCTATACCTCTATAAAAAGCACCCTTTACAACTATACATTCGTATTTATTTACATTCATACAAACAAGTGTTTACTATCTAGTACGCTTGCTGAAATTCATTCTCGCAATAGCTTAGAAAATTGGCGAACGAACTCGAAACAAAACACACATGTACAAACATACTAAAAAACTTAAAATAACCTGTTTGTTGGTTGCTTTTTTTTTGGCTATGTAAATCTCTGGTAAAAGTGATTTCAAACTAAACCGTAGAGACAAAAGAAAATCATGCAAAGAAAGTGTAGGATAGGAAATAAATGAAGGTCATAAAGAATAGATATATGCGAGAAGTGGAAACTTTTATAGCAGACAAAGTTGGACACACGCACACGCATACACACACACACACAAACTGTAACATTCATAAATTTTATACTTAGAAGTTTAAATTAAGTTATGGCGCTTAAAAAACACAAAAGCTACTCGAATATAAAGGAGCCGCCACCGCCTGACATTACCAACGAAATGATCTGAGCCCAGCTACACATCAGCACGGCTTCCGAAAAGTGCACAGCACCACAACTGCACTTAACGCCATAAACACCAGATAATTCATGGCCTCAACCAAAATCGACACTGTGCGCGAACTGTCCTAGTAGCACTGGACCTGTCGAATGCTTTCGACACAGTGAATCATTCAGTGCTACTATCGGACATTGAGGATTCTTCATTACCGCTTAGGTTGAAGAGGTGGACCGTGAACTACCTGAGTGGTCGACGATCATCGGTTGAGTTTCGAGGTCAAACATCTAAGCTACGGAAAATTAAACAAGGGGTCTCGCAGGGTGGTGTACTCTCCCCAATGCTGTTTAATTTTTACATCCCGAGGCTCCCTCCACCACCTGAGGGCGTCTCGCTGATCTCATACGCCGATGACTGTTCGATTTTGGCGACCTTTCCAACTTCTTCGCTGCACGACATCTACATCTACAACCTGCGAAATTCTCTGCCACCCTTTTCACCAGCTGGACGAAGGAGTACCGGCTAGAACTATATGTGAAGGTCGATGATTCCGACCACGAATAACCCAAAGTTACTGGGAATAACATTTGATAGCCTGCACTCCTTCACTCCGCATACGACTGCAATTGCCACCAAAGTACAAAGCCGCAACAAAATCCTCAAATCGCTAGCCGGTAGCACCTGGGGGAAAGACAAAGAAACGTTGCTGGCAACGTACAAGGCAATTAGCCGGCCGGTCGTAAACTATGCTGTGCCGATTTGGACGCAGGGGACTAGCACGACGCAGCTGAAGAAGCTACAGACCTGTCAGAACACCGCCCTTCGGACCGCGACGGGAAACCTCCTGATGGCGCCGGAGCACCACTTACACAGTGAAGCATCTATGCTCCCAGTTAAGGAGAATAATGTTATGCTGTGTAAGCAGTACCTGCTAGGATGCTACCGCATGGCTCATCCCAACAGGCACCTGCTGGAAGCTGAGCCACCACCTAGGCACATCAGAAAGGGAGAACTTGACTACCGCGACGACATACAGCGGTATAGACAAGACCTGCTGAACAGGACGGCGTACAGACAGGCCATCAACACCATTCACCGAGAGTCCGTCAACACCTTCTTGAACTCTCTTCCAGTGAATGGTGTTCTCGAAGTCAAACCACCACCCATCGCAGAACAAGAGCTCGAGTTGCCTCGTGAAACCTGCGTAACCCTGGCACAATTAAGATCTGTATATTGTAGTAGGCTTAACTCCTACCTATCCAGACTCGACCCTGACATATCTAACACATGTCCCGCATGCAAAGAATCCCCGCACAACACTAACCACCTCTTTGCATGCCCACTTAACCCGACTCCTCTAACACCCCTCTCCCTTTGGTCCGACCTCGTCGAAACAGCACGTTTCCTGGGCCTTCCGTTAGAAGACCTCGAGGACTAAGGCTGAACTTGCCTGGTCCTAAACGGGACTGGGCTTGCCGCTACAACAACAACAACAACAACAAACGAAATGCACAAAATAAACCCAATCGAAGCGGGAAAAGTTTTTTAACTCAAAAATTTAGTTTATACACATATTTATATTTATACAAACATATGTATATTGTTTTTGTTCTTAAAATAGTATACGACGCTCCTCTAATATAACGGTCATTACTAAGCGCTCTTAGTAACTACTACTTGATTCCCTGTTTATACCCAAATTTTGGTATTGCCACTTTGCGAACCCGTTATTGAATTGAGTTGTTTCCATTTGTAGTACGTGGACTTATGCAACACGCTTCAAACTTTAGACAACTTTTTTTAGTTCTTACATTATTCCATCCTCTTTTTATTATTATTATTATTTTTTTTTTTTGATAATTTTTTCTTTTTATTTCTTTTATATTTTCGGATTTCCGCTTGCTGTCAAACACTAGTAAATATAAGTATAGAAGGAACAACTTCTATTCACGTCTCTCTCTTCACATATGTATGTTTTCTACTAATTTCTTACTAAATATTTAAGATGTGTTGTTGTTTCCTGCATTTCTATTTTAAGCACTTTCAATGTACAGCTAAGTGTTTCAGTGCACACAAACACACATCTGTTACTGTTTTTTTTTTTTTTTTTTTTGTTATTACTATAAACGTTAATCTGTTACTTGTGTATACTTACTTCCATCGCTATGTGCAACACCCTCACGCAACAGGAAGTACCGCAAGCCTTCCATTGTGTAAGTTTTGGCCGCCGCAATCGGATCAACAACGTTTTTCTTACTTTTCGACATTTTCTGCCCATCCACAGTCCAGTGGGAGTGTACGAATAGTTGTTGTGGTGGTTCCAAACCTGGTAGAGTAAAAGAAAAGAAAGAAAGTATAAGAAAAAATAAATATATACACGAAGTTTAAAGCTTAAGTAGCTCAGCGAATTAAGTGGATAATTAATTGTAAATAGACTGCGTTTAAAAGCAAAAAATTAACGAACTTACGAAAAGTACATAATTAGATTGTTTAAATACAATTAGTTAAACAAAAATTATCTGGAATACCAGATTTGCTTCTTTTTTTCAATGGTATCAATGTAGTAAATTTTTTAAGATGCAACTAAAGGTGATATACGTAAATGACATAGCATATTGAGTACAGCAGTATTCGAAGACCTCATTTCCTAACATAGCTAAAAAATTTCATTTTGTTCAAAAACGAATTAGTAAGTTTTAAACAGAAATTTCTCAAAATCTTGGTTTTAAGATTAATACTTGTCTCCGTTTAAGAGAGTTCCTCAACACCTTTATATTGTAACGCTTTTAGTAGCTACCCTCGATGATCTCCCAAACCCTTCGAGTCCGATCACTAGATTGCTAAATAAAACTCCCAAGACTTCTTCGTCACGAATTTACTCAACGTTTATTCGTCCTCAATAATTACAATTTTCTCCACTATACGCAATGGTTTACTTTTCAAATCTTTATCAACAATTATTATTCGCTTTAGTTTGCACCAGTGTTATTATTACTGAGTCTCCAACACGATTGCCTGTAATACCTGCTGCCGATCCTTTTAAACTAACGATCTATCGGTCTAAACATTCTGTTCACGCGCTAACTCGTCTACCTGCAGTAGATGCTACCGCTCTTTTCGTCTGTCTTTTTTTACAGGGAATTTTCTTCATACTGCCCCTTCTTTTGTCAGTCCTCAGTACGGGGAATTTCGCCCCTTTTATCTGTCCTTTGTATTTGGAATTTTCCTCATAAAACGTTATGCTCTCTTCTCTTGAATGGCAACTCGGAATCCAGCCACCACCCAAATCATACGTAGGGCTCGAGCTGTATCACGAGACCCGAGTAAAACTAACGCAATTAAGGTCAGAACACTGTAATAGGCTCATATCCTACCTGCCTAGCCAGACTTGACCCCCCATCATACTTAGTGTATGCAATGCATGCAATGAGTCCTCGCATTGCCACTAGCCACCTCTCCCCATACCCATAAAAACCCACTCATCTAACATTTCACTCCTTCTGTTCTAATCTCGTTAGAGGGACTCATGACGTAGACTGACTTTGCTGGCTCCTAGGCAGAGTTGAACAAGCCGCTGCAACAACAACAAAGGCTAGAACACTGCTAAAAAGATAGTTTGTAATAGGAATAAAACGCTTTTTTCATTGCCTATCTTATCGAAATCATGAGACAGATACCTATATATATAACCATGATAAATTACCTGCAGCAATGAGAAATGCGGGCCAATAAATGCCATGGAACTTCAAAATATCCTTTCCAATCACTTGAACATTGGGAGGCCAGAACCTACGGAACTAGAAAAGTTACGCATTTCATTTTTTTCTCTTGTTTTACAGTAGGCAGCTTATATATACCACACACCTTTTCATCAGGATAACCCGCAGAGGTTAGGTAATTTATAAGAGCATCTAGCCACACATACACCGTTTGAGAGTCGTTCTCAGGTACCGGTATAGCCCAGTGTACACGATTTGATGGACGTGATACAGAAACATCAGGCAGTGGTTCACTTAGCATGTCCAATAAAATCTTTTCAAATTTTACCGGACGTATGCGACCACCTTGCTTTACCCAGTACACAACATCATCTTGCAAATCTGACAAACGGAACATATAATTTGTTTCTTCAGTCCATTCGACCGGATGACCGGACTCAAGTGAAAAGCGGGCGCCGGACGCTGTATCTAAATGCAATTGAGAATCTGTGAGAAAAGTCTCATCCGAAACACAATACCAACCGCTGTATGCGGCAGAGTAAATGTGTCCACGCGTGTTTAGAGCGCGCTGTAAAAGTATATTATTTTCAACACTGCTCTTTTAAAGCATAGCTACTCTGTAAGTGGTCATACCCAAAAATGCGCTACAGCTTGCTTATGCCGCTCCTCCGTTGTACGAATGAAGTCAGTATTGGCTATGTCGGCCTCTGCAAACACCTCCCGATAGCGCGATGATATATCATCACAATATTGTGCTATAGGCACTCCTTGTACAGCTGCAGCTTGTTGTATTTTAGTGCCATGCTCGTCGGTGCCTGTACAAAGATGTACCGTCTGATCAGGTTGTCGCAAACGTTGGTAACGACAGATTGCATCGGTTATGACCGCAGAGTAAAGATGTCCAATATGTGGTGCTGTTTGGATAACAAAACGTATGACAACTTTCTTTGAGACCTTTCCTTCGAGTACTTACCGGCATTAACATAGAATATCGGCGTTGTTGCATAGAAATTGTTACTAGCTTGTATACAGTAACGGCGAAAACTATTCAATTTATTAATAAACATAATATTTACTGATATTTCACTGCATTTAATTAATAATTTTTATACTTTCTATTGTATTAAGTAATTCTCATGAATTTTTGCTGATTACCGGCTGAGCGTTTTCGTGTATCAGCTGTGAAACAGCTGATTGCTGCTGGAAAGCAAGGATTCAAACCGGAACAGTTTTGAAGAGTTGCATATTGTATAATGAAATAAATTTTACTGAAATTAACTTTTTACATAAGTAAATGCTGATTATATTTATTTTCTTAAAACTTATATATAAATAACTCTTAATTAATATACATACATAAGTCTGAAAATAAAAAATTCTCCTAACTTTGTATATTTACTTTTGCATGTGTTTATTAGTTTTGCTTTTGCACGGATGTCCTTAATAAAAATTTTCAACAAAAGATTAATTTTACTTAGCCCACTGACATTCTTTATTTTCTTTCCATTGAGAATCTCCATCGCTATACAATTCTTTTTTCCAAATCGGAACTTTTTTCTTCAAATGTTCTATAGCGTAAGAAACAGCGTCTAAGGAACTTTGGCGATGTGGCGAAGATATTGCAATAACAACACTTGCTTCTTTGGTTGCAACTAAGCCGAGCCGATGATAAATAGCTATGTTCACTATGTCTTTCCAAAGTGATCGCATTTCCACACATATGTTCTTAAGTTCCCTCTTAGCCATTGGTTCGTAAGCTTCATATTCCAGAGAATGCACCTAAAATAATAATAGAATTAATCATAATTAGGTATGAACATATTACTACTATACATACATTTTTCCCTTCAAAACTATTTCTGGTAGTTCCAACAAATAAAGAAACTGCACCACACGACTCATGGGTAACTAGGCTACAAATTGTTCCAACATCCAACGGTTCAGGGCTTATGGATAGAAAGTCCGACATTGTATCTTAGCCTCCACTAATAGCTGGAATAATAGCAATTTCGTCTCCAGTTTTTAAGTTTACCAACCCTTCACAATATTTCTCGTTTACTGCCACTACACAGCTATTCTTAATATAATCTAGATTAAAGTTTTTGCTTATCTCGTCCAAAATATAAGAAGTTTGACAGTAGCGCTTCAAGGGAAATTCGGTTGAATTCAGACCAGAGAGCTCGCGTGCCTTCGCAAAAAATAATATCTTCACATTTATAAATTCTTCATTACAGGATTCAGTCATCGCCGCACGAGATTTCACAATAAAATCTTTTACAGATTAATTTATATTTGCGTCGAAAATACTTGGATTTTTGCGAGAGCTTTCTTTCTTCCCTCTGGTTGATAACAATTAGTGAAAACATTACCAATAACCACCACGTACATTGAAACCATAGTCGCTTTCACGATGCGATTTATTTTCGATAAATATTTCTCGATTATATACAAATCTGAATTTATAGCAAATGCGGAGGTTGTTTAATTTATTTATGAACAAGAAGTACAACAAACGTTTTCAATTGCATTTTTACTTCAATATTTTATTGAAAAACAATCGAATATTTAGTTTTAACATCGTACAATAATTTCATTAATATTTTCTATTGAAGCAAATTTATTTTGAATTTAAAACGGTGGATTTTTCTATTTACATAGTGGTGCTGGTGCTCTTTGCAAATCACCTGTTGAATGTTCTCCCATTTGACACAGCTGTCAACATCAAATTCAATATTAGAATGTGAGATGGAGTAACGCTCTCAGCTGCTGGAGAAATATTAGTGAATTTGAGTAAGTTTCATAAAGAGTCATCTTAGATATTAGCGAATTTAAGCAATCAGTAAACTTAATACTTTCTATGACCAAATGGGGCATTTGTATGAGAAATATAAGAAAAACTATTCCGACAGGAAAAACTTTTGAATGAAACACAGTGTTCTTTATCTTTTCTTTTCGTTACATTAATTTTTATGAAAAAGGAGCTTATTTATTTGTGTCATCACTTTTTTAGTAATTATGATATATTTAATATACAGTTTCATTTTTTTTATACATATGTACGTACATATTTAAGTATAATATATACTAAGTTATATTTTTTGCTTTTATTTTTATTTATTTATTCATTTAGTTAATACAACACAACTTTAAATCTAATAGTTGATAATAATTTAAAAATGTATGTATGCATGTAGGCATTTCTTGCTTGTTGCTTATTTGCAACAAAAAGTAGAATTTTCAATACACTTAGATTGACATTAAATTACTAGCAAAATGCATTTTTTCGTGTCTAATTATATGTATGAATTGTTGTGTTGATGGTATCGTTGAGTACATGTAGTATGTATGTATGAGGGTGTATAGAATTCATTAATTTCATTATAATTTTTGCAAATACATATATAGAATTTGAGTAATTTTATTTGAAACAAATTTGTAATAATTAATTTTTTTTTTTTGAAAACAAAACATTTATTTTGCTAAGATTTAATAAAAATACAATCACTTAGTCATTTTTGAAAATTTTCTTTCGTTTCTTAAGACATACATACAATTGACCGTTGATTTGAGTGAGCATGAAAATTTTCTATTATAGTTTTTAACAAACTTGCTCTACAATTTACTAATAGTACTTGTATAGCTATAGCTATTTTATTGTTTTTATTATTTATTAATTTAATTAATATTTTACATATAGTATTTTGTTTATACTTTTATAGCAGCGTAAGAAATCTCAGTGCACACTTTATGATTTCTTTGGCTTCGTTTTTCAACATTTTTATTTTTTTCATACAAAAATAATTCTTTAGAAAAAAAAAAATTGTAGAAAAATAATTAAAAACTGAAGTAATATACCGTTATCTAGAATATTTTAGTGTGTTGCTTTTAATGCTTTACAATTCAATTGAGATGCTAAAAAGAAATTAATTTAAATATAAATTAAAAATGATAGAAAATTTTTAAATTCTTAAATTTTTTTAAAGCCGCACTTGTTGAATTAACCAACAGCTGCCATTTTTATATTCAAATGCGAAGGCAGTGTTTTGATGCATTCAATTTCTTAGGTTAAGTTTTTTAAAATGCAATTTATGCTAAAATTCAAGAAAGCTATGAAAAACGTATGTAAAATTTTGTTATAAACAATATTCGAAAATATTTTAAAGCACAATTTTCTTAGTAATGTTGGTAAAAAAAAACTTTTCAATAACACACAATTTATTTTAGTGTACATTTTTGTGGAATTTAGTTTAAATTAAAAAATACATATATTATTTAAAAAAAATTATTAAATTTTAATAGGGAAACATCTTCTCAAGAGTTAATATTTCATAGTTTAAAGAATCTCGTTTAAGCTTCAATATTTTTTTAATTAACACTACCCATATTGGTTTCAATATTAGAAAATAAATGTGAAAATATAATTTTAGGTGCACTTTATATACTTCTTTTTATTAAAAAAAAGTGTAATAAAACATTTTATTTACTAAAAAATATTATGTATAAATATTACTAGGAAATTTTTCATAAAGCTACCACATGCGAATTGAGTGTCACAAAATACATACATATATCTCTTTACTTAAAATAAAATAAAACTTAAGAAATTAAAACATATTTTAGGAGCACAATATTTACAATATACATACAACTACTCGCACAACGAATTCGTTCGACGTTATAATATGCCAAGGAATGAATATCACTTTTGAATTGATTTAGTTAGTATTATCGACTTAACTCTTTTTTTTTTTTTTGTATAAATTTTGCTTAATAAATTTAATTGTTTACTTTTCGTTTAAATTTCATTAGAATACATTAGTTTTGCTTTTATACAATATCGCATTAATTATAGTGTGGTGCGTAAGCCCAAATGAGAGTACCTTCGCTCTTAGAAGCGAGAGAGGTTTGTCCTTTAGCTTGTCAACCTAACATAGTACATATACAAGTATATATGTGAGTAGTAATAAATATCAGTTTGGTTTATGTATATATTATACAACTTAAGTGTCACCGCTTCTTTACCTAAGCTAAGCAAATGCAAAGAAGAAGAAGAATAATCAGCAACCCAAGCGAACGTTTGAATTCGTTTTTTTTTTTTTTTTACTTTCGCGCACCGGTTGTTGTTGTGGCGCCCTTCTCGAAACGTTGCGTCAGCGATGCTATGTTGCCCGATTTGATGGTGGGCGCTGTACGCGGTGTGCCAGTAGCTGCCAAACGCGCTGCAGCAGCTGTAGCACCAGCGACGGTGGGCGCGGGTGTCACCTTCTTTTGACTATTGAATGAGGGTTTCGCCGAGAGCGGTTTTGGTTTTGTTATTGTAGCGGAGGGCAGTGCTGTACTGCTACTTCGTGTGGTATTTGTTGGCGCTGCAGTCGTAGTGCTAGAGGTTTTATTGAATGAACGATTCCTTGCTGCTGCGTTCGAGCTTGTGCTATTATTGCTACTCAGACGATTGGTTGATGATACATTTGTTTTATTTGTAGCGACAGCGCTGTTGTTACCTGATACTGTTGTTGCTGTAGGCGCAGCGTTCGCGGGCTTAAAGCTAGAGAACGCTGTAGTGGCGTTTGTGAGATCTGCGCGTGTGGGCGCTACACGCGCAACGGGCGCGTTCACCGGCGCCGGACGCAGGTAGGTAGGGACAGTTTGTGCTGCAGGCGTAGACGCACTAGCGGTTGTTTTTGCCACGTCCGTCTCCGCGCTGGTTTTAGCGCTAACACTTGGCGCAGTTGGTGTGCTTAATTTTGTCTTCACTGCTGCTGCTGTGCCTTTTTTATCATCAGCATTTTGAGAATTGTTCTTTACCAGCGTTGATGCTGTGTAAATAGAGTCGCCATTGCGCTTCTCAATTTCATTCACAATCTCACCCAACAAACCCATGTCACTGTTTTCGCTTATGAAATCGCTGCGCTTCACTGTTTGTGCAGCGGGCGGAATTTCGTCAATGACCGAGTAAATGTTATCCGTTGAGGTGGGGGAATCAGCTTCATTTGACTCGCCCACCGTGGCTAGCGGTTGTTCAACGAACTCACAATCATCGTAAGTGTTATCCACCTTCGATTTGGCAGTACCAACTGGTAAAGCATAGCCAGAAGAAGTTGTTGAATTGGTTTTCTTCAGTGGTGGTGGACGAGGCGGTGGGCTTTTAGGGCGTGAGGCAGCAGCTGCTGCTGCTATACTCTTTGGCCGTGCGCTACCGGGCGCGTAACGCATTGAGCCGAATGCGGGAACATTTGTCTTCTTTGTTGGCGAGCGCATGGACTGGGCGCGCTTCACTAGATTTTTAGTTTCTTCCTCTTTTGGTGTGGTCTCCGAGTCAGAGTTTGATGACTCACCTAGTGGCGCAACAGGCATTGGTGCTGATATCTCAATATTCTTCAACTTCTCACGATCAATGTAGGTTTTCTCCTTCAGTGGCGGCTTTTCCTCCTTTTTTAGAAACGACGCTATACGTCGTATTGTGCCATCCCGTTTCACATTTAATTTGGGATCTACATGTAAAGGCACCGGTGGTGGTGGCGCTGGACGTGTTAGCGAACCCGACTGACCAGCACTCATGCCGGGCGGGAAGGGTGCAGCACGGGTTGGTGACATCTCACCGCTTGACTGACGAAGCGGCAATGTCATTGTTGAATTCTCCAGCACCGGCATCGATATAATTGGGCGCGCATTTGAGCCGGGATTTGGCGGTGGTAATGCCGGTGCACTAGGGGTACCTACAGTTGGTGGTGATGGTGATGGCGCCCAACGACTGGACTGAGACGCATCCATTGAGTTCGAGCCTTTAATGAGTGGTGGTGGCGGCGCAGACCGTTGTGGCACACCGCCATTCATGGCTGCCGTATCCTGTACAGTGGGCTGTACATAAGCAACATTGGGTGCGTTAAAATTATTGGTCGGCGAGGTGGTATCATTGAGCGGCCTTAGTGTGAAACCCTTGAATTTGCCGAACATGCCATTGCCAACGGAAGTGTCATTAGAATCGCTGGGGGATTTCAGCAGCGCCGAATTCATATCATCCGTGCTACTTGGCGTTGACTTGGGTAGGCTGTTTACGCCAACGCTGCCACTGTTGCCGCCGCTACCGCCACCACCATGTGGACCGTGATCAGGTCGAGCGGGCGGTTGTTTGCCACTGGCGGCCTTAATGCTGCAAGAGAGAGAGAGAGAGAGAGAAAAGATTGATTTTAGGAAAAGAATCGTAGTTTAAGTTAAAATAAAAGAATCGTAGTTTAAGTTAAAATAATTAAAATTTTTGAGATTCTTAAAAAATGATTGGCGTATTAATATAAAGAGTTTTGTGTAGAAATATTTTGTAAGTTTGGATATTTTTGTTTTAATTCAATATATTTGCATGTGAGTTTTGTTAGTATTATTATAAATAGACACAAATATTAAATATAAAAAAGTAAAAATATATTTATTTTTATTAACAATATTTGATTGTTTGTAATTATTTATATATTTAGTTTGTTAGTCAGGCAGAAGAAATAATTTGAAACAATAAACATACCAGTGCCAATTGTAAATGTCTTCAGACCAAATGGTACGGTGCCAACGAAAATTATGTTAACCAACACCACAGCGAATTTATTTCAAATTAAAATAATTATGCTACAAACATGCAAGCTAAGAAAAATGATTAGCAACATTCACAAAATATATGAAATTGTATAAGAGAGTTGTATGAAAAACGAAAACCACACAAATTGATGCAACATCACATTTTATTAAAAGCTACATACGTACAATGTAGATATAGTATAATTTTAGTTAAATTTTGAATAAATATTACAAATGGAAAAAATGATAAATAAATCAAAAATGAATACGTATTCGAATTAAGTATACGAAAAAGTAACAAAAATTTAAATACTTCTATTTTTGCTTTAACTAAAACTAATAAAAGATTTTGATTCTTGTGATGGAAATTCTCATAAGGGAATATTTTTTAAAATAGTATTTTAAGTTATTATTATTGCTATTTATTTTATTTCGCTTTATTTTATTTTGCTTTTTATTTAAACTTAACCTAAATTACTTTTATTTCTATTTTTATTTGATTGTATTTTACTTTATTTTATCTTTTTATTTTGCTCTATTCTAATCTAGTCAACTATTTAATTTATTGTATTTTACTTAATTTTAGATTTTTAATTTCTTTTATTTTACTCTTTTATTTTATTTTATTTCATTTTATTCCATTTTACTCTATTTTTTTTCATCTTATTTAATTTGGGTTTTTTTTTAATTTTATATATTTTATTTTAATTAAATTTAATATTAATTTTTTAATTTGATTTCAATTTACTATATTTTGCTCCATTTTATTTCATTTTATTCTATTTTACTCTATTTTATTTGATTTTATTTAATTTTAGGTTTTTTATTTTATATATTTTACTTTAATTTAATTTTATTTAATTCATTTTAGATTTTTTATTTTACTTCATTTAATTCTATTTTTTCGTTTTATTTTAGGTTTTTTATTTCAATTATTTTATTTTAATTTTATTTTATTTTGCTTTATTTTTTCTATATTTTATTTTTTTATTTTATTTTATTTTAGTTTATTTTTTTTTCTATTTTTTATTTTTGTTCTTTAGATTTATTTTATTTTATAATTTGGAGTGATTTTGTTTATTTTTTAGGTAAAATATTTTAAAAATGGTGAATATATTAATTTAATAATTATTAAAAAAAAAAAAATTGGCGTCGAAACTAATATCAGAAAAATTGACTGGTATCTAAATACATATTTAATTTTATTCTCAAATAATAAATAAAACATCACTTTTTACATCTCTCATGCTGAAAAAAAAATTAGGTTTTGAGTTAGAAATTGTCAACCCGTGAAAAATAAAATTCGCAAAGCGCAAAGTACTGCTAATCACTTGTAAATTAATATAACAATTTATTGCAATGCGTGTATATATACATGCAAAGGAAGCAGTTCAGCAAAAAAAATCAGCAACAGCAACCAATTTCTCTTCAATTTGTAAGTATATTTACATATACGTACGTCTATATGTTACGTATACCTGTGCCGACAAGGTTCGTAAATGGTAAACTTTTAAATTTATTGCTTAATTTCATATTTAGTTATTAGTTTTTTTTTTTTTAAAGAGGTGGGAATTCGTAAAACAAGAGCCTTAAGCTGATGTCTTTTACTATACAGATTGTTTTCAATTATTACACCTTATCGACACAAATTTTCATACATACAAACATATGCACATTTTATGTAGTATATGTGTATGCATTGAAGCGTCTTTTCCTATTCCCTTGCAATCATCGCCAACTGAAAGTTAATTTTCCAAAAAAAATGCTATTTTAGGTTTCCTTTCTTCATCAAAGTCTGCACAAACCTATCACGATCGCTCGCTATGAATTCCGCACCATCACAAAGTGCATTTGGATTTGTTGTAGCTTGTAAGCGTATATCGGTAATTTCTAGCTTACGACGTAATGTATTATTTTGACTTGTATTCCCTGAGATATCACTATTGGCAAGTAATTGTTGTTGCCTATCTCTTGCGCTGAGTGTAGTTGCTGTTGCTGTGGCAGGCGTTTTAAGTTTACGTTTAAGTGTTGTTGTTGGTGTTGCCATATACGTATTACTAACTGGTACAACGGGAATTTTTGTTGGTGTTGCTGCTGACTTTATTGGCCTGCTTAAGCTATTTTGTGTGAAATTCTTTTTAATATCCGCCACCGATACAATTTTATTACTGGGTTTAATAATATTAAAATCTTCGTTAGTTTTACTTTTTGTTAGATACAAATTATTATGAATACGCGCTAAATTATTAGTGGAGGAGCTATGTGTTTTTAGTGCATTTGTTGCTGTTGTAGTGGTTATTGTTGTTGCAGTGTTCGTGCTAGTGTAGGCATACGCTTGTGTGCTTGTTGTGTTGAATGTATTTGAATGTTTGAGTGGTTGTTGGCTCCGTTTTTTAGCACAGGAGCCAAGTGTTGTGCCTTTTAATTTTTTATGTGCGCTCGCAGACGATGCACACGATGCAGTTGAAGAAGAAGATAAGTTAGAACAAGTATTGGAAGAATGGGAGGAAGTAGTTGTATTGCTAGTGGAAGTAGTAAATGAGCAAATTGACTTGTGCGGCGTGGATACATACATATTTTCGGCCAGTTTGCCGCCAAAGAAGAAGCGTCGATTGCGTACGTAGTATGTGAGCCAGATGATGAGCACCATAAATGGTATAACGCCAAAGAAGAAGATATACATGAAGTTCTGGAAGGCTTTATGACCTGTTGGTTAGAGTAGAAAAATTAATAAAATTAACGAATAATATTAGAAACATAAAAAAAGAAATATAATAGTAAATACTCACTGGTCGGAGACGTTGCCGGTCCACTATTGATGGAGCCACCAGGTCCAGGCACAAGACATGTTGTTCCCGCATAGCCCACATGACAGTGGCAATTACCCAAACTATTGCATACACCATTGCCATTACAATTATCTGGACACTGCTTGCCGAGCCCCGTCGCACGTACACGCTCTATCGTCAGGCACTTTTGGTTAACACACATTTTGTCATCGCCACATTTGGCGCCGTTTGGTGTTAATCCCGGATCTGTACTCTGCAGCCCCAAATCGACTAATGCTGTGCGGCACGGCACTATAGTGCCGTCATGATTGATGAATGAATGCGACAATACCGCTGCCGACTCCATGCCGAATTCTAAACGCTCATTCAAATGCCGACAATGCAACATGCCACAACGTACGTGCTCATCTTCACAGCGTATGAATGTATTGTTGATCCGATCGAATCCACAATTGCCGCCTCGCTTGCCCTCCGTATTCTTACTATAGCAATGATCCGAGCTCTCGCCCGTCGGTCCCCAAAGCATGCGACACTGTTGCGTATGCCAACGGCAATTGCCTTCAAAGCAATAAGCTTGTCCGCTGGCACACTCTTCGGTGTCACGTTTGAACACATCTGCTGGACAATATTCCGATTCACCAGTACAGAATTCAGGCAAATCACACTCATTCTCTGTCACACGGCACGCCTGTCCGGCCGCTTTGGGACGACATGTACTCAAATCACAGCATTCACCAGTGGCACACGAGGCATTCGTGTGCAGCATGCAAGTGTACGGGTCGCAGCAGGTATTTTCACAGTAGTTGGGCAACCCACAATCACATTGTTCGCCCGGCTCTACGAAACCATTACCGCATTGCGGTGACTCAAACAGTTTGGTGGGTTTGTTGCGTAGGCAATAGTTCATGCCGCGCGAGAAGGCTATATTCAGTTGGTCAATACTGCAGCTGCTCCAATGCACCGGCACCACAGAAGTAGACGAAGCGGACATTATGCATTTCTCATCTTGACAACGACAGTCGGACGAATCGTGCTCCATACCAAAGTTATGTCCCATCTCGTGGGCCATTGTCGTTGCGACTACCGCAACAATTTGACTGTGCTCATTGGAAACGCCACCCGAATATTCATGTGTGCATATGGGACCCTTCAGCGCTTTGCCTATAGAGTTTCGGTATGGAAAAATGTTTAAATTTTAAATATATATACATACGTATGTTATTTTTATTTACCGACAACACCACCACTAAACTGCTCTTTGGTTAGCAATTGTGCATTATCATTGGGATGATCGAGCACCAGTTTTGTACGTCGATAGTTGAGGAAGTTACGCAGCGTCAAATCGCCATCGTTAGAGAATTCAATTTCATTGTATTCATTCCAGATGACCACGCCCACCAACGCAACAAAGATATTTAAGGGTACGTATAACTGAGAGAATGAAGGAAAGATTGATTTAGTGATAATTATTATTATAATGCACAAATTCTCTGTTACACTCTTTATTCGCTTAAATCACAATCACGATTGGCAATATTTTCGGGTTAACAAATCAAAATTTTAATTCAAGCAAACATAACAAAACATAAACTAAAAAATTGTTTTGGCAGTCGCAACTTTCAATAAATGAATTATACTTGAATTCCCCTTGCTAAATTCGCTTTTTTAGGTATTCTTGAACAATTAAACTAATTTTACATACTTTGCCCATTATCATCGGCCTAAATGTAGGCAACATTTATAAATAAATAAAACGTTGCCTATATATAGGCTGATTTTAGCAAAGACACGCACCTATTATTATTGTTATTCATTATTTATTACATTTGAAATTACAAAAAATTTGAAGAAAAAAACACCATAAGGGATCCTGAAATCCTAAAAAGTCCTCATTGATACCGCAAGGTCAAAGTTCTTAAAACTATTTTTCATTAATTGACTAAATGGTTAGTTTTACGGTCAAAAACATCTCAGATTAAAATTCTATGTTATGTTATATCTGATATATATATAATAATATTCCCCAGTTCTAAAAAAAGGGAGTTTAGCCAAAAAAAAAAAAAATTAAACCGCATTTTTGCGAATAAATTTTTTTGCACATACGGCAACAGTGGGGAATTTTGAGTGAATTTTGGTCGCGCTCGAACTAGATACCTTTTTAAATAAATATTTTATAATTATTATATTATTCTCTACTTGCCACTTATCAATTTACCCCTTCCGTACAACTTACCGCATTAATTATATTAGCCAAATCCTTGCAATGCTGATGCACTTTCCTTGGACTTTCACCAAAAGATTTATAGACTTTATTATCAACCACAATAACTAATTCCACATAAGACGATTGCTTGTTGGCATTGTAGGGACCGCGTATCACATCATTATTCTCATAGGATCTTTTGTACTGTAAAAAAAAAAATTATTTAGCAACAAAATACAATATATAAAATTAATTCTGAAAATAGTTTTCATATTTTCTCATTCAAACAATTACCCTTAAAAATCGATTAAACTCTGAGCCGTCCAAGTGAATTGGCACTTGTGGCGTCTCATTGCTTTCTTTCAATAAATTTTCAGCCTTGGCAATGTCATACAAGTGGGCGTGGTTGTCAGTAGCCGTATTATAACCGCATGTGGCATTTTTATTTAACAAATCAACGTGCCTATAAAAGTGAAAAATAAAGGTGATATTTCATTAATTCTCATACATTTATGCTAAATATTAAATTGAAATGTTTTTAAGTACTATTAAGTGTTTTATGCCTTTTAAATTAGCAAACAGTCTTAAAAATTAGTCGGCACATTTCTGGCTAACTGTTTTTGCAAATATTTTATCAACGAAACGGAAGTTGGAACGGAAGGGAGAAAGGAAGTATGAAATTTATGTACATATATACATATATACGAAGAAAATTAGGTATATAAAAGCCGCGTTCAGACGCAACGCTCGTTAAAGTGGCTAAAAAGAGCGCCGGCTTGTTTACAGATATGTATGTGCTGACCAAATATTGACTTAAAACGTGGCCGCACGCACAAGAGTCCACTATGAGCATACAGCTTGTTGGATGACAGTGTCAATCAAGTTGATGGCTTGCAAATTTAAAATAGACAGTTACATCTGACGGTTAGTTAGTGGGCGTGAATGGAAAACGGTGATATCCCAGCTAAAATTCATGCCAATTAAAACGTCTTCTAAAGAAGTGGTTGACAGAAACGAAAAATTAATTTTGTAAAAAGCTTTAGAAAAGCTTTAGAAAATTCCGGTTGTCTTAATTGAATTAAGTTTAATTGGCAAGATACGCAAATATTCAAATTTTTTCAGTTGGTTAATTAACCGAGTGGGATGTTTTGCATACCTTACTTAACTTGTGTTCTATTGCATTTTAATGATTGGATATTAAGGTCCAATTACCATTTTTATATTTAATAAATGCAATGTGATTAAACGAGTTGTTTGCTCCTCAAATAACATTATATTAAAATCTTAAGAATTTTAATAACAACATAATTTGGAATATTTTAACACGAACTATCCAGTAATTCTATTATCGCATATATTCACACTACTATATGTTAGAATTTAGATCAGCCGTGATCGACAGTAAACTTAAATGATTTAAGTAGTTAAGAATGACAAAAAATCAATAACATTTGTACATACTCCACTCTAATTGAAAAAAAATTAAAAAAAAAAATTATGAAAAATTTGCTTTGAAAATACAGTATTAAACTAGCGCTATCCAAGATGTTTCGCTATAACAAAACAAAAATATTGAAGAAGTGAATAATAATATTTTTTATATTCACTTTACATCATTTGTCCTATTTCTTAAGTTTTGTAAATTTTTTTTAGAGAATATTTGTCTTAAATGTCTTTTATTATACCAGTTTTATTATAGCAGTTGAACATTTCTACGAAAATCTCAATTAGGAACTCTCGAACGATTTTTTATGTTCCATTATGCATTAATATCGTTTTGAATTTTTGGTATATGCATTTTTGCATCTGCCAAATCGATAGTTTTAATACTTTCAACTGGTCGAAAATTAAATTTTTGAAACATGTGGCAAGAATAATCATTATCAAATTAATGTTTCTCTGAGGAACTTCATGAGCCATTTGCATTAAAATGTGTAAACATGTTGCAACTCTTTTCAAAAACTTTTTGAAACCTCTCAAACAGACGGAAACCTCTTCAAAAATCTTTTCACGTTGATTGTATTAAAAATGTAAAAATAATCAAAAACTTTTTGCATTAGAAGAGTTCAAAATTCTCTTTTTTTTAATAATCTCGATATTTCATTGCATTTAATTAAATTATTTAGGTGCATTAAGATTTTAAAACTATAGCAACTCTTCCAAAAAAAATTTCCACTATTAAGCTCTAGAAATTTCATTATTCCGATGGTCATATAGTAATGTTTTTGTAATATATTTTATTAATTCTTTTATAAGAAAATTTTAAACAGGTGGCAACGTTATTCAAAAATATTTCTTTCTTGTTCTCTTCATTTTGTAATATTTAATTTATTTTACTACTTTTTTCAATTATAAATTTCAGAATAGATGATAGCTCATTTAGCCGTTTAGGATGCATTTAGTCACAAAGAGAATATTTGTATCTACATATATGAAAATTATAGGTGTCACATCCCTTTTTCCCAATCTGAGAACATGTAAACCGTATGTATTATGTCCTGTATAAATTTTGTCGAACTCGGTTAAGCCGTTCTCAAGTACCCCACTTTAAAAAAAAAAAACACAGAAAATTCAAATTTAATGGGAAATGTTTATTATCATACGAAAGAACATTCTTTGGAATTTTTTTTTTTTTTTTTTGAAGATTATCTCTTTTAAATGCTGGCCACATGGTCCATTCGTTGAGTCCAATTTGTGATGACTCGTTCGAGCATTTCGACTGGTAACTGGCGAAATACACGCGTGATGCTTGGCTTTGCGAGATTGTCCGCATAGACTTTAGACTTTACATATCCCTACAGGAAAAGGTCTAACGGTGTGATATCATACGATCTTGGTGGCCAATCGACCGGCCCAAAACCATTGACTGATGAGATGGGTGGGAAGTGGCGCCGTCTTGTTGAAAGCAAATGTCGCGGAGATCACGAGCTTCAATTCAGGCATCGTGGCGCGATAACGGTCGTCATTGACTTTTACGTTCTCACCGGCTTCATTTTTGAAGAAATATGGAGCGATGATTCCACCGGCCCAAAAACCACACCAAACTATTTTTTCTGAATGGAATGACAACTCTTGAATCTTTATGCTCTTCGTCCCAAATGCGGCAGTTTTGCTTGTTTACATACCCATTTAGCCAGAAAGAGGCCCCATTCCTGAACAAAATTTGGCTCGAAAATGTCGGATCTTCTTGGAACTTTTCAAGAGCTCATATAGCGACGCGATGTCGGTTGGGAAGGTCAAGCGGCTTCAGTTCTTGCATAAAGCTGTACGCTTTCAGTTTAAAATCTCGACGTAAAATACGCCAAGTCGTCCCATACGTCAGTCCATGCCGCTATATTTTCTTCACAGCGTCGAATATTATCTAATAATGAATGTTTGGTCTCTAGACGAGTGATGGTGTTGCGAATAGTACGCTCAGTAGGCCGATTATGTTGACCATAAGTTGAGCGAAGCGCGCGAAACACATTCTTTACATAACGTCAATTTTCGTAATAAAGTTGAATGATTTGTAAACGTTGTTCAGGCGTAAGTCTTTCCCTGATGAAATGCCAAACAATACTGAACAAAAATAACATGACAGCTCGATACGATTCATGCGTGATTTGTAAATGAAAGGCTATTGAGGAAAGTACCTCTACATGGATCACCCTTTATATTATCTTTTCAGAATACGAACAAATTCCTTATAAACTAAGAGGTTAACCATAGTAAAACACATTTTTTTGCAAAATTAATTTTTTTATTCAACAAAGCTCTCCCTAAGGGGGATACAATGATTTTAGCGACTCCCCAACTTTTCGATACGATTTATCCTTTGATTCAAAATAGGCTTCAGTTTCGGCGAACACCTTTTCATTCGACGAAAATTTCTTACCAGCGAGCATTCTTTTGACATCTGAAAACAAAAAATTGTCGCTGGGTGCGAGGTCTTGTGAATATGGTGTCACATATCGACACACAAACTTGGGTTTATTACGCTTGAACATATCCAAACACTACCCCAATCATCAACTCATCGTTGTTTTTGGTCAAAAGTGGGATCGCGCCGCACCCATCTTGCACAGAGCTTTCTCATACCCAAATATTCGTGCATGTGATATGACGTACAAATTCTTTTGACATCTTTGGAGTGCCTGCTATTTCATTCAATTTCAATTTACGGTAATTCAAAATCATTTTGTCAATTTTTTGAAGTTATCGTCGGTAACAATCTCTTTTGGGCGTCCACTGCGTTCACCGTCTTCGGTGTTCATTTCACCAAGACTAAACATAGTATACCAGTCCTTGATGCTTGATTTTCCTGGGGCAGAGTCCGGAAACTCGTCATCACGCGACATTCCATTTTATCCATTTTTTTTCACAATAACAAAAGCTGATTCACTCAAAATGCTAAAATTCACAAACTAATGATCCGACAGCTCTTAAATTTATACACGCGTCTTTTGAAGGTTAGGGCTAAATAATAAATATATGGAATTAATTCTAGTAGCATCGTCTATGAGTCAAACTGGTGACTTTCTAATTGACCTGTTTTCTCCATGATAACACGAATGTACTACTTAATTTTGATTGATTTCAAAGAAGCTATTCGCTAGTTATGAGGTAACCCCAAAAACCTTCTTTTATTTTCATATATAAGATATTGTTTACACGTACATTAGTATTTAAATTTTTAGTTCTGTGAAAACAATTTGATGAAAGTACGAATATTAAAGTAAAACATAATGACAATTAAACTAAATTTGCATAAATAAATATCGTCGACAATAACAATCAGCACTCCAAAAATATGGTTAATGTACACCATTTTCGGATAATTGTCATTATAGGAAAGTACGCGTAATGAAAAAAATTAAGGAATTTCGTTTAAACCCAATCGGAAATTGAAATATGTTCTGGAAAACTGTACTATAATAAAAGTTTGATAATTTCAGAAGAGGGATTGATTTGATTTTAGATGTTGGGATCAGTGCGTCAAAATGTAGGCAACTTTTTTTTTGGATTCGTGGTTGAAAACGCAAAGAAGATATTTTGTAAGAGTAAGTTTGAATATATTTTATTTAAGAAAATATTTAACTAATGACAACTTTAACAGACTTAGTCGTGATATGGAAAAAATTTGGAAAGTTAGCTTCCTAAATAAAAAATTTTTTTGAGGAAAGCGAATCATATTGACAATTAAGATTAATTGCAATCATTTTCCGTTCTAAAAATTTGCTTTTATCTAATTAAATTTATGAGAACTGTTAAACAAATACAATTAAATTTCCCACTAACAATCTCAAAATATTCATACCTTGGCAAGTAAATTTTTGTTTAAAATAGGTGTCTAATCAATTTGAGGTTAGAACTATAGATATGGCAAAATGATATGACAAAGTTTGACAGCCACACTTTCAATATTAATGAGGTCGACGCTTGACGCTTATGTTTAAGGCAACTGTGTACGTGGGTAGATGCGCCAAAACTAAAATTTATTGTCGAGGGCTTGCCTATTACAAAATATAAAATATTCATCTTTTCACAGCTGACTATAAACAAAAGTTTGTAGCTATAGTCGAGTATGTATGTGTATATACATAGGAATATGAAAATTTTGAGGTCAATGTCAAGTTCAAAACTCGCTCTGTGTAGCAATACTCACCGAAATAAAAAATGATCATCATGCAAACGTCCATCACTACCCGAATGTATGAAATATGTATCGATGCCATCGAAAACTACACCGTTTATACCACCACCATTACATGTGGATATGGCCACATTTGAGTGCGGTTTGCCGCGTATTGTGCCCTGTAAAAAGGCGGAAAAATTATAATGAATAAATTTGTATATAAAAATTGGAGAACAACGAATATTGTTGTAAAATCAAATACATATTATATCACTGAATCATTAACTGGTGTAATTTTACAACAACAACAACAAACAAACAAACAATGCCAAATACTATTCTCACACAACTCACCTGGTAATGGCATAATTCCATTTCAGTCTTTGTGAAATTTTTTATTACACGCCCCGTTGGCGTATGCGAATTCTGATAGCGGAGAAAATGCTCGGCTGGCAGTAACTCATCGTTGCGATGCAGGTCGATTTGTACGCGTTGACCTTCATGCTGGTACGTGAGTGTGATGTGCGGAACATGTTGGCCATCCTGAAAAAAATGTGTGGAAGCAAAGGGGAGAAATGGAGAAAATTATATTAGAAACATATATGTATGTATGTGTGTATGTATGTGCACATAAAACTGTTAATTTAGAAATATATGTACATGAATAATGTATATGTACAAAATATACATATAAAATAGTCACAACCGACGCATTTAATCAATTTCATTTACATGGTCTGAATTTTGTTTAATTGATTTCAATATATTATAATTAATTTAAAGTTAAGAAAATTCATATATAAATAGATTATTGTTTAATTTAATTTTTAATTAAATTTCTTTTTGCACTTTCAAGAGTTTTTTAAATATTTTGAATATCTTTTTGTGTATAATTTTTGAGATAGTACTATTATCCGTTTATTAAACTTTTTAAAACTTTGTTATTTGCTACAATTATGTTTAAATTCTTTGTTAATTTCCCTATATATTTTGTGCTCAACTTAAAAACTTCAAAGCCAAAAACAACTATCCTTGGAATTTATCAAAAATTTAATTTCCCTTTTACGTTGAACTGGTATGTTGGTGTCGCCTATTACATGATTACTTGGTCAATACTAAAGGGTTTTCCAATAGTGATGATATGATTTCTAAGTGTCGTTTTGGTCATTTTTAATATGTCATGATCTGTCTCTTTTTCATTGTATTCAGTAATGTGTACAATTTCATCATTGGACCACCATAAACGTCGTGAATTTGCTGATTTTGCCTTGTAACAACTTGAAAACGATACCGATTTTATTAAGAAAACCATCTTCTCCGATGAGGCTCTGAGTGGTGCGGTAAATAAATAAAACTGTCGATTCTGGCGCGAAGAAAATCCACAAATTATTCATGAACAACCATTACATTCACCTAAATTGACAGTTTGGTGCGGTTTTTGGTCTGGTACTTCTCTCGAAATGAAGTTGGTAGCACCGTTACTGTCAATGGAGAGCGGTATAGATCGATAATAACCAAATTTTTATGGCCATAATTGGATGAAGTTGATCTTAACAACATCTGGTTCCAACAAGACGGGGCTATGTGTCACACATCACGTATAACAATCGAATTATTGCGAGAAAGGTTTGAAGATTCGATTATTTCAAGAAATTATGACATTGAATGGCCTCCAAGAAGTTGTGATTTAACACCATTAGACTACTGCTTGTGGGGTTATTTGAAGTCATTGGTCTTTAGCAATAAACCAGACTCTCTTCAAGCTTTAAAAGTCAATATTGAACGTGCTATTCATGACATACGACTTGATTTAGTGGAAAAAGTGCTCACAAATTGGGTTCATTGAATTCGTTCCTGCAAAAGAAGTCGTGGAGGCCATTTGAATGATGTTATATTCAGAACATAATCATTGTATCGATTGTACTTCACATTAAATAAAAAAACATTTGAATTTCCTTAACAATTAGTGGGTTTTTTTTTCTTAAGAAATCATATCACCCTTATTGGAATACCCTATGCTTATTTATCCATGTGCACACCTAATACGGCTTCAAGCATATACCTTTATCTGCGTAAGTAGAACCGTCAACTACCATTTAAGCCCTCGCCTACCCATTGACCATCAACCTGTTAAACCATCAACCCATTAAATGTGTGTTTAATAATAATTGTCCGGCGGTCGATCATATTACAGCAGACAAATTTAATTTCAACATGCAAATTTTGGGCGTTTTTCAATTTACCTAAATGGTTTTTGAACATTTTCATAACGCAAAAATAACCAGAAAGGAGCATTTATGTAAAATAAATAGCCACAAGTAGAACCTCGGAAGCTGTCACAGGGAAAGGTGAAGAGTAGCAGACCGTGCCTTATGTTGTCATTCATATATGTTTATAAATAAAAGTGTAGGTGACAGGATTATTACATGTTTGTGATGTAATGAGATTGGACTTTAAGTATGAAAGTTAATTGCGGCGCATTCAAGATTTTGAGGGGTGAATATTCCGAGGTCGGTTCCGTATCAGTTTTATACTAGAGTTTTTATGTGAAATCAAGCAAAAATTCTGAGCTGACGGAAGCCATGTATTATATATTCTTATTAAGAAAATGTATTTATGATGCTGTAATAGCCGAGTAGTTGGCAGTGCGAAGATCATGGTTCAAGGCCTGGTACGCCAAGCATCCAAAATTTATAGAAAATTAATTTAAATAAAAAAATCTAACAAAGGTAAGTGGAAAGAAGTCTTATAAGGTAACGTGGTGGTTTCTGAAATAGCTATAACTAATCTAATATAGCTCAAAAAACTAATTATTAAAGTAATTAAGTTAATATTTTAACTACAGTCGTCGCTGGGCATGGAATGTCAACCCCTTCCAGTGTATCTCTGACATGAAATAAAAAGATTATTGTAGGTCCATCTATTTATTTGAAGACCAGTAAGAAGCACACCACCAATTGGTGGAGGAACTCGGCCGAAAATAGCTTCAGCGAGTACAAAACGTCAATTATATTTAATTATCAGAGCTTAAAATAAAAGACACCAATCTGGCTCCAGATTAGAGTTGTGGTATCTACCCAGTAATAGCGCTTAGCACAGCCAACATCTAAAAGAGGTTTCCCCTTCTCGACAATTCCCTCAAATGTATTGCTGACATGATATAAAAGCTCTTTATAAAAATCTAACATCCTTTCAAAAGTGGTTTAAATGATTTCACTCATTTAATCCATTTATTCTTTAAATTTTGCACAATATGGAGTGGAAATGTGATAATCTCTTCTCACATAGCCAGTCTCTTTGATATAACTAGAATTTGTGCACCGAAAGGTAAACCTCATACCGAGAAGAAGACGCTCAATGCGCTAATCGTAACCCAAATAGATCTCATTTCGACCATACCAACCGGGACAAGTAGGATTAGATCTATAACATTCTGAACGCTCATACTCTATCCAATTTGTGACCATCCATTCACTCCCACAATACATCCCGAATATTTAACCTATAACTAACTAAAATCGGTTTAAAATTCTTGTGTACGAGCTGTAACATTGACTCTTGTTTCACCAAGTCATAAGTCATCTCTCGCTTTTGTGATAGTTAGACTTCCAGAATCTGTGCAATTTTCTATTAAACGGGACATCTCAGGAGGAGTATTACATTCTATCAAAAAAAACGTAATAAACCCGAATAAAGGGATTGCCAAAATTGACACAACTACCCTCAATAATGACAACGAATTTAAGTGCGATCTGCGGTCCAGTTCGTTTATAGTATTCAATATTGTCAATCAGCTTTAGTCCCCGTCACGAATTCTCTTGTATGCTTTATATGAACTAAAAACGCAAGGCACTTGTAGTAATTAGTTTCGGAAAGGGAAGAAAATCGGTCGCAGCTATATTAGAAGAATTTCGGGTTGTTCGACATTTGTAGAATTTTTGGCCAGTAATACGACGGCCGCAATAGCCGAGAGGTTAGCATAGCGTGCTATAATTCGGCAGGCTTGGGTTCGAGTCCATGTTAGAGCAACAACCAAAATTATAGAAAATTAATTTTTCTAATTGCGGTCGCCCCTCGGCAGGGAATGTCAAGCCCTCCGAGTGTATTTCTGGCATGAAATAAAAGCTCCTCATAAAAATCCATCGGCCGTTCGGAGGTGGCTTATAATAAACAGTAGGTCCTCCTTCCATTTGTTGATAAAAACATCAAGTCGCAAAACCACAAATCGCTTCAGCGGTTACAAATCGCCAAATACATATACTTTATATATATGTTTATGTATATATATATATATATATATGCCCAAAAGCTTTCTTTCTCCAAATCTGGAATTTTTCGATGAATTCACTCTCTCAAATGCCGCATAACGCTCACATGAAACATCTTACAATCGCTAAAGAAGTATGCGACTTCTTCAAAAAAATATTCCACTTAAAACTCTTACAATTTCTTTTTTCTGTAGAAAATAAAGTAGAAATTAAAGCAAATACTCCACCTATTACTTCATAGCATATCAGTCGATTAAACGAATGCAATTTTTTCATATTTTAATCAAACTGTTATGGCTCCGTGTATTAAAATATTTTGTTCTAAATATCTCTTTAAATATACGTACATAGTTATTTGCTACTCCTACTCACCTCCGCATCCAATGTGCTGCGCAAGGCGCGTCTATGTCGCCCATGTAGAATTTCTGGGCGTATCACGGAATGACTTGAGAACTCATTAAGGGCAGGAAAAAAATCACCAGTCTTTGGATATGATGAATGTGCTGGAAAATACAATAAAAAAGACAAATAGAAAATAAGAAAAAGAGGAAACTTCAATAACATAGAATTAGTTTGTTAAATTTGTGAAAGAAAAAGTGTGATTCTTTAAAATTGATGACAACAACAACAATGAAATGGAAAAAGTCTCCTTCCAAGATGGAAAACAGATAGTAGAACAGCAATGCCGCCGCTGTTACAACAAGCAACATGATTTAGTGGAGATAGAGGCGTTGCTGACAGTTTGGGTAGGCATGGGAGACGCACGCCAATGGCGTAAAGACAAATTAACAAAAATTTAGAAACGTAATGACATTTTAAACGCTAAGAGCAATCAAAAAATGTAAAAGATTGAAAGAAATAAAATTTATATACATGCAGCATACATATTTACCTATTCACCAAACAACCAACATTATAAGCCATAAACAAGGCAGCGAACCAAAGAAAATGTTAGTCATAAATATTTTTTTTACCATAAACGTTGGTATAACTGCACTAGTGTAAATTCAAAAACCTCGCTGTATACCCAGCAAACGCATAAAATATATTTCCTATACTGCTGTGAAAGTTGTACTTCTCAAACTGTTATCAATTATTTTTTCAATAAAATTAATATTTGTGAAATTGTTTTCTAATTTAGATATATATTATTTAAGAAGTTTGAAGAACTCTTATGTTAAGTCAATATCCAATACACTTTGCTTTCATCCAACCTTTCAATACGGTTGATAGCTATATAAATCTCAAGTTTCTCAAGTTGAGATCTAACATATATAATAAAATCCTGAACATTCAACTTGAGAACTATATCTTTCTTCACACGCAAATACCTCATAACTGCCGCATCAAAAACTTTCCTTTTGTTAAAAATTCCACCACCCACTAGTTGAGGTACTGTTGAGGAAGGTTTGAGATATTTCATTTCAAAACATAAACTCAAACGCAAATGTCTGCTGGGTAGCTGAGCATAAGTAAACGAGGGGCAGATGCATAAGCTTGATGGGCGACGCAAAACATTGACATTGACAGACTTTACTAGTCGAGATTTATGCAATAGCCAACAAGCTATGACGTGACATCAGATGGGTAGATGAAGATGTAGATAGCGAAGAAGAGGAAAATTGTTATAAGAGACACACTATAATTGACCATGGGAGACTGTGGTTGGTGTCTCTAATTATGTGGCATTAGATGACAACAGCACAAGGTGCGTGATTGCTTAGCTCAAAAGCACAGAGACACACTTCAACAGATCTACATTTGCATGTAATTATAGGCTCAGAACATGAGCACACACAAAAGCGATGTTTGTGCAGAGAGAAGATATGCTAACAAGCCAACTAGTATGTCATTTAATAAAGTAGCTATTGTTGTTGGTTTCGACTTGTAAGCTTCCAGCTGGTGAGAAACGGCAATTTGAGTATTTATGTACTTATGCACACACTTAAATGATTTCTGATACTTAATGACATATAATGAGGGAATTAAATTTGAATTTAAAGGCAATAACTGTCGTTACGGTGATTAGGGAAGGATAAGAGGGTTTTCGGGTAAAAATTTGAAAAATCTTTCCATTCACCAATGTATTGTGTCACATGACATTTACATGAGTTGATGTCAGCGAAAAGAGAGCAAAACAAAAAATTTAATAAATAAACAACAACAAATTTCCAGAAATCGTGTTCTGGAAAAGTTTTTGATTGTGCTGACAGCCAAAGTGGCAGAAACAAAAAATAAAAAATTTAAATTAACCAAAATATGTGCCAAACATGCAGGGCTTGGCGCATGCTGTGGGGGAAGAGCAATAATAAACTTGAAAACTAAATTGATACAAATTCACAATAAAAGTACACTTGTTTGTATATTTTTTCGGATTTGTGTATATATATATTTGAAAGGTCAAAAAGCAAACGAAAAATGGCGGTGTGATTATAGTAAATATCTAAAGTGTTGAAAGAACAGCAGAAAAAAATTAAAAAAGTAAAAATAAATATATAAAAAATTCTAGTATTGAATTAAATTTTAATAAATATAAAAAGAAGTAAAAATGAAAAAAGTAAGTGAATTTAAATGAACCAAAATAAATATAATATAAAATGAAAAAAATAAAATAAAATACAGAAAGATACAGTAAGTACAATATTAAAATAAATTATAATAAAGCAAAATAAAATAATGACATACTGAAATAAAATATAACAAAGTAAAATGACAAAATAAAAAATAAAAAACATTATATCATAAAATATAATTATAAACCTAAACAAAAATCATATGAAATAAAATTAAATAAAATTGCAAATAAAATGATATAATTTAAACGAATAAATAAAAATAAAATAAAATGATATAAAATAACTGAAATATTAAAAAAAAAATTAATAATCTAATATAAAATAAAATGAGATAAAATAGAGTAAAATAAAAATAAAACAAAATCATATAAATGAAATAAAATAAGATAAAAAAATATTAAAATAAAAAAACAATAAATAAAATAAATACTTAAAATATAAAATGAAATGAAATAAAATAAAATAAATTAAATTCAAGATAAAATAGATAAAAGTGCATAAAAAAATTAACCGAATAAAATAAAATCTATAATAAAAAAATAATAATTTAACTAAAATTAATTTAAATCAAAAAAAAAAAATAGATAACATAAAATAAAATAAAAAATAAAAGAAAATGAGATAAATTAAAATAATTTCAAATAAAATTAAAATAAAAACAAAACACAATAAATGGTGATCCAAGCAGAAGTACTTTTTTCAGTAGCCTTTTTTTGACAGAACACGCGTGAGTCGTATTAAGCTGTCATGTTATTTCTGTTCAGTATTGTTTGGCATTTCATCATGGAAAGACTTACGCCTGAACAACGTTTACAAATCATTCAACTATATTTCGAAAGTTCACGTTCTGCAAAGAATGTGTTTCGCGCGCTTCGCTCAACTTAAGGTCAATATAATCGGCCTACTGAGCGTAGGCCATCATCCATCTTGAGAACCAGCATTCATTATTGGATAATATTCGACCAAACAGACCACGTCCAGCATGCAGTGAGAGTGTACACGAAGACCGTGGAGAGTGGATTCGGTGCCGTTCGCGGCACCTCGGACTGACGTATGGAACGAGTTGGCGTATTTTACGTCGAGATCATTAATTGAAAGCGTACAAAATACAGCTTGTTCAAGAACTGAAGCCGCTCGACCTTACCAAGCGACATCTCTTCGCTCTATAGGCTCTCGAAAAATTCCAAGATCCGATGTTTCCGAGCCAAAATTTGTTCAGCGATGAGGCCCATTTCAATGGGTTCAATGGGTATGTAAACAAGCAAATTTGTCACAGTTGGAACGAAGAGCAACCTGGAGAGATTCAAGAGCTGCCATTTCATCCAGAAAAAACAACGGTTTGGTGTGGTTTGTGGACCGATGAAATCATTGGTCCATATTTCTTCAAAAATGATACCGGTGAGAATGTAACTGTCAAGTGCGACCGTTATCGCGCCATGATAACCGACAATTTAATGCCTTAAATTGAAGCTCGTGGCCTCCGCGACATTTGGTTTCAACAAGACGGCGCCACTTGCCACACATCGCATCAATCAATGGATTTATGGAGAGTACACTTCGGTGAGGAGATAATTTTACCAAGATCGTGTGATATCACACCGTTAGACTTTTTCCTGTGGGGATATGTAAAGTCTGAAGTCTATGCGGACAGTCCCGCTTCGTTTCAGGCCTTGGAGCGAAAAATCACGCGTGTCATTCGCCAGTTGGAATTGGTCTCAACGGATGGACCATCTCAGACATAGGCCAACATTTGAAAGTAATCTTCAAAAAATAAATGTCAAAAACGTTCTTTCGAATGATAATAAACATTCCCCATTAAATTTGAATTTTATGTTTTTTTTTAAAAATAGGGAATCTCGAAGTGGATCACCCCTGAAAATAAAACAAAATAAGATAAAATAAAATGATATGAAATAAAATAAATTAAAATAAATAAAATAAAAACTAAAATTAAAAAGATGAAAAAAATAGAATAAAAGAAAAAAAATTAAATAAAACAAAAAATTAAAAAAAATATATATTTATTGATTAAAATGAAACAAGACCGAGGTGCCATGCCGAAGCCTTTCATTCTATTTTGACAATTTTCATTGTCAATAGTTATTCGAATTTACGTGAGTAGCATTAGATCTTCCTTTGGCGGATTGAGAAACTAGTTTGCGTTCAAACATCCTGACGGACAGACGGACATGACTAAATCAACTCAGCTCGCCATTCTGATATGATCGATATAAATTTTGGTGGGTCAATCTATACTCCTTCTGGTATTTACATACTTCGAACCAAAGTATATATTAACAATTTCAAGTATATGAAAGGTATAAAAAAGAAAAAAAGAAAGAACAAAATAAAATAAAACCTTAACTTATTTAAAATAATTTAAGAAACAATAATTAACGGATTACAAAAGTCTTGAGATGCCCCACAGTGCAGACAAGCATCGCATACACATAACTAAGCCTCTTTGGACACACTTTTTGCTGTCTCTCCTTACCAAGACCACGCACGCCACGCATTAAAGTGTCTAAAGTACAAAAATAGCTTACGAAATTCTTAGTAAAACTTTTCATTGGAATTATGTATGTATGAGTGAGTGGGACGGATTTTCCACGCGCCGGTAGACAGTTGTCAAAAAAGTGAAATTTAAAGAAAATAAAAAAACAGAGATGCTTCGTTTTCTCTGAGGGTATAATAAGCAATAGGCACACTAGCTTTGTGCCCCACTTCCGATTATTTTTGGCGGTATTTCAGTGTCGTCTAGAGCGATGACGCACAACTAATTAATTCTACACACAAATTATAAAGGAGGTCTATTATAGCATAAATAGCTGAATACTTACGCACTTATTTCTAAAAAAAGTATATCTGGGGTATTCTCAGTCAAACGCTTTGCTATTATTCACTTGAATTGACAATTCATACGAAATTTTGATCAAAGTCAGAATTTTTGATATAACAAAATTGTAGCAATTGTCAAGAGGAAAATTCTTTTATACATTATTTATGGACTAAAATTGGGAATTTATGTACACGAATAAAACTTATTTAGGAAAAATAGTGTAAAAGTTCTGAAGCAATTTAAGGAAAATTCCAAAGAAAAAATTTCTAGTTTAAGTTAAAATTAAAATTGAAGTTAAACATAAAATAATCTGATTATTAAAATAAAAAAAAACTGTTATCAAGAAGAAACAATTTTCATTCAAATGTATGGATATTTCATAATAGAAACTTATTTCTACATTTTTGTGTGGTTCTTTGATCGTGTGTGGTTCTTTTGATAACTCGTTGACTTATAATACATACTACAGTTGCGGACAAAAGTCCACACACACCTCCTGTAGAATGTACTATCACTTTGCTGAAAAATGTAGGTATAAAGTTTTATTTTAAATCTTTTTCTTATCACATGTAATGAAATAAATCCATTTTCTAACATAAAATAAAACAATTATGTTGAAAAAACGCAAAAATATCCTTCACAAAAGTCTACATACACCGCGGGTTTACTAAGATGTACGTCGATATGCTGTGTTGTTATGGCGGTTAGGTACCTTTTTTTACCTTTTTTACTATTTTTTCCCATTGGAAATATCCACTGACGTAATGATCTTGGTCATTCAGCATAGAAAAAAGAAGAAATCGTATGGTGAAATTTAAAAAATTTTAATCTCAAGTCCACCAAAGGTAGACATTTGTAAAAAACTTTGAAAAAATGGATTCACCGAAAAAAAGCCGCGTGTTGGCCGCCCGAAGAAACTAACTCGAAGTGACATCAACTTTATTCTGAAGGAAATGAATGATGATCCCAAAGTCACTGTTCCAAATTAACCGAAAACATTGCAAACTCATCAAGAAAGTGTGTCCATTTAAGAACAATTCGAAGAGCTCTGAACGATAACGGATTCCACAGTAGAACGCCACGTAAAAAGCTTCTTATTTCTAAAAAAAAATCGTAAGCTTCGCTTAAAGTTCGCTAAAGAACATTTGGACAAGACTTTTGGCAAAAATATATGGCGTTGTTGGAAGTTCATCTGAAGCCTTCGGTGGACAGTTTGGAACTTGGCGCAGGCTGGATCATCGAACGATCCAAAGCACACGGTCCATATATTATTAAGGATTGGCTGCTTTATCATGCTCCAAGGCAACTGTACGCACCACCTCAAAGCCCACATTTGAATGTTATTGAATATGTCTGGGAGATTTTTGAGCGAAAAATTAGAAAAAATCAGATTTCCAGCTCAGCATTACTCAAAGAACGTCTGATTGAAGCTTGGGAAAGTATTATTCCCTCAAAATTGACAAATTGATAGTTGCTTCGATGCCACGACAGCTTCAAGCTGTTATTAATACGATCGGTGGACCAACTAAATACTAAAAAGATCATGTTACCTGATATTAACCAAAGTTTTTGCGCTAAGATAAGTTATGTTTGTACTGTATGTAGAATTTTTCAATGTTGGATTTACGTTTTTTTTTTGTCATAGCTTTACTATTTTATGTTAAAAAATTATAATTTTTTTGTTTTTTTTTTATGATAAGGGAAAATTGTTGAAATAAACTGTTTCGTTAAATTTTCCAATCAACCTTTTGGATTTTCAATTCAACGAAAGTAGAGGGTGTATGTAGGCTTTTGTCCGCCACTGTATATCCGCAACAAGTAAACATATGATTCGCCCTATTTTCCACCAGCAGTGTAATTATTTTTTTTAATTGAAATTAAATTATGAGAAAACGTGTTCTGAAGGAAAAATGTTAATGTCCATACCCATCAGCACCCAAAGGAATGTGTTGAAAGTACATTAAAAACACATATGCAACAGCATACATACAGTATTACACCGTGTGATGACAGCACAACTTTATTAAAAAATTTTCGCCCACAACCTGCAATGGATAACAGCTCCTGCTATACCACCATACACAACTGAAGGACGTTTACGGTTGCCACATGCAACAAGAATTGCAACAAAAATATTAAAAAACATTTTTGATGTGTGTTTTCAAGTATAACAGATATAAAGAAGAAAGCAGAATTATATAAAAAATATAATAAAAATAAATGTAAATGTACCGAACAGTAAGTGCGCAGCAAAAGGTAAATAAATTACATGTAAACAAGAATTTGAGTTTAATATTCTGAAGAAGGTAAAGAAGCAGAAGTGAATATATACATACTTGTACATAACATATGTGCACATATATTACATACATATATTATAACACTACTATATTTGCATGTGACATAATGTAAACACATTATTCAATAATGACCTCCAACCGCAAGGATATGCCTTCTTCTTCTGACTTGTATTCCCAGCACTTGTCATAACTCATTTCCTCTCGCACACACACACACACACACATGCATACATGATGAGCACAGTTTCAATTATAAGTGCGCATTTCAACTCAAAGTTGAATACCCAGCAAATATTGAAGAATAACTTTTCAACCTTTCGATATATTTGTCACTCTCAAGTTGATATCCAACATTTTTCTTGAATAACTCTCTAATATCGTTGAAATTTTGACACTTTAAAAGCTCTTTCAGCAATATATTACATTTTTTAACCCGTTTCCAAGCCTTTGAGAATTACATTTTAGCTCAAATTGAGAGTCATCTCTTTCTCAAGTTGAGAGTTATGTTTTCTTTTTCTGGTCAAAAAATATAATATTTACCACATAGAGGACAGGTTCTCTTTTTCAAAATATCATAATAAATTATTTGAAATACAATTGAGAAAAATTTCAGATTTGAGCGGAACTCTAACCTTGACCTCAAGTTAAACTATTATTCAACTGTTTATTGGGTATGTGAATTCCAGTAGGCGCCATAACTCTAACCAACTCATACACTTATAAATATATGCCGTTAACAGCGCCAACTGAGTATGAGGATGTCAAAAAAACAAAAAATAAAAAACAATATAAAAATAAAATGCTTAGAGCCTCATAGCCTAAGCAGACTGAAGGTGCTGCTGTAAATATTTCGACATTAAACGCAAACAAATGCAAACACACATATGACTACATATATAGTGTAAGTAACATGTAGTATATACATCCATATGTACACTTCTGGGTGAAAATGACACTGCAACTCGAGAGTATTTCTCATACAAAGAGTATCAAATGACAGTAAAGCATCGGCAATTAAAACTGGATCAACGGCATAGCAGGAACACATGCGGCCGAACATTTACAAATGCGTGCACACTTATACATTTATGTATATTTATAAATATACCCTACCAACCTGGGTAAAAAATTAGATAATTTGAAGTGTTTGCTCAAAACTGAAAAAAAAAAACTGGGTAACAGCATAGGCATTTTATTAAAGAGACTGCAGATTTTATCCACTTTTTCCTTGTACATGTGATTGACATCCTTGTTACACTTGTTCAATAACGTCATTGAAAATATGTAGCTGTGCTCTTCAAATTTCAAATTTTTTGATTTTAAGGGGAAAGTGGGTAGTCGTGGTTGGCAGGGTATGCGCTTATGCACTTCAACGCAGGATAATGTGAGGAACTGATGGTAGGAGCTGTCGACGCCACAGCTTGTGAAGTACTACATACGAGCCTATAATTCGCGGTTAAAATGCCTACGCCTGCGCATTAATTAATACCAGACATTTGATGAATGATTGAGGGCGTGATTTGTTTGGTTTACAACGAAAAACGACATTTGACGAAATGTGCAAGGCTTGTTGATGACACTTGAGATTTCTGTTTTAATTTTTTTTTTCTTTTTTTTTCTAGTTACAAATGACCTCACGCACTGCTATCGTTCAGCCAAATCAGTGGCCTACTCAATGGATTGTGATACATGTGTCTCGCTGCTTTACAATGACATTCAGCAAATGAGTTCATCGTACACATTATTCCCAAAAATATATCTTTTTCGTACACAAATTTTGTATTTATGTAAATTTTAGTCTGTTAGTGCCACCTACCCGCTGAGGTTTGTTGAACTTCTTCTACTATATGTACATATGTCGTTAGCGCCACCATAAAATTTTTATGTTTAAAAACATGAACTGAAATTGTATAAAATGCAGTAGACGTAAACAATAATTTTACAATAAAAACGGTTATTTGGTTGTTTAGTGCATTTATTTGGATGAAAGTCTATGAACTGCATAGTTGTGTGCAATGTTTTAAGAGATGAGTAATTTGAAGACGAAGACAGAAGCATACATATGTGTAGAAAGGAATAAATATTTTAAAGTGATTTATTGTGTTTTTTAATAATTTGTTTTTAACATGGAATTCAATAAAAATCTAGAGTTATTTAAACGACAGCCTAAATGTAAAAAAAAGTAAAATGATAAAAAGTAAAACGTTGCCTGCAATTAATTTTTTTAACATATAATCCATATTTACCCAAGAACCACAACCACAAACCACGTTTATCTGGTCTTCAAAAAAATTAATTAAAGTTTTTTTTTTATATAATATTTCATTTTTTGATGATTTTTATTTATTTATTTTTATTTCTTATTTTAAACTCTCAATTTTATCCCAAAAAAAAAATTTATGTCTCTGTACAAAAGTTCAAGGTTTTTTAAAAACCTCAGCCTAAATGTAGGCAATGTGCGACTAATGGCAGCGAAATAGCAATAAAATAAAAGTGTGCAACGTCGTTACAGATAGGCAAACTGGTTTATAAATTTTAACGGGTGATCCATTCCAGAAAATTGAAATTTAATGTGGTATTATTATTATTAAACAGAACATTGTTTGGCATTTATTTTTTGAAGATTATCTCTTTCAAATGTTGCCCGCGGCTACGTCTCAGATGGTCCATCCGCTGAGTCTAATTTTCGATGACTCGTTCGAGCATTTCGACTGGTAACTACCGAATGACAAGCGTGATGTGTTGTTCCAAGGCCTGAATCGAAGCGCGATTTTCCGCGTAGACTTTAGATTTTACATATCCCCACAGGAAAAACTCTAACGGTGTTAAATTACATGATCTTGGTGGCCTATTGATCGGACCAAAACGTGAAATTAACTGTTCACCGAACTGTTCTCTCAATAAATGCATTGCTTGATGATGAGATCACGAGCTTTAGTTTCAGGCATCAAATAGTCGGTTATCATGGCGTGATAACGGTCGCCATTGACGGCTACGTTCTCAACGGCATAATTTTTGAAGAAATAGGGACCGATGATTCCATCGGCCCACAAACCACACCAAACCGTTGTTTTTTCTGGATGAAATGGTAGCTCTTGAATCTCTTCAGGTTGCTCTTTGTCCCAAATGCGGCAATTTTGCTTGTTTACATACCCATTGAGCCAGAAATGGGTCTCATCGCTGAACAAAATTTGGCTCGAAAACTTCGAATCCTCTTGGAACTTTTCAAGAGCCCATAGAGCGAAGCGATGTCGCTTGGGAAGGTCGAGAGGCTTCAGTTCTTGCACAAGCTGTATTTTGTACGCTTTCAATTTAAGATCTCGACATAAAATGCTCCAAGTCGCTACATACATCAGTCCGAGTTGCTGCGAACGGCGCCGAATCCTGTATCCACGGTCTTCATGCACACTCTCAGCTACGGCCGCTATATTTTCTTCACTGCGTGCTGGACGTAGTCTATTCGGTCGAATATTATCCAGTAATGAATGCTGGGTATCAAAATGGGTGATGGTGTTGCGAATAGTACGCTCAATAGGCTGCTATGTTGACCATAAGTTGTGCGAAGCGTGCGAAACACATGCTTTGCAGAACGTGAATTTTCGTAATAAAGTTGAATGATTTGTAAACGTTGTTCAGGCGTAAGCCTTTCTATGATGAAATGCCAAACAATACTGAACAAAAATAACATGACAGTTTGACACGACTCACGCGTGATCTGTTAAAGAAATGCTATTGAAAAAAGTACCTCTACTTGGATCACCCTTTATAATTTAGATTTTCTCAAGTCATATACTATCCACACGAAATTATTATTACCTGCTGGTGTAAGAGCAAAAAAAAAATATTGAGGGAAATTATACATTTTTTAAATTTTAACATTATATAATAATGATGGAACAGGATAAAAATATATTGATATTTGAACAGCTCATTCGTTGATTTTAACACATTTTATTACAATACGTTGAATTTTTGAAAACAAACTACAATATCTTTCATTTTAGGCATTTTAATTTTTATTTTATTTATTAATTTCTTATTTTTTTGTAAACTTTCATCAGTTAAAAGCAAAAAACAATTACGCCATACGTTTTTTTTGCCTTTTGGCAGAGCTATATATTGTCTTAATTAATAGAAAAGCCATTAAGTTTTACACAATCGTAAATATACTACATAGGTGACGAGAGCTACACTTAATTGGATGCGCTCTTCTTTCAATGAGTCCAATTTTGTTTGGCAGTTTTTTGTGTAAATTTCATGAAATAGATGCCTTGAGCTGCCTTGGAATTAACAGCAGCAACGTTGTATTTCAATAAAAATTTGAAACATTTAAAACTTATTTATTTTTATTTTATTCTATATACGAGGGTGGTCTGAAAAGATGCCGGCCGCAACGAGAAGATGGCAGCACGAGTAAACAAAAGCAAGTGATTTTGTGCAGAGTGCAGAGCTCACTTACCACAGTGAAATTTTGGGCGGGATCGTAAGAGCATGGAGGGCAATGAAGGTTCGGAACGTCCAAAACCTACAACTACCGACGAAAACACAGTCAAAGCTCACTAAATAGTGTCTGAAGACATGGCTGTTCACACGCTGGGTGCCACATTGCGCACGTTCGACTAGAAATGCGTTCGAACGAATATTTCCAAAGCTCTGCTGGCACATTTTAAGCCCCATAAAACCGACTGTCGGTGTATTGTAGATGAAACTTGAATACAAAATTATACCCTAACAAAAGGACAGTCCAACAGTGGACTGCAAATAACAAAAATGATGGGCGACTTTTTTTTTTCGATTATCTTTGAAAAAGGAAACTGCCTTACAGAAACATACTTCGCATTATTATATTACCTAACCAACTGTAGGCAGAACTTGTGGAAAAACGACCACATTTGCGGAAAAAGAAAATCCTGTTTCACCAAGACCGTCTCACACCTATGCGGTTGCCGAAGCGAAACTCCACGAATTACGGCTTAAACTACTTGACCAGCCGCCTTATTCAATAGATCTAGCCTCAAGAGACTTACTTTTGATCAGTTATATAAAAAGTGCCTTCGGCAAATTAAGAATAATTAGTTCGCTGAAAAAATGCCATGTAATATTTGGGCGAATTACAGCGATGGCAGCATAGACATGTAGAAAAATAAATTCAGATAAAAATTGTTTTTTTTTTTGTTATGTTGAAAACTTTTTAAACCACTCTCGTGCACATGTGTGTATGTCCGTTTGTGAATACTCATTGAACTTCACATTGAAATGGCAAAATTAATTGAACGGAAGCGCAGAGATGTGACAAATTAATTATTTTTATTTTTTTTATTTTATTACAAGCATACGGACTTTTTTGTTTTTTGTTTTTTATTACAAGCATATATACAAATACATTGTTGTTTGAATTTGTAAATATATATTCGCGTTTATATTTTTTCAGTTGAATCATTAATGGACTCTTAATTGAAACTGCGCGCTGAAGTATACGTTTACGGCTGCTGTCATACTCATCATCATTAGCATTAATACTCGTAATTGTATGTACATATATGTATGCTTTTATACATATGTACATATATACTTCAAAATATACTATCTGTGTGCCGCAATAGAGAGAATCAGCATTTCAAATTCAGTTCATATAAAGATATTTTCAATTTTACGATAAATGTGATGATGATGACTGCACAAAAATGTACATATGTATATCCATATCTCAATTAAAGATTTTATCACACACACATACGTATGCATGCATGCATATCTATTTAGATATTATGCAAGGGCACGTGCATAAACAACCACTTTGTATCTGGATATTGAAAACTTTGCAGACAAATAAACTCGCTTGTTATGTATGTATGAATGCATATACATATGTATGTACATACACGAAAATCCACAGATAAATTCCAAAGTTTGTTAATTTGAAATTGAATTTTTAATACTTTTTTTTTTCAAATACAGTGATAAGCATTTATTTTCACTGTGTAGTCATTACAAAAAAAAAATTTTTTTTCTTTAAGTGCCCGATTTGAACACAGTAAATTCTTTAAAGAAAATGCTATTAAACTTAATTGATTTAAAAATCTTTAGACAACTGAAAATTATGAAGGCCATAAAGAATAAGCATTCTTTTTCAAATGTCGTTATGTATATACATATGTATGTATGTATGTATATAGCTTCCATAACATATATAAGAGTATTTAAAAGCACTTTAAATAAGTTCACAAGTTCTAGGGCTTAAGGGCTGTACGAAATGGAAGTGCATTTTAATATAGGCTATAAATATAAATTTATATACAGTTAATTGTGCATTTATGTATATACATAAGTATATATTACGCAGGCATACATATATGTATAATTATATATAAATTGAGTTTCAAATATGCACTTTAAACATTCAAAATACTTATGTGAGCTCTTTATGAGTGTATTTTTATACGCACATTGTTTAAGCATAAAAATAGGTGTACGAACGTGCGCCAAAGCTATTTGAAATATTTACAAGTTTTTACACGATAACGTTGCATTTAGAATCACACACACATTTAAAACGCAAAAAATTTTCGGATAGTTCATCTAAGTTTTGTTTTCAGTGAAAATTACTTTAAGCGTAATTTGGCGAACATTTTGAAAATTTCTTTTTATATAAAATAATACATTATAAAATTACCCTTAGCATTTTTTTAAGTTTTTTTTTTAATTTTTTCACTCTTTTTTAACTACATAATTACCTAATTGTTAATGTTATGAAATTTTTGTTCTATTACCCAGAATGCGTAATTGTTATTTTATAAGAGCGTGCATGAGGTGTGGACATCATTTTCATGATGATCTATTGTACTTTTTCTTTTTGAACGGGTTAGAGCTAGACAAGAGGACGAAAATTTGAGACTTTTCAGTAAAGTTTTTATTTAATAAAAAAAAAGTTATAATTTTAGAAATTAAAGTTGTTTCTATTAAACCAGTTCCGGAAGCAGTACCAGCGAGTTAACATTACAATTCCTTGGAGACTCATCTAAAATTAACAAAAGAAAAATTTCAATCACTTGCTTTTCTTACCAACAAAAAAAAAAAAAAAAAAAAAAAAAAAAGAAAAACAAGAAAGAACGAATGTCTTCGGCCATGTCGAAGTCTTTATTCCTTTCATGGATAGAAATTTGATTTTGATAATTTTCAGTGTCAATGTAAACTTGAATTAGAATCTGACCAATATTACCAGAGAATACCAAATTTAGCGCTCCTAGATGATTTTTTTGCGCATTTTTGACCCGAAACCACACATCTGAACGAATCGGTTGTATGGGGTTTATATGACGTAGCAGTCCGACTTCGATGATTTTCACTACTCATATGTAATTCATAATATATGTGTAGGATACCGAACTTCATGCGGCTATATGCATTTTTAACGGATTTTTCACCCAAAACCTCATACCATGCTCCTAAATGCTTTTTTGATTGAGTTTCGACCAAAACTTCACATCTGAAAATATCGATGCAAGGTATCTATATGTTATAATCATTTGATTTCGATGATTTTCAGAAAAAATATGTAATTCATTATGTATGTGTGGTATACCAACTTTCACTTTAAAATCTGAAAATAGGTCGTATATATGCTATAGTGATCCGATTTGGCCAATTCCAACAAATGGTCGTTTAAATGTGTAGGTGAATCTTCCTACCTAGTATGTTTGATATATCTCAAAAATTGAAGGACAAGTTTGCGTTAGATCAGACAGCTATAAACTTTAAACAAAATGGCGGCATCGAAAAATTTTACTCCAGATTTTTTGTAAATTAACCAAAAAAACCTTTCCATCATTCACAAATTTTTTATGTTTTCCCAAACCAGTAAAAATATCATTGAAATTTACTATAGGGTTCTTATAAGGGCCAGGAGTAAGGTCATGAAAAGCCAGCAGAACCATAAGGTAAGCAAGTAAGCGAGGACAGCGGAATTAATTTTATATTAAGAAGAGTAAAAAGACTCGTAAAAATTATACAAAAAGATTATAAGCCAGGCGAAGAAGAATTCTTAGCGGAACTTCAGCATTAGCACAACGAGGTCTGCAAGACTAAGTAAAGTACTGTCCAAGGAAACTATAGTTCAATAACTTAAGAGCTCCGTGCGCAGTTCGTGGGCCAAAATGGAAAAATATCACTTGAAAAATGCCTAATTTGGAAAAAAAAATGCCCTTAGAATACTTATAAACTACGTTGTTCTGCACAGAACCGTCGAGAAATTTCTGGCAACTCCAGTAGGGTAACAGTAAACGCAGGTAACAGGAAGGGGCTCAAGTTCGCTGATTAAGCACGCCATATCTTAACAGTTGGTTCTAAAAATTAGTGATAGAATTTTGGCTGTAGTTTACTGCGCCCAGTCGAAGATAAAAAGGTCATACAAGAAACCAAAACACTGAAAGATCTTCCAACCCAAAATATTTGCTATAAAAAATAGGTGACAGAGAGCTGGCCGAAAAAAACGGAATTCATGTTAATCAAGTTAGCTAAATTCATATAGCACGAAATCGGTAGAGGTCAAACTATGTTAGAAGGTGAGCAAAAGACTAGCGGAGAAAAGAAAAATTCACCTTTATGCGGTATCAGGACATAAGGAGATCGAAGATATTGAGACAGCCGATGATAGACTAAACTGAAAAAAGCTCTTGTAACGTCAAACTAATATACTTTGGGAACAAACAAAGGAATGCAACATAGCTAAAATTATGTACAAAACGAAATACCCGAAAATTACTAGGTTCTTATTAGCGACAAGAGGACAGACTCTGCGTAGAACTATTGACGGGACATTGGCTGTTGACGCTCCATCACTTAAAATTAGGTATAGTTGGTGACAATTGATACCGGGAATGCAGGGAAAGTGCGTCAGGGGAAGCGCATGAAATGTTTCTGGTGGTAGCGTCTTTTTGAGGAGTCAACCAAAAAAAATTCAAAACACATACTTTGGAGAAAAATACATTTAAGATTTAAAAATGGATTGTCCTTTGCCCGAGAGGCCAATCAACAAGAGTTACCCGGGCAAATAACTTGAAAAATATTTTTCGGAGTCACTTAAAATTTTGAGAGAATGATTTACAATGAAAGAAAATAATGTGTAAAAAAAATATTTTTTTTTTTTTGTAAGTTTTGTGCGCTCCTAACCCTTGAAATGTCGTTTCTTTTTATAAGAAAACATTTTTCAATTATAAATGAAATTAGGTTATAAAACTACCATACTACAAAAGTAAGTGCACAAAAATCTTGCATAAATTTTAAGTATTTTACGAAGTTCATAGCATGAAGTTATCATGACGCTTAAAACAGATCTTTTTGAAAGCATTTTGATTGGATTAACTTTCCAAAAGAGAGAAAAATATTGCAATTTGATTTTGGTAAGCACAATTATGATTGATACAGCAGTAAAATAAGATATTATTTTTTAAATAAAATCAGCTAAAACTTACAAATCTTTAAGATGCTAAAACTTTTTTAACTTATACTTTTTCAGAAACGATTATAATTGTCGCCAGCACGCGCAAAATAAATGCTTTCCACCTTTTACCACAGCAACCACTTCCTTTTTGCAATATATAAATTTAAAAAAAAGTTCCAAAACCTTCCATTTTGCAGCTAAGATGTAATTAACTAAATTAAATTACAGCCAAAGTCAAAACGAAACAGAAAAAGAGCCAAAAACACGAGGTAAAATGTGAATATGGGATCGTATGGCGCGTAAACAAAAACAATTGAATAAAAGATTTGCAGGTAAAGCGAAATAGGATTGGAAAAAGGCCATAATATACAGATATATGCATAAAAAAAAAATATACGAACAAAGCACTCACAACCTCAAAACGATAGAAAAGTTTTTTGTGGGAGACGTACAAGAAAAACACTAGGAACTAAAAAGAAAAACGTGAGAAAAACAATAACAGACAACAGAAGCAAAGAATACACTCAAGCGCAGAGGTAGAAAAAAAACTGAACAGATAAACAAAACAAATACGAAATCAGGGAAATCGAATTGAGAATCAATTTGATTATTATTTGATATGCGCAGAGCGTTGGCGTGCACAAAAAGTTCAATACACTATGCTATTGGTAACAATTAGTTGTAGTGTGTTTTTTTTTAAAGATCTCATATCATTCTTATTGGAAACCCCTATATATAAACTCCTGAGTAAAAATGCTGTATATATTACTAAAAACACCAGCAAATGGGACCATACTTTGGGTAGACTGAAAAATACACTACCCTTCACTCGGTTGTTGCTTGTTGCGTGTGGCAAGGAACGCTACTGCAAGGAAGAATGTTGTGAAGTAGTCGAAATAATTGGAATTCAATATGGCACGCATTATTTAATTTGATTTTCATGCCACAAGTCGATAGGCAACATCAGTGTATGCAAATTCGTATTTACTCTGTTATTAATATACAAAATTCATGCGTTCAAATGTTGATTCATACATATGAGTCGTTCAGTGGATGAAGGGAATGAGTCCATATTTGGCCTTTTTGAGATTTCGCGTGGATATACTTCCTTTTATGACTAACAATGTATGGTAAAAATTTTGTTTTCAAATTTCAACGGCAAACCTCTTTTAAAGACAAAACATTTTTTTGTACGAAACATAAAAATTTTATTTTCAATGGAAAAAGGGAATAAGTCCACGTTTGCATTTATATTGCATTAATCACTTGTTAATTTTGCTTTTAATCACTCTTGTTTCTATTTCTTGCCTCTCTTCGAATTTTCGCTACCTGCCAATTTTTTTGTGTTTTTTTAAATTGTTGTTGTACTTAGTTTAATGCTGCATGAGAGCAGCAATCGGAAGCGTAACTGTAATCTTACTTTATGCTTTATTACATATGAAATCGACCTTTGCTGTTATGATATCGCTGTGGTTATAAAAGAGTTTCTAATTTAGTAAGTGCAGTGAGTGCAGATTAGTCGAAACCTTAATTCATTTTTTGACCTGCGCATATTAAGTAAGTAAAATTTAATGGTATTTTTTTAAATATTATAAATATTAAAGTTTACTATTTATAGTTAAATAGTACCAAGAATGGACGACAACAACAACAATGAGGTCAATGTCGAAAGTGGTGATTCCGATTGTTCATCAGTTGGCTTTCTACGTGTCTCAAAAAGGCGAGTGACAAGAATTATATCCTCGGATTCATCGTCAAATAATGATGAACTGGCAACGATCTCAGTTGGGCAAAACGACGACGACATAGTATTGAATGGCGAAAAAATGTAAGAAAGTTTCGTCGAATCAACGGTTTGCAATACACAAATAGCTCAGGCTCTATTGTATCAGCAAAAACATTTGCGGATGTAGTTTGTCGATGCAAATGTAACTGCAATTCCAAAATTACAGTTGACCAAAGAAAAGCAGCGTTTACATCCTTTTTTAAGTTAAACTCCCATACACAACAAAATATTTTTATTAGAGGTTGTATTTCCTCGAAAATGGTTGAAAGAAAGTGTCCAAGAAATGATAATCCAAAGCCGAGATTTAATACTTTTTCATATTCTATTCGAATACAAGATCAAGGAAACATTCCTGTCTGCAAAAAGTATTTTTTGGACACATACCACATAAGCAACAAACGACTTTTTAATTGCGCTCAAAAAAATCAGGTTTTGGAATTAATAGACCAGCGGGGAAAACACATTCGAACTAATAAAATTGATGATACACCCATCATTAATCATATAAATTCATTTCCGGCTTATACTAGCCATTACAGTAGATCGCATAATCCGCAGCGCAAGTATTTAAATTCCAGCTTGAACATAAGAAAAATGTATGACCTTTATGTTGAGAAGCGTAAGTCGGACAGTCTTGAACCTGTAGAAGAAAAATTTTACTACCATATTTTTTCTACGAAATTCAACTTACATTTCAAACACCCATCCAAAGATACTTGTCAAACGTGCGATTTACTAGAAATGAGAATTAAGTCATCGGTTGACAATATTATCTCAATACAAGAAAAGGAGTGCCACTTATTAAAAGCTCAAACAGCCCGAAGCCAAATGGCAGCGGATAAGCTAACTGCTTCCGAAAGCACTTACGTGTTTTGTTTCGATTTGCAAAAAGCTTTAGCTTTTCCCAAGTCAACCACATCAAGTGCTTATTATAAACGTAATTTGTACGTATATAACTTAGGATTCCATGAGTTTCAAAACAAGGCTAGAGACATGTTTGTTTGGCCAGAAACTGAGGGTTCAAGAGGCTCGTAAGAAATCGCATCTTGTTTGGTCAAATACATAAAAATGTTTGCTGATACGCACGATCAGATTGTTTTATGGTCTGACTCATGTAGTGGACAAAACAGAAATATCAAGACTGTCTTAAGTTTACTCAAATTAGTTCAAAGTACTGATATAAAAGCTAAATCGATTGAAATGAAATTTTTAGTAAGCGGACATACCTACTTACCAAATGACGCCGATTTTGGCATTATTGAGTCTAACGCAAAAAAAAATCAGCACATTTATTCGCCAAATGATTGGATTAATATAATCGCAACATGCAAAAGAAAGGAACAGTTTCGAGTGGTTAAAATGACCCATTTTGATTTTTTCTCTACAAAATCTTTGGAAAATTACGTTTGCAATCGCAAAACCGGTAAACTGGCTCCAAATGAGGTGGATCAAACTAGAGGGATCGAAACCATGGGTAATACAATATAAAAATAATTTCGATGAAAATTCTGTATTTGAAAATATAAATATAAGAAAGCAAGGTAAGACAATGTTATTGAATAGCGTGAGTCAAAGTCTATTGTACCTGAAACTAGAGCTATAACAAAATAAAAGAAAAAGGATATTATGGATTTATTAAAATATATCCCTCCCATGTACCATACTTTCTGTAAAAACCTGAAAACAGTATCAAGTCAGAAAGATCATTCTGACGAAGACATAATATTTTGTTAAATTTGTTATATTTAAGATTAATTTAAAAAGAAGAAATTTTTGAAGTTATTTTTGTTTTAAAAATAAGAAATATTTTATGTTATTTTTTTAAGTTCATTAAAAATAAAACTGTGCGAATGCACTGAACTAAAAAACAAATTATCTGCAGCCTTTCTTTTTTTGCAAAATTATAAAAAATGTACTCTTTCCAAAATATACTAATTCAATTAAAACACTACGCGAGGTAAGCCAATATTTAGATGGACATTTTTTATTCCCTTTCTCCACTGAAACCCTTATCAATAAAAACGTATTTGTGTCATATTAACAGGTTTTGTGAACACATACACTTACATACTAACATTAAATATTTACAAATTGTAAAAGAAGTCCTAATAATTAATTTTGCAACTTTAGGTTTGAGTTTTGTTGTAACAACTAGTTTTGATATCAACGTCAACTGTTTTCACCATTTCAAATTTTTGGACTCATTCCCTTTATCCACTGAACGACTCATATGTATATTGTATGCATTGCACCGCTGAATAAGTTCGGTTGCAAGCGTAAGTGACTCACACGCCCAGGCGTTGTGGAAGTGCAGCTTGACAACAAATGAGCCAAAAATAACTCACAAACAACAACAACACCAATAGTAATATCAACAATCTGCATTAAAGTGGATTTTATGATGCCCGAAATTGACTCATAAAAATACTTACTTAATTGCTCTTAGACAATTTACTTCAAATAAATTTTTTTAATCGAATTGCTTGGTTGATGCGGTGCACGCAATTGGTTGTTTAAACAATTATACGTGGTGCGTTGCATTTTGTTCAGAAATTACTTTAAAGATTATTTCAACATTATAGGGAAATAATTTATATTTCAACTACTTATATCAAAACTTATTCAATTCAGATTTGGATTTTTTTCTTCTTTTTATTTAACGTATTTTACTTTTTATTATGTTTAGCCTTATTCTAATTTTAATTTTATTTAATTTAATTTATGTATTTAGTTTCAATTATTGTTTTTTAATTTCTTTCTTTGAATTTATTACTTTATTTAATTTTTTATTTTATTTTGTATATTTATGTTATTTTATTTCATTTTACATTGTTTTATTTTATTGTACTTAAGATTGTTTAATTTTCTTTTAATTTTATTTCATTTTATTTTAATTCATATTATAATATATTATTTTATTTTATTTTACTTCGTTTTTTAGCTTACTTTTTTTCCTTTTTTATTTAATTTAATTTTTATTATATTTTTTTTCATTAGCTCAATTTTAGTAATTTAATTTTAATTTATTATATCTTATTCCATTTTTGTTAATTTTATTTTTTATTATTTAATTAAATATTTTTCTTAAATTTAATTTTAATCATTTTATTTTATTGTAATTAATTTTATTATTTCATTACAATTTATTTTATTCAGTTATTCAATACTCATATATATATATATTTTATTTTAATTATAAAAGATTTTAAATTTTATTTGATAAGATTGTAACTTGTTTTATTTTATATTAATTTCATCAGATTTCTTCAGAGATCAAATTTTCGAACTGACTTCTTTATACATGAAATATTGAAACATAAATTATAAGTCAGAAAACGATTCTAATTATGTAGTTCATACTTAAGTATTTAACATGGAGATTGACAAACTTGCGGTTAAAGTGTTCACAATAACTCAATAACTGCATTTTCCGTTATTTTCAGTTGATATTTACATAATAAATATACAGGATTATCCATTTTGGGGGTTCCAAAGTAAATGTTAATGAAAATGCATTTAAAATAATTTTTTTCCCTCAAATTCCTTTTTTATTGTAAAGTCTGAATCTTGGCTTTATATGTGAAACGCGACATCATTCGAAAGAATGCCTCTCAAATCTTTGAAAACTTCGCTTCTTTTGAGTTTATTTTCGATCATTTTTTGGCACATATTGGGCGGTATATCAGCCATATCTTGCCGAATGTTGTTGGTTTTCAAGTGATCAAGACTTAAAAGTTTATCCGCATAAACCTGTTCTTTTGCGTAGCCTTACAAAACTTTCTTTCGGTGTCAAATCGCACGATCTCGGTGGCAAATTGACACAGCCAAGACGACATAATACGCGGCCGAGAAATTTCTTTCGCAATAAAGCTATATTCGCTTTTGTTGTGTGGCATGTGGCACAATATCGTTGGGACCATATATTGTCCAAGTCGTATTTCTCAATTGCAGGCCAAAAAAAATCGGTTATCACGCGTTAATAACGCTCCAAATTGACAGTGACAATCTCGCCGTTATCGTTTTCAAAGAAGTAAGGTCCAATCACACCCCCGGACCAAAGAGTGCATGAGACAGTAAGGTTTTTTTTTTTTTTTGGTGTAATGGCCTCTCTTCAACACTATTTGAGTATTTTCGGATCCCCAAATGCGAAAATTTTGCGTATTTACGTTTCAAACGAGTGAAAAATGAGCCTCGTCGCTGAAGACAACTTTGTTGCAATTCTCGCGGTCCATTGCTGGTTTTCAAGCACTCAATCGACGTGACTTCGGCGTTATAAATGCTCAGCTGGCTTTATTTGGATGTAGGTGTAAGCCCAAGTGCAGAATACGTCATAATATTCCGTAAAAAAGTCCCAGCTCTTCAGAACGTCGAGGAATAGACACACTCGGGTCTTTGGCTACACTTTTACTTACCTTAGCGATATTTGAGGTGGAAAGAGCAAACCGATGAAGCACAGGCTGACTGATCCAGTCTATTCAAATTTCTTTATAATTTTACCAATGGCTTGAGTATTTGGACGATTATCTCCTTATGAAGCACGGAATGTGGCCACATTTCAATCAACATTTTTTTTAGTAAGTTTCAAAAATTTTATCGCGTTGTGCAGTTGTTAAGCGATCTACTTTCATAAATGTTATATAAAGCAAAACATGTTTAGTTTGACAACTAAATTCGACAGATGCCAAAATACAGTCCTGCATTTTCGAAATCATTAAATCGATAGCCCTTTCAACTGAAAAGTTACCGCGAATCGATATGTATAAAAGTTGTGTGGAAGCCATTTATTTTAGAGGACAAATTTAACTTGTTTTAATAATTATTATAATTTTCTTGCCATTACACTGCATATATACGATATCTCATATATTTATATTAATACACGGTATGAACTCAGCTAACCCGCTTATCATGCTATGGTCGCTGACAGAGTGGCACCATTTCGGTGTCCATGTTCCAATCATAGCAAATATTTTACGAAATTCTTGTTTGAATTTGGCCATTACTTTTATTTCTATTTTTACTGGTTTTTCTATTTTCTATTGTAAAATGCCCGCGTCGAACAGGTGAAATGATTGGCTGCCACAACAACAGCTGGCTCTAGGTGAAATCACATTTAATTTGCTCCAATTTTATGTTTTTGCTTGTACGAGTATTGAGTGTTTTATGTTACTTGTTGTTTTTCTTGCTTCTACATACCTCTATTTATTTAACCGAGGGTATTTGTGTGTACGGAATTTTTATGGGCGATTTGTTTGCAAAATTGAACTCATTTGTTTGCATGTTTTTAAGTTGATTGCAGATCAGTGATTGAACCGGAGTATATGTTACTAGTTTGAGCAAAATTGATGATGCGAGGGACCTGGTTGGTCATTTGTTGACGCAAAATTATTTGCGGCAATTAATTAAAATAACATAAATGTAATTAAAATAAAACTAAAAATAATAAAAATAACTTAATTTATAATAAAATAAAGTAAAATAAAATAAATTAATTAACCAAAATAAAATAAGTTTCGAGTAAAGTAAATTAAGAACTAAAACAAAATAATTTAAATAAAACATATAAAAAAATTAAGTTAAACAAGATAAATCAAACTATAATAATTAAAAAATAAAATTAAATTAAAAAAAATACATATTATAAAACAAAGTAAAATAATATATTATAAATTAAATAAAAAATTAAATGGAAAATGTAAATGTTAAAGAAAAAATAAAATAAATTTTTAAAATAAAATAAATAGAATTTTCGATCTGGGAAACAATGGTGGGGAAAAATTAACTAAACGTACTCTAATAATGGCTAATTTCAGATTGTAATTTTAACTGAAAGGAATCACTTCTAATATTTTCCTATTTTTTTGAAAAAAATACATAATATTTAAACATCTAATAATATCGTTTGGGTATTTTTTCATTGACCATCAGCAATAACGGTATAAAAATATCAAAAACAGATAAACAATTGTTTACATAGAATAAAGTAAATTTTTGTACTATAGATATCCATTTTTTATTTACACGTGAAACCATTAAGATATTAGCAAAGAAAAAACTAATAAAAAATTCAAAGAGCTCAATTGTAAAGGAAAATACAAATGAAATTTTATAGCCAGACATTAATATTATCAGCAACATATGTGAGTAATAACAATGATAGGCTTTAATAGGTAACTCTCTATATACATATATGCCAACTTTAAAGCTCAAACGGTAGATTATGTGTCTTTACTGCAATATAAAACAAGTGATTCTTGGAATATGAATAAAAAATATGAATGGACAATTTTGTAAGAATTTAAATGCATAATTAAAAATACATCTACATATAAGTAGTGTACGTATACTTGGATGAGTGAGTAAAAAGTTGTGTTAAAGATTAGCCCTGACAACGCACAGCGGGCTAGTGTAAAATAAAACGTGCGTATAAATTTTAAATATTTGTTGAAATTAAAAGAAAATATACATATATGGAGTAAATCCCTTGTCCAAAATCTCTAAAACTAGTTAAATTCGACAAAGCATTCATAACGCCATTGAATTTGAGCCAAAAAAAATGAAATATCATAAATAAATTGAGCCCTCACTATGCGTAAGTCGTGATCACTCAAGTCAAGGATATACAAAAAAGTCTATACAACACTCAATAGTCACAGACAACATACTCCTTAGCAGTTGAAAAATAAAGAATAGGAAACATCAAGTGTTCTTCACTCAGGCAAGAGCTTTTGACTAAGGTTTGGACCCTCACGTGGTGGCATAGAGTGTTGCCTTCAAATATACAAAATACTAATATATGCATATGTGTACATATGTATGTATTTATTCATATAAGTAAAGTTAAATAAATTTTTGATTCGAATAAAATGAAGTAAATAAGAAATGTACATACGTACGTGCATAAATTTAGCATGCAACATGCATACAAGCATACCTGTGTTCAGACTACATAGTAGCAGTATTTTTAAAGAATTTGCCATGAAAGGAAAAAAGGAGTACATAAGAAAGTAGGCCGGAAACAGAGTCACGTGAGCCACTATTCATGACGTGCTGCACTAACCACTTGCAACGCTTGACACAAGCTACACTCATAATGCACACACATATTTTTTAACTTCCCTGCAAGCAAGGAGAGGAGGCAAGGTTGCTTATTTTCACTACTTGACAACTTAACCCTTTAGCTGTGTGCCATTATTTTCATTCTCACACAAAGCTCACACAGCAGGTTATTGTTATTCTTGGCATATAACTACACAAATATATGCACTTACTTACATATATATATTTTTTTTTCAGTATCGATCTCAACAGCTAGACTTATTCGTTTTTTTTCTGCCACTCCTTTTGAGCCTTTTACTTGTAAAAAGAATTGAGACATTGTAATTTTTGTAGCCACTTCCTTTTCTCCAATGCTATTCATATGCTTCAACTTGACTGAAATATGATCCCAAAGTGTGCCAAGTTGAATTTATGCTCGTGTGTATGTATGAGTGAAAAATTATAATATATTTTAAATTCAAAACAACTTGACATTTGCTTCACTTCACTACAAAGGGCATACTATCCTTTATGTGTAATTTTTTACCTTTATCTTCTTTGTACTCTCTTCTGTAATTCTATATCTAAACACATATCACCTCGCTCACATTACTAGGAATTATTTCATTTAATTTTTAACCACACCTGGTTGCCTGATTGAAGTTTGTGGTTGGTTTTTGTTGATTTTTGAGCTGGTTGACTTCACTAAGCTGTCTAATGCTCATAAAAAAATGCAAATGTATATGTGTGGGCTTGTCTGTTAGATTCCCTGCTCTTGGGCATAACCTTTAGCTGTTTGGTACCCTCGCACTTGGATATATGCATATCTTCTTCCTTTCGCCTTTACCTATCCTTTGCTGTCATTTATATTCATATGTTTCTTTTTATTATTGTATTTTCCGTTGATTTATGTATATTTTACTTATATCTTAGGCTACAATGGGTTGAAATTATGAGAAAAAATTTAAAGTTACGTAGACCATTGTTTGAGATTTTTCTCCATTTATTATTTTTATTTAATTTTTGTTTTATTTCTTTTATTTTATTTCATTCAATTTTATTCATTTTTTAGTTTGTTTAATTTTTATATTTTTTATTTCTTTTTTATCTTATAGCACATTCCTTTTTATTTTTATGAATTTTATTTCATTTATTTTATAATATTTTATTTTATTTTATTTCTTTTTTTATTTTACTATTATTATATTTTAATTGACTTAATTTAATTTATGTTTAAATATTATTTCTTTTTTCTTGTCATTTTTACTTTTATTTAATTGTTTTTTTTTAACTTTTTTAATTTAATTTTTTATTTGTAATTTTTTTTCTATTTTGATTTTATTTTATTTCATTTTTATTTATGATATATAAATTTAATTAAGAAATTTTAACACAATATTTTATTTATTCAATATTTATTATTAATTATTTAAAGTGTCTACTTTGGTTTATCGTATGACGTACAATTATAATCAAAGGTTGGGTAATTAGTTACAGAAAAGTTTTGAACAAGGGAGAAATCGAGTAGTAATTGGATCAAGTTTAGTCTCTTTTCTAAAAAAAAAAGTGGTAATAATTAGGAATCAATATTTTAGAATAAAAAATTCAATAAAATAAAAATATTTTTACTAAAATTTGTACATTTAATTAATTATTAAGTTTAGTCAAACTATATTATAAATAAAAGCAATTATAGCTTTACCAGCAACGTGCAGACAGACCTTAAGCGCCTTTAACAAAACGTCACTTAATGCCTTTATCAATCTATCGGAAACCATACAACACCGTAATCTTGTTACAACTAAAATATAGATATCGTAGCAGGTTAACCATTATCTATTTAGACTCCGTGACGCAATTTCGTTATTAACATTACGAATCCGTCTACAATGTAACTAAAAAACTAAACATAATTTTTCATAATTATTGGATTACTATCTCCTCCTCGAATTTCATTTCCAGTATTTTTGTATGCTACTTGGTCTCTTAGATACCTAAATTTTATAACCAACTCGTTTTTGACTTTATTGTGTCAATCGGCTAATGTAATGTAATTTAATGTAACATAGCTTCTATCACTATATGGAACGAGCACCAGCTTTACATAAACCATCTGAGTACTCCATTAAAATAAGACAGGGTTATTCATTTTACGGTTTCCGAAATAATCATAAATATATATTACTAAGTTTAAGCTTTGGTATTATACGTGAAACTTTTTGATACATATTGAGAGGTATCACAACCATTACAACCATAACTTGACGAAGTATTCATAAGTTAAAGTTTTATCCGCATAAACATAGTATTTCGAATAGTCCGTCAAAAAAAAAAAAAACCGCATATCGTCTAAGTCGTGCTCTTCAATTGCAGGCCAAAAAAAACGGTTATCATACGACCATAACGCTCCGAATCGACACTGACAGTCTCGCCGTTATCGTTTTCAAAGAAGTAAGGTTCAATCACAGCTCCGGAACAAAGAGTGCACCAGACAGTTTTAATTTTTTATTTTATTTTCATTTTTGGTGTAATGGCCTCTTTTCAACACTGTTTGAGGATTTCCGGAGCCCAAAATGCGAAAATTTTGCTTCATTACGTATCCACCGAGTGAGAAATGTGTCTCGTTTCTGAAAAAAAAATTGTTGGAAAGTTCGTGACCAACTGCTTGTAGTTTAAGCACCCAATCGACGTAGATACGGCGTTGTGAATGGTGAGCTGGCCTCAGTTGTTGTGTGAAAGTTCTTGAGAACGTCGAGAGACACATTCTGGTATTCGTCTGCACTTTCACTGTTAACTAAAACAAAACATCTTTGACAGTTAAGTTTGACAGATGTCAAAATACAGCCCTGCTCTTTCGAAAGCACTAAGTGGATAACCCTTTATATCCAACACTCGCCTCCACTTCGTCCCAGCCAATTAATGCAACATTAGGTAGGTGCACAATTCGCTAAGTTTGCTTATTCAGTGTAGAAGGATGTATTGGGCAATAATGCTGGGGCCGCAAAACGTTGAAACCATTTAATTAAAGGCGTCTAAACACTTGAATGAGAAGATCTGGTGTGGTAGGTTAAGAGTAACCTACAGCAGAAATAAACAATTGATCTTTCATAGTTACTCATAAGAATATTAGCTGCTCGTACCTACTTGGATTTATAAATACTAGAAATTATGAATAATCACTATAATCAGTACTAGCAATCTTTCATTACAACAATTTCAATTTATTTCAATATTTCAATATGTTTTCAAAAGTACACGAAATTTTGCAAATATACAACAAAGGTGCAGAGTAAACGAGGAAGCTGCTTCGTTCCCCAAACTTGAATTGAATTGAATTATTGAATCATGATATACGATTAATTCTCTAAGACTAAAGCTTCTCTGGCCATGCAGCTGAATATTTCTTTAGAAGTAAATACAGGTATTCCCAAACAATTTTTTTGTTTATTTAATAACAATTCAGATTGTTTAGATAGAAGCAGGAGTAGGAAACAAAAAACTAAAAACAACAAATAAACAAACAAAAAAATTGAAATTTAATACATTTCCTTAAAAGGAAATGATTAAACATTTCTACGTTGCTGCTGTAACAAATTCATTTGCAGCGAGAAATTTCAAAAATCAAATCTCCCAGGGAGGTCTCGCTATGAAGCGCCAGCTATGCGCCATAACTTTTGAAAGAGCGGAGGAAAATGTTTATGTAATCTGAGTGTTGAGATTCTTAGCTCGAGAATGGATTAAGAGATACAAGTATTATTGTGAATTAATTAAAGAAGCAAGCAATCAACATTAATGAAGTTATCAAGCGCGACATCACGGCAGGTAGATTATGCTAGAATTGTAGAATGTTTCGGAGAATTTTTAATTTTTAATTTTTAATTTTTTTTCTTCTATCTAACAGTTTAGTTAGCTTATAACACCCGCAGCATGCAACAAATCGTCATTTTCAATATTCATACCTACATCTAAAATCCTCATATTAGTTGTGGTTATAAAATTCGTTTCAGTTTAATGTAAACATATATATCCAGTGTATATTTATGCACACATATACATTCAAAATGATACACAGAAAGCAATTAAAACATTTTTTTATCAAACTCATCATCATTTTATAACTCTCCACACTTTGAATAGATTATAGTTTATAGTTTGTTGAGACCACCAGCGTGAAAAGGGTTTCTAACTCCCTAAATAAAGTTTAAAAAATACAAAACTCTACAAACTAATAAAGGATTAAAATGTTAGAGGAAAATGGTTGTAACATCGTTGCCGGTAAGGCATAGTTATATGTGCAGTGAAAAAGGTAGAGAAATATTATCAGCGATAACTTTTAATATTAAAAGTTTCGACTTTTATGTGAACAAAAGCAACAACACTAGCTCATTGAACGTTGAAGAACATTGGGACAGCGTATGCCATATCATATTATGTTTTATTGCTGCAGCTATAAATTGATAACAAAAAACTCTAAAATATAAGGAAGGATTTATTCAAGTGTCTGGAGTAATGCTTGAGCTACATCCAAGCGAAACATCAAGCGTGTCAAGTGTGAACTAAATCGCAAGAAAAATACTGAAAATTTATGAAATATAAAAGTAACAGGTCAATTGCAAAGCCCGTGGCCAGACACATAGATGGCTGTACTAGAATTAAATCAATATAGATTTTTAGTTAGCCCAACCTAACCTTCAAAAAAAGCGTGTATAAATTCGACAACTGTCGGATCATTAGTTTGTGAATTATAGCAATTTGAGTGAAGCAACTTTTGTTATTGTGAGAAATTTGAATAAAAAATAATTTTGCGTTTTGACTTGGCTTTATGGCGTGTTTCCGGACACTGCCCCAGAAAAATCAATCATCCAAGATTGATATGCTAAGTTTAGACGTAGTGAAATGAGCACCGAAGAGGGTGAATGCTGTAGACGCCCAAAAGAGGTTGTTACCGACGAAAACATAAAAAAAAATCCACAAAATGATTTTGAATGACAGTAAATTGAAATTGAATAAAAAACCAAGAACTCTAAAAATATCAAAGGAAAGTGTATATCATATCATTCACGAATATTTTAATATAACAAAGCTCTGTGCAAAGTGGAGTTGATGTTTGGAGTTGTTCAAGCGCAAAAAAAAACGAGTTCTTGCGTCATCATGTGACAATAGATAAAACATGGCTCCATCATTTTACTCGGAATTCCAATCGACAGTCATCTGAGTGGACTGCACACGATGAAGCCGCTCCAAAGCTTGGAAAAACGCAACAGTCAGCTGGCAAGGTTATGGCGTCTGTCTTTTGGGCTGCGCATAGAATAATTTTCAATGACTACCTTGAAAAAGGAAGAACCATCAACAGCAACTGATACGTGGAAGGACGAAATCGCTAAAAACAAAACGGCCGCATTTGAAGAAAAAGAAAGTGCTGTTTCACCCAGATAATGCACCGTGTAACAATCCAGTGAAATCGACGGAAAAAATCCATGAATTGTGTTTCAAATTGCTTCCGCATTCACCGATTCTCTCGATCTGGCCCGCAGCGACTATTTCCTCTTCTCAGAATGCTCGCTGGGAAGAAATTTTCGTCCAATGAAGAGGTGATTGCCGAAACTGAGGCCTATTTTGGGGCAAAGCACAAATCGTACTACAAAAATGGTATCGAAAAGTTGGAGGGTCGCCATAATCAGTGCATTACCCTGGAAGGCAGCTATGTTGAATAAAAAATGAATTTTGCCGAAAAAAAATGTGTTTTACTATGGTCGGCCAGGGACTTATCTACTGACCTATTAACAAGGGTATTCAAATGGAGGACAGAGTCCTTAAATGATGGAGAAAACAGAAGAATAAGAAACGCCAGCTGCCACTACGCTAAGGATTTTATACCTTTGACAACACACATTTTCAAACCTTGTTTACATAAAAAATAATGAAAAAATATTAACTTAAAAATGTTAATGCCTCATTGGTAGAGCGTTAATATTTCTCATTTTCTGATCTGTTTGATTCGAGAAAGTATGACCTAAGTATGACCATCCATCTATGTATGAAGGATTAACAGAATAAACATTTTTAAGTTCCTAATGGCGTAGTTGAGGAACTTATTCCGTTGTTTAAGAATTCCGTTTCAGATACCGTTAATGTTTCTTCAGGAGTACCTCAGGGTAGCCATCTAGGCCCGATTCTGTTTTCACTATTTATAAACGATATATCTTCTCAGATAAAATTTTCAAAACTTTTAATGTATGCGGATGATGTAAAACTTTATAAATCTTACACTTCGGCAAATGAAGGTATCTTACTGCAAACAGACATAAACAACATGGTTGAATGGTGTAAAATAAATCAGATGCCCCTAAATCTTAAAAAATATTAAGTTATGTGTTTCACTATAGATAATTACAGTTTGGAGCAGGTTCACAGCTTTATTGACCTGGGGATCACTATGGACCCTAAACTGAACTTCTCACATCACATTGGTGTGCTAGTCAACAAAGCCAAAGGCATCTTGGCTTTTGTAAAACGTTGGTCAAGGGAGTTTAATGATCCTTATGTCACAAAGGCTCTGTATGTAATACTAGTGAGACCCATTCTTGAATTCGGCTCGGTGATTTGGAACCCTAGGTATCAAATCTACTCTGACAAGTTAGAGTCTATTCAAAAACAATTTCTCCTATTTGCCTTAAGAAATTTGCATTGGGACTCTCAATGCGATCTTCCTTCTTATACTTGTCGTCTGAAACTTATCAATCTCCCTACTCTCGCCAGTCGTCGGGAAATGTCTGGTGTAATTTTCATGGTTAAAATAATAACAGGCTCAATTTGCAGCCCCCTTTTTTTCTCTGGAATCAAATTTAATGTTCCTTTCATAATGTCCAGACATTTTTGCGCCCCTTGTTTCTGAAAACTTGTAAAACGAATTTTGATTTTCACGAGCCTTTGCATTGTTTTTGCCTAGATTTCAACTCTCATTCAAGCACATTTGACATATCTGAATCGCTTTTTCATATTAAGAGAACTATTTTGTCAACTCTCAACTAACCGTTATATTACATTTTATATTTTACATAATTCTTAAAAATCAGCTGATGAATTTTGCTGAACTCTTTTAGCTCTCGACACTAAACAAAACTCTCCTCATTGTGACTCGGCATTGATGAAAAATAAAACAAGTTCCGTACGTCATGCGGACAACGGCCCGCGTGCGGATGGGCGGGAGGTGGGTAAACCGTTGGGATTAATAATAATAATAATAATAATAACCTAAAATCCCAGTTTTGAACAAGAATATTCAACAATGTTGAAGTTATATCATAAAATGTAATTTTTGAACAAACAGTTGTAAGGAAACAGCTGTCCGAATGCGTTTATTTTAAGCTATTAACAATTTATCTATGACGCGTAATTCTAGTGTCAGATTTCAAATTTCTAGCTCCTTAATTGAAAGAGTTATAGCCCAAAACCTCGTTTTTGAACCAATATTTGTATGGAAGCTTAGTATTATAATACTCCGTTGTTGATGTTTTTCACTTGACACCATATTTTCATGTTTAATAAAGAGTATAAATATTTCTAGCTATTTAATTGGAGAAGATATGAGCCAATAACTCATTTTTGAAATTTCAGTTGTATAAGAGCTGCATAGAATCGCTTTTAGATTTTGCTTATTTTAAAGTTTCAACTATCTATAACTGACAAATTAAGATAGTATTAAATCTCAAGATCAATTGGAGAAGTTATAATCAATGATATAATTTTTGAATAAACAAGTCCATGCAGGAGGCTTTGGTAGGCCGATCTTTTTGAGTCACACTCTCCATTATTTCTTGACTTTTCTTGACTAATAAACAGATTACTGATTTTAATCTTCAAATCCTCAAATCGCTTCGATTCTCATAAATTTGTATTATATTTTTCATGGATATTCTCAAAACATTTACGAATATGTCTAGATCGAATTAGTCTTCAGCTCGTGAAGGCTATAAAAATGTTAAGTTAGTGAGCACAAAAAATCAATCAAAAGAGCAAACAAAAACCAACATTTCTAACAAGTTCTTATGTAGATCCCCACAAAAATCCTAAGCACACTTACTACCCACTTTAAGGCTTTCGGAAATACATACATACATACTTTATTATAATACACTCCACTTTCTAGTGGATAATGCAAATTTATGCAGAACTTACATAAATTTTCCTCAATTTTCTTCTAGTTTTTTTTAATACGAACACACAGAACTCGGTGGTAATAACATCCACACAAACCATGGCATGCAACGCGTGCATACACTCGGGAAATTTGCATGTAAATTATAAAAGTGCAGTTATATGCATACGATATCAAACTCTAAAAGTCATGCGAATGAAGGAAGAAATTTGTATAAAAAAACCAGCACTTGCATAGAAATCAAGCAAAAAGTTATAATTGAAACAGTACAGTGGCAGCGCTCGAGTATGCTTCCACGTAGCAGCTGAGGATAACAAATTTTCGCACAACTCACGAGCTAAAAATAAGCGCAGCAGCGTGTTTTACGCTTATTGCAATGTTACGTGTCGCGTCTCACGCTTCTCATTCATGCGTGGCGTTGGCTGAGAGTTCGGCGTACCACAAAACAAAACCAAAAAAGCTGAATTGCATCAAGTGTGTAGCGTGCAAAAATAAGTGTTGGCACTTTGGGGTTGCGGTTACAGCACTACGTATATATGTATGTATCTCTCGTTCTGGGTAGTGAAGGCAAGCGGCGAACTGATGAAGTGGCAGCTCTGATGCGGTGTAGGGCGTTTATGGTATGCTTCTGTGAGTCTGTTTGCATGCAAACAATTTGACAGGTTGTCCACCCTCTTCGGCGTAAGCATTCAAATAATACATTTACTTATAGAAACAGTAGATATAAAAAATATGGATTTCTGTTTGAAAAGGAATTTGTTCATCCGAGTTGTCTCGAAATGCAGTACAGCTGAGTCCACAAAAAAAATTATTCCAAAAAAAAAAAAAAAAAAAAAAAATAACAGAGGACAGAACGCCTCGGATCTTAAAAGCTTATAGAAAGCCAAGTTGAGAGGATCTTAGTGGGTTTACAAGTAGATGAGAGCGCCCATATCTTATGAAGGCTACAATAAACAACTTAGGGAACATGGTATTCGCTAACGATTTATCAGATTCATCATAACAGAAGCCTTTGCCCTGGAAGAGGCAGCCGTGATAACTGATCTATGGCATATGGAGAACTTAAATTGCCACAGGAAGTCCAACCAAGCTCTGATCTTTTCTGGAAAGCATATTTTAGTCCGACCGGTCAACATATATATATATATATATATATATATATAATATTCTAAATAGATAAAGCTTCGGTGAATCAACTAACGGTTGTTGAGTTTCTCTGCTACAAAAACATACTTTCGCACTACCGAAATTTTTGTTCTCCATTTTTTCAGTTTTTAATTTTTTTCTATGAATACTTTACTGTGCAAACAAAAACCTGCAATGAAGCAAGCACAAGAGCACTGAAATTAATATAGTGCAAAAAATGCGCTCGATATGTAAGAGCGCAAAAGTGCAGCCAGATGCAGATTTTCCAAAAAAAAAAAAAAAAAAAAAAAAATTCAGGAAAATATACAGTAAAGAAATTATATATATTATAGGAATAAAGCGCGGTCAAGATAAAATAAATTTAATAAATTAAAGTTTGAATAAATGAACTGAAAAATAAAATAAAAAATATATTAAATAAATTTGAAAATTTTAAAGTTGATATTTTTTATTTAGTTTTAGCAATTTTTTAAAGCAATCAACAATAGTAATAAGTAAATAATTAAATTCTGTTCTTTTTCATACTTTGCAAATTGCCCTATATAAATGAAGCAGAGAAACTCAAACTCCAACCGAATATACAATACGAGTACTTTTGAATTTCAGTTGAAGTACGTACAGGCGAGGCAACTTATTAAAGTTGAAAAACTATTTATGGAAGCGTAAAAATGCAAATAATTCATGGGGGAGCAACAAACAAACACCAATGAGCAGAAATGCTGTAGTAGTAGTTTGTTAGAACAAACTTTTCAACTAAAATATAAATGGAAATTTAAATTAAATCTGTTGCAGGCAGTGCAAACAAATGCAAACTTAATGCGGGATTTGTTTTTGGATTTAAAATGTTTTTTATATTTTTTATTTTTTATCTTTTATTTTATTATTTTTCAGCTGCAAGTGTACCTTCTGGAAGAGTGCGACTTTAAGTAGCCCAGGCTGTTAACATTTTCATTTTACTTTCACTTTTTACGCAGAAAAAACGAACACAGCTAAAAATAGCCAAAATGGATGGATTTTTAGAACAGCAGGTGCGTTGAGCGTTGCTAGGTCAAAATACTAAATACGGCATGAAACGAATAAATACAAGTTTAAAAAAATTATAATTACAGGTACGTGTAGGTGTAAAAAATATACAGAAAAATATAAATTAGTTGGAAAAAGTACTAGCTGACTACCAGAGTTTCTTGACTTAAATAGCAATAGTCCGAGAAATACCAACATCGTAGGAAATACCATAATATTTTTTGTACCATTCATGTAAAGGGTGGTTTTTACAGAGGTATAGAACTTAAGTTGCAATAAAACAACGATGGATTATTCGATTGACATGAGTTTTATTTATCCGAAAGATAATCTTGTGGCATTACATTTTAAATATGACTTCTGGCATATGACCGCCACGGCTTGCGCGGATGTAGTCCAATCTGGACGTCCAATTTTCGATGACTTTTTCCAACATTTGTGGCCGTATATCGGCAATAACACGGCGAATGTTGTCTTCCAAATGGTCAAGCGTTTGTGGCTTATCCGCATAGACCAATGACTTTACATAGCCCCACAGAAAGTAGTCTAGTGGTGTTAAATCACAAGATCTTGGAGGCCAATTCACAGGTCCAAAACGTGAAATTAGGCGGTCACCAAACGTGTCTTTCAATAAATCTATTGTGGCACGAGCTGTGTAACATTTTGCGCCGTCTTGTTGAAACCACATCTCCTGGACATCATGGTTATTCAATTCAGGAATGAAAAAGTTAGTAATCATGGCTCTATACCGATCACCATTGACTGTAACGTTCTGGCCACCATCGTTTTTGAAAAAGTACGGACCAATGATTCCACCAGCCCATAAAGCGTACCTAACAGTCAGTTTTTCTGGATGTAACGGTGTTTCAACATACACTTGAGGACTGCCTTCACTCCAAATGCGGCAGTTTTGTTTGTTGACGTAGCCATTCAACCAGAAGTGCGCTTCATCGCTAAACATCGCTGAAATGAACGTAGTGCGCGATACGTTTTCCGCACAGAACCATTATTTTCGAAATAAAATTGCACTATTTGCAAGCGTTGTTCAGGCGTGAGTCTATTCATGATGAATTGCCAAAGCAAACTGAGAATAAATCACTTGACAGCTGTTAAATCGGTCGCCATCTTGAAAAGTAATGCCAACCTAAAGTTCCATACCTCTATAAAAAACACCCTTTACATGAAATGGTATATTAACTTTGGTCCGGAGTAAGAGTATGTACGTACCAGAAGGAGAAGAGATAGATACACCGAAATTTATATCGATCATATCAGAATGAAGACATGATTGGATGAGCCATGTCCGTCTGTCCGTCTGTCCGTCTGCCTGTTTGAACGCAAAACTAGTCCCTCAGTTTTTGAGATATTTCAGCCAAACTTGGTAGGAAGAAAATAAATTGCATATTGGTTCTGAAAATCACCGAAATCGGAAAACTATAACATATAAACTCCATATATAGATTTGTTCAGGTATGAACTTTTAGGTAAAAAATTCGTTAAAAAACCATCTAGGAGCGTGAATAATATGAATTATTAAATTCCCATTTACACTTCCTATAATAAAGGGTTTTCCAATAGGGATGATATGATTTCTAAGTGTCGTTTTAGCCATTTTTAATATGTCATGATCTGTCTTTTTTTCATTGTATTCAGTAATGTTTAAAATTTCATCATTGGACCACCATAAATGTCGTGAATTTGCTGATTTTGCCTTGGAACAACTTGAAAATGATAACGATTTTTTAAGAAAATCATCTTCTCCGATGAGGCTCACTTTCATCTGAGTGTTGCGGTAAATAAACAAAACTGTCGATTCTGTTGCGAAGAAAATCCACAAATTATTCATGAACAACCATTACATTCACCTAAATTGATAGTGTGGTGTGGTTTTTGGTCTAGTGGAAACATCGGTCCGTACTTCTTTCGAAATGAAGCTGGTAGCGCCGTTACTGTCAATGGAGAGCGGTATAGATCGATAATAATCAACTTTTTATGGCCACAATTGGAAGGAGTTGATCTTAACAACATCTGGTTCCAACAAAACGAGGCTATGTGTCACACAGCACGTGCAACAACCGAATTATTGCGAGAAAGAGAAAGGTTTGGAGATTCGATTATTTCAAGAAATTGTGACATTGAATGGCCTCTAAGAAGTTGTGATTTAACACCATTAGACTACTTCTTCTGGGGTTATTTGAAGTAATACGACTTGATTTAGTGGAAAAAGTGCTCAAAAATTGGGTTCATTGAATTCGTTCCTGCAAAAGAAGTCGTGGAAGCCATTTAAATGATGTTATATTCAGAACTTAATTGTATCGATTGTACTTCACACTAAATAAAAAACATTTGAATTTCTTTAACAATTAGTGTTTTTTTTTTTGTTGAAGAAATCATATTACTCTTATTGGAAAACCCTATATATGAATCAAAACGGGAAAAAATATTGAGTCTAGAATATCTTACTTTTAACAATATTTAAAAGACTGATTTAATTTTATAAATCTCCAGCTTAAACAAGCGAAGCAATAATTCAATTTCAAGAGAAACACATTTCTATATCCATTTTAAACTAGTTCAAAACAAGTAAATTTCTGATCGATATCTGACAATTGCCATTTCTTGGCATTTCATCGTTCTTAAAACATTGGTTGGTTGCTTAGAAAGAATACAGTTGACGGCTTAGTTGGGCTTACTTGCGATAACAGAGTCAAAGCAGTTTTTAACCAGTTCCAAATGAGCTGGAAAACAAGTATACGTAAAAATATAAGTGAATAGCAAATTCAGCTGCACCATTCCCATTTATTTAGATATAGTCAGTACACTCAGCACTAAATCAAGTGATCAAAGTAAAATTTTCACTGAAAACCAATTTGTTTTCTATATTACAGAATATAGGGTTTATTTTGGCCTCTTAAACAGCAAAACTCAAATTTTCATCATATTTGTTATTGTAATATTTAGAATCTATTGCCTTTGCAGCTCAAAAATAAACAATATATCAATGCAATAAATGAAATTTATTATATCATCAGAATTTTTAACAAAACCATCTCAATACTTAGTAAGTATGAAACAAGAATTTAGGCTTAGAAGAATTTTTTTTATAAAATCAGAAATTTGTATTATTTTTGAATTTAAGATGTTCAATGAAGAGTTTGTCCAAATTAAATATTAAATAAAGTATTAGATTCTAAAACCCATACGAAATGTTTGCCACAAGCCTCGATCAACTATGGTGTGTTGAGGAAAATTGGCAACGTTGCTTTTGAAATAATTTCATATACCATAAGAAAAACATAGATTTTTGAGTACAGAAACTATATATTTATAAAAAAAAACTATGACATTCAATGAGTGATAAATATTGATGTGCTATTTTGACTGTTATGACTTTAGGAAAATTGGCAACATTGTTTTAAAAACAGTTTCGTAAACAACCAAAGGATAGATGAATATAAGAAAGTAATGTTAATATTATAAACATATTTTACATAATTATATCATTTACTAATATCCCATTAGTACTTTTATGATTTGAAGAAACTTGCCAACATTGCTTTTCTAATAATTGCATATAATACTAGAGAATGGTTTCTAGAGTATGAGATATAAATATTAATAATTAGCAGTAGTCGGTAATCTGTAATAAGTGCTGTCAAACGGGAGGTCATAGGTCATATAGAGCAATGCATATAACAAGGGGGGAAATCTCTACCCAACGAACTAAATAGCAACTGGTTTAGATGAATCGCCTATCCAAAGGCAGAAGTAAATTTTATCTTCTTTAAAAAATTTAAAATTCTTTTTATTTTTATGACTATTAATTAAATAAATTTCATTTCACTAGTAAGTGGAATTTATTTGAAAACTATACTAATTTTCTGCCTAATTTTCGTTTAGTGCTTAAGTTCGCCAAATGAAGCAATTTTGCTGCTTTTTATTTAGCATATTATTTAAAAAAAAATCTCAAGTATATAAAAGTATATAAAACATTCTTTATTATTTTCACGCAACTTCAAACTCATTTCGACCTGCTGACGATGTTGATATTTCAACTTAAATTAATTGCATACGCCTGCATTCAATTGTTCACAGGCGGCATGTTAACAAACGCAGTCGTAGGTGATTCTCAGTACATTTAAACAAATAAAAAAAATAAAAAGTATATGTATGTATCTAAATGAATGAAATTTCAACAGTACATACATACATAATCTACTTATTAGTGTTTATGCGCCCACCAACCAGACCGTTTGGTTTGAGTGCAAGCTCTTCTTTTTGGCATTTCTTTTTCTTTTTCATTTTATTTTTATTTTCTTTGTTGTGTTTTCAACTTCTGCCTTTTAGCATTGTCTGCCTTTTCCGGCTTTTCGGCTTACATACGTTTGGCATAAATTCGGGAAAAAAACTTAAATACAAACCGTTATCACTGTGAAGAATGCGATTTGTAAAAAAAATATATATTTACATAAATCAATACTTGTTGACAGTACAAATATAAACATTGAGCAACCCAGTAGTTGTGGTCAAATAATAATGGCTGGTAATAATGAGACAGGTGATCATATCTCTATTAGACCGTGAAACGCATATACATATATCGCAAAGTGGTTACTTCTGTTTAACTGCTTCAATTTTACTTAAAAAAAAAAAAAAGAATTAAAAAATATATATTTAAAGCGTAAACATCTGTATCAATTACCCAACTCATTACCTTTTCCATTACTTTCATTTAATGTTTTGGTAAATTTACAGCGCAGCACAATACCTTTACCCACTGGGCTGCTATCATCAGCAAATGTGTACTTACATTCATTTAACAAACAAATACTTGTATTTATGTAAATTGCGTATGTATATGTATGTATGTACAAGTAAACAAATATGTGCAACAGCGGATCGCTGACATTAATTCGAAACGCATGTAGGCGCTAAGTGTTGGGTGGGGCGTGGGGCTGGTAGCAGTGATATGGTTTTGATGGATGGACTGTTGATGCAATTTCAAACAAGAAAAAACGGCATTTCCAATGACTTATTGACATATGCAATTATTTAAATTGGAAAACATTTACATACATAAGATGTATGTATGAGTATTTGGGATTTTGTTTTTAACTTTTGGCGAGCATGTAAATTTGTTGTGCTTGCACATACATACATACTCTATGCATGTAGAGACGGACGCACAACAAAAAATTGTGGCATAAAATTAATTTTCTTATTTCCGGGTTAATTTGTATAAATGCTCATACATACATGCATTAACCTACTTTTCGGGTCACAAAGATTAATTGCATTTTTTTGTTTACATTTATTTCAAATTTGATTTTTTAACAGAACAAACCATCATTGCTTGTCCCGTCCATATTTATACAAAACTCAGTAGACTGTCACTACAACCTTTGTTCATCGTCAGCAAAGCGCTTTGAAGCTAAAATACTTTCTTTTAATAGACGGTGTGAGAGCTGGCTTAAGCCCGGCCGAGAAATATATCAAAGAATAAAATTTCAACGAGCACACATATGTCTACTAAGCTCTGGGGATTTTATTAGGATTCTTTGCCGATATGTCTTTCATTTTCGTTCCATTTTTAAGAAGTACCCTTCGTAAACCATTCAGAGACTCCATCAATAATCTCATTCATCAAGTCAGTTCAAGAACAATGCGATGACTGTAATGGTATTTGTGAAGATTTTCAAACGAGTTGAACAAGATTTGTTCGCTCCGTACCCTATACCAATGCTCGAAAGGGTCGTTATGTGAACAATAGTCAAAAGAGTCTGACTCAACAATTCAAGAAAGATATTCAGAGCCAGTTCAAAGACAAAGTGACCAAATTTGTATAACAATTTTTTTATATTTAAGATCCAAAGAAACTTGCTTTAACTCTCGCTATATCGAAGCGGAGGAATACACCTAAGATATATATATATATATATATATCCAACGCTTTGTAACCGCTGAAGCGATTTTCGGCCGAGCTCCTTCTCCAATTTGTGGTTTTACGTCTATGACAAATCACTACTGCTATGTATGTTTCCATAATACCAAATTTCACGTTTCTAGATTTTGACCTCAATCCTCATATCTGAACAAATCGGTTGTCTGTGAGCTATATGACATAATATTCCGATTTCGATGATTTTCACTACCAATATGCAATTCATTATGTAAGTGTTGTATACCAGGTTTCACGCTCTTATCGGAATTATGACCCAAAATCTGAAAAATCGATGTACATATGCTATAGTGGTCCGGTCTGCTCGGTTCCGACAAATAATCGTTTAAACGTATAGGTACATCTGCCTACCCAGTTTGGTTGAAATATCTCACTAATCGACTCAGTGGGTCTATCTCTTCTCCTTCTGGTACACACATACTCCGGACCTAAGTTAATATACCATTTCATGTACACGAAAGGTATAAAAATTAATATTCTATCATTTTGGATGTTGCTCAGACCTTAGCTCGAACCCTGGCCTTCCGAATGACAGTACGCAGTGTACTTAACAGACTCATCAAAATCAATGAAGATCTGTTTCGCAAAATTTTTATGCAAAAATTTTTCTTTAATCTCAGTTCAATGGTGTATGCTTGCCTTTGTGTGTTTTGCTTGACCAACTATGCTCATATGATCTCATCAGGTTTCGGGAATTTATCGTGTATTTTTATAGAAGTGAACTAAAAACGAGGTGATATAGTGCAATTTTCAGACAAAAATATTTGTTTGAATCGGGGCATACCGTGCATTTCAGGACCTTTATCTTGTCTTTTTGTACATTTACGGCAAAATAAACTGCGTATCAACGCAAACTGTCTATTAATGCTCTAAGAACGTGTTCCAGAAGATCAAGACTGTGATTTGTGAAAACCTACACTTGCGAAACGAGAATGCTGTCTCAAGAACTGTACGATTTTATACCACAAACAATGTTCTCAATATCGAAACTATTAGAAAGTTGATAATTTTTCACTGAACGTGACTCCATAATTATAATTATAATTTAATTCAAAGTACTTTTCCTTTCGGCTTCAAATAAATAACCTTGAAAGATAGCAATATCATAATTCAGAAATTGCACATTATATAAGTACTCAGAGATGCGTGGCAATGCACTTTATTCCACGAAAGGTGGATCTACAGAGATGACAACAATAACTGATTGTAATCTTAACAACTCACATATATATATTTTTCAAAGAAATACAATAACAATGGCAATGTGACCCTTACAGCCACACAAAATTTTATACCTCACGAGATCGCACAAGAATCTCAAGAACGCAGCATTTTTATCACCATATAACCTCTTGCCTCAGAACAATGGCTGTAGAGTGGGCAATTATCTTTCGAGACCGATCAAGTAGACAGCTGGGTGTCATCGGTAGGTAAACACCCACTTAAGATAAGAAAAAATCATTTGAGATAACTCAGCGGCACAAAAACGGAAAGTGACATAAATTAATTATGTTTAAAGATAAATGTATTTTTTTGTGTGTGTAATATACAAGAAGGAGATAAAATAAGAGAAAAAAAAAATCCCCAAACACACACTGAACACAACAGGACCAAAAAGAAACACACGAATACAACGTGGCATAAAAAAAATTGCGACATATCCTGCTGCGAAACAGACAAACCTGCATTGGAAGTTGCAAACGAAAAAAGTGGATCGAGGAATACATTCACACATGCATATGTGTATACGTTATATTCCAAATAAGTGCAGATGCTTGCGGGAGACTTTTCTGTTGGTACGAGCACCTGCCTTCCACACAATGACGTCGGTGATTTTCACATTTTTTTCTTCGTTCGCAAAAAGGATTTCGCCTCCACATTGAACGAGCAACCACCAGCAGTGCCATGGAGTGGGTTCTTGATAGCCAAACAACAGGCGCTGGTAATGCTATGAATTTGAATAGCCTTACGTACCTCCTGTCGATTTACCACACCGGCAAACAGATTCACCGAACACAATGGCTGTTGAAATATTACCGGGGGTAGAAGGAAGCTGTGAGAAGAGGTATACGAGTAGCCATTGTTAAATCTGAAATCAGGAAAGTGCATTGAAAAGGTGTGTAGAAAAATAAAAATAACAAAAAGTCCCTGAAGTACCTAGAAAAGGAAACAGGGTTTAAAGCCAACGATAAAGATATGAGCGGTTAAAAAATCACCGCCTTTCAAGAGCCAATCAATGAGATTGTGCTAAAAGTCACACTCAAATAAAAACCTACAAAAGGGTAGTTAAACAACGGATGTGTTATGGATATACTTTACATGTATTTACATATGTATTTATGTAATATGCAACATATATATGTAGGTGTCTTTATTAATGTGTATTTTTCACATTAATGTTCTCATACACATCTTCACCTACATAACTGACCAACAGATGTATGTACGCACTTGTGAGCTCCACTCTATGACCTCGAGTGGCTGCGAAATTTCACGCCAACCAAAAAAAGGCTTCACATTTATAGTGACAAAGGTATTGAGACAAATCGATTTATATAAACATCTGCATATATGTATGTGCGTATGAGAAAAGTTAACACGTCAGCGCGAAAAATTGCTCCCGCATGCATACACATGAGTATCGTGAGGTAACAAGAGACGTTTATCTGAAAATGCCTTTTTTAACTTTTTCGTTCTCTTTTACCATCACTATAACTGTATCAGCTTGATGAATGGAAATTCAAACTATCAAGTCATTTGGCGTTTAGTTTACTCGTTTTTGAGTTTTCCCGCCCACTGTGCTCATTATGGTTGTAAAGAGAGTTTTATTATAGAGGTACAGAACTTTAAGTTGCAATAAAAAAACTATGGATTATTCGATTGACATGAATTTTATTTATCCGAAAGATAATCTTGTGGCATTACATTTTAAATATGATTTCTGGTATATGACAGCCACGGCTGGCGCGGATGTAGTCCAATCTGGACGTCCAATTTTCGATGACTTTTTCCAACGTTTGAGGCCGTATATCAGCAATAACACGGCAAATGTTGTCTTCCAAATGGTCAAGCGTTTGTGGCTTATCCGCATAGACCAATTACTTTACATAGCCCCACAGAAATCACAAGATCTTGGAGGCCAATTCACAGGTCCAAACCTTAAATTAGGAGGTCACCAAACGTGTCTTTCAATAAATCTATTGTGGCACGAGCTGTGTGACATGTTGCGCCGTCTTGTTGAAACCACATCTCCTGGACATCATGGTTATTCTATTCAGGAATGAAAAAGTTAGTAATCATGGCTCTATACCGATCACCATTGACTGTAACGTTCTGGCCACCATCGTTTTTGACAAAGTACGGACCAATGATTCCACAAGCTCTTAAAGCGCACCAAACAGTCAGTTTTTCCGGATGTAACGGTGTTTCAACATACACTTGAGGATTACCTTTACTCCAAATGCGGCAGTATTATTTGTTGACGTAGCCATTCAACCAGAAGTGCGCTTCATCGCTAATGGACGTAGTGCGCGATACGTTTTCCGCACAGAACCATTATTTTCGAAATAGAATTGCACTATTTGCAAGCGTTGTTCAGGCGTGAATCTATTCATGATGAATTGCCAAACCAAACTGAGAATAAATCACTTGACAGCTGTTAAATCGGTCGCCATCTTGAAAAGTAATGCCAACTTAAAGTTCTATACCTCTATAAAAAACACCCTTTATAATGTAAGATTTTTATATACTCAAGCCAATAACAGTGTGCTTCTGAGTGTCAGTATATATTTTTTCAAAGTCATAAGTCATTGATTGCGCCTCCTTCTCACAACTATTGGGTATAAATAACTTGACAGTAGAGTAAATTTGGCGAGTAGCGAAATTATTATAGGAATTAGTCTAAGTTTGATAGCTGTTTTACAAAATTTTTATTTTGATCAATGCTGAAAAAGGAAAAATTGTGAAAAAATAATACGAAAATGTCTAAATATTTTTTTTAATAAACCAATGAAGATTTTCTGACAACTTCTAGATTTTTGTTTAATAATAGCAGTAATCTTTTGCCACCAGGTTGCAAAAGAACATAAAGTTGGTTGTCGAATAATATATAAATCAACAATAAAAAATAAGCAAGTCGAAATGACGTAAGCATGTTTAAGCAATAAGAGTATTCTTTTCCACCCGACCAGCAAAAGACCGTCCGGATTGCTTATTTTCAATTGGCTTATAATTTGCATTTACTTTACAACTCTGGTGTTAACTGTCAATATACAAGTATACAAGTATAAAATTTTGTGAAATTTAGTTATTGCGAAAAATATTTGGTAAACAAATATATTTGGTTAAGCATAATAATTATGAACTGAGTGTGTACTTTTTGCACAGATTTTATTTAAATTTTTTTTTTTAATAAACTATGATCGGCGATTTTGCTCACTGTTTAATTTTGAAGTGTCACTGAATTTTGAATTTTGATTGAAATTTCCCAAGAGTTTGACGTTGTTGAATAGCACCACTTTTTTATTGGGCAACACTATTAGTCAGGTTGGGTATTGTTTAAGCGATTTCAACTCAAACAGGTGAAATTAACTCAAGTTTTTTATTTTGTGTTGTTCTTTTTTCATGTTATTCGATAACCTACCTAACGTTCTTTCCAGTAGCATTCTACATAAGCTATCTTTTTTTCAGTAACAGCCAGGCAGCGATTAAGTCACTTGGCTCGGGACATAGTGAGCTAATGCGAAGTGGAAGAAACTTGCCTGGCAAGACATGACCAAGCAGACTCTTCCCGACAAGGAAAGCAACTCAAAGAATCCACTTATAAGCGATCTTAATATGGAATTAAGATGGAATCACATTGCTAACTGCAAGATATCTGTAAAAACTTGACCAAATCGCGATCGGCGAAATAAACTCTCTTAAAATGTAGGACATCTCTAAGGTTTTAGGAGTCTTAACAGACCTCTGCTGGATAGGACGACATGCAGCGGCGTTAGGTGTGTCTTTTAGAGGATGTTGAAGAATATGCAAGAAAGAAACGGTATTTGATGTCTTGTGTGACTGCTCTGCGTTGGATAGAGTTAAGTTCCAATATCTAGGAGCTGCTTACCTCGTTGATTTGATAGCAGACATCAAGGTAAAAAAATATTTAATGAAATTTATAAGGGAATCAAGGTGGACGGCTAGTGAAGCTCAGTGATTGGGCATCACAGTGTGCCTACTCTGGCCTAAGTGTACTGATGCTTCCACATCAATAGCCGCTCCAACCTAACTTAACCTTTTCGGAATTGTTCACTTTGTTTTGATTTTCTTTGACCAATTTCACTACACGAGCAGATGTTTTTATAGATAACAACTGTACGTTGTTACAATGTGAAAACACTAACCAAAATCAGCGCTTTATTAATTACGTACATAATCTTTCAATCTCTATGTAAGTGATATCTTCAGAGCCCAAGCAGATTGCACTATGGTTGAAGAGCTCAAAATCCTTTGCGAAACGTTCGTCAATCTGGCGTTACTAAACTGCAGATGCTGTAGCAAGAGTAATTCCTGCCTACATAGACTTGGTTTTCCATCAGTAATGTGTGTTTTTTGTTGGTTTTAGTAGATTGTAGAAACAATTCTAGCAATCACTGACTGACTTTTACAGTGATCAATTAGACTATATTTTCCAATGAATTAGCTATGTTGGTAGTCCTCAATGAAAATTTTCTAACTACGCTAATCAGGAGATAAAAGAGGAAAGATGTAGTACAGAAAGTGTACCATTACAACGGGGCTAAATCTGATCTAAGTGGAATCGATGACCACGCATCGGTTAACAATCAAATTTAACCTACCCCATCCCAATTTTTTAACTCCGTCAAAACAGCTCCGCATTTGTGCCTTATGGAAAATAATCTCTGATCTATTCGCTGGATAAATTATATTTAGAGAGAGGGTTTGCACGGCTGTTTCAAGGCTAACGGTTTTCTGATAACTAAGTATCACACCTCTTGTTTGCCATCCTTTCACTTGTGTTCCCTTTTTATATCTTTCATGAACATGAAATGGTCTAAAGTATGTTAATACAAAAAGAAGAAGGTTTAAATCCATTAAAATTTTTACCGATTTCAACGGAAAGACGAGCTGAGTTGATTTAGTGAAGTCCGTGTGCTTGAACGGAAAGTCTCTCAGTTTTTAGATATTTGAACGAAATTTAGTATTCAGGTGAATTTTTGGAATGTATTAATTATTTGTCGGAACCGGCCAAATCGATCGATTATATCATATAACTCCCACACAACCGATTTGTACAGATATTTGATTTCCGGCCATAAATACTGAAATAAAGCATTTAAGATCATGAAATACAGTATTCTACTCACATGAAGTAAACATTGCTACTGCAAATCATTAAAATAAGAAGAATATTTCATAAAGCCCCCATACAACCTATTGTGCAGATATGTGATTTTGGTTCAAAAATCCTTGAGAAAAACATCTAAACATGTGAAATTATACATTAATATATATTTATTTTTAATTTTTCACCTGTATTGCACCGCTGTTCCAATACAAGTAAATATAGTCTGTTATCGGTGGCAGGACATACACTATTGCTGACCCTTAAACGATTTTCATAAACGACTTTTCCTGCATACAAACATACATACATAAATGCAAAAAAATGTACATAACAACAACTACAAAATTGATCAAATAACCATTTGCACAAACCAATCGAATGAGATGATGAGTGTCGGTGTTGGTACCTGTGAGCCAACGCACACAAAGTGACAAACTCATAAAAAATATATATACGAAAAATTCAACTTTTCGACTATGCACCACTGAGTATATTGGATAAGTGTTGTAATTGCTGTATTCAACTATCTTCACTTATCCAGATACGCTATGCTCAACGACATACCGCTGTGCTCTGCATTTCATCGACCACTCGTACACTCTGTGTGGTTTTTGAGCTCTGGCAGTGCTTATCGTGTGTACTCGCCTACACAAACACACACATACTCCTGCTTTTGCACATATGTACTCACCATTGTTAACAGGATATGCATTGCTATTTGTGTGTTGACGGGACGGCAATTGTCCTTTGGTTGAATTTACAATATCGATTTGTTACCTGTTTATCTTTGGTAAATGTATGTGTTTCTGTGTTGTACATACATATGTTATGTATGTATGTATGTTTGTTATTATTTTTGTACTCGCACTTGTGTGCCTTCCCTGTCTCGTCGAGCAGGTGTTCACTTGTTTTGCAATTTATTTTCCACACCTTTGTGCAAGCGATTTTTATGACCTGTTGCAATATTGGAAATTCCATCGGTTACAGTTTAGGGCATGAAAGGAAGTGAAAAGCCATTCAGCCAATACATTTACAAATAAAACAAATAGCAAAAGGAGAAGATAAGAGATATGGAGAAAGCCAAAAAGGTTCGCAAGGTCCTTAAGCCATAACTATTTGTTTCAAGCGTGAAATTTCACAGTTTTTCTTATTTATTCAATTGACAAACAATAGAAAACCGGCACTTTTATGATTGCTACACGATTTACGAGCGTTGCAATGGGTATTTCATCGTTTATACATACATACATACATCATGCTCGTATATATATATATGTGTGTGACTGTTTGCGCTATTATTGACATTGACATCAATAATTTTAGTGTGTCCTTTATTATTTTCAAATATTTGTTTAGAAATTAAAAGGTTTTAGGTTTTAGAATTTCGTTGGTAAAGAAAATTTGCTTTTCTTTTGTTTGCTTTCATTCATGAAAATGCTCACCTGCATTGGATATGGATGTATTTGTACATATGTATATGAATTAATGATTTATGAATGACTACAGTCTGGCGAAGAAGCACACAATACATACATATTGGATGGCGTATCCTTAGGTGACGGAATTATACATCGCACTAATGGAAACCATAAATCCGTCTAGAGGTTTTGAATTTCTTTCAATAATTAACACACCACTACAGAAATAATTTTCCTGACCTTTCATGCAACTTGTAAATATTCATTCATTTAAATAATTCTGTAAAAAATACTGGGACATTATGAAACAAAGCAGGTTTGTTACGTAAATACGGCGATCAACAGTCTAGCCTGTCGAATATTCAAGCTAAATTAACTAGTCGCTAGCGTGTAATAACGAGCAAATAAAAAAGTTCTCAAAATATCACTTAAATAGAGTTCAATAGAAATTTTTAAATAAAATTAATTGTTATATTCAATAAAAAATGAGAAAAAAAAAATATTTAAAAAATTCTGAGAGTAAGTAAATTTGTTGCTAAGCTGTGATGAAAAGTTACAATAAATCAGAGATGGTTTATCCGTTGAGTCCAATTTCAGATGACTCGTTCGAGCATTTCGACTGGTAACTGACGAATGACACGCGATGCTTTGCTCCAAGGCCTGAATCGAAACGAGATTGTCCGCATAGACTTAAGAGTTTACATATTCCCACAGGAATAAGTCTAACGGTGTGATATCACACGATCTTGGTGACCAATCGACCGGCCCAAAACTTGAAATTATCTGCTCACCGAAGTGTTCTCTCAATAAATAAATCCATTGATTGTTGCGCCGTGTTGTAAAAACCAAATGTCACGGAGATCACGAGTTTCAATTTCAGGCATCAAATAGTCCGTTATCATGGTGCGATAACGGTCGCCATTGATGGTTACGTTCTCATCGGCATCATTTTTGAAAAAATATGGACCCATGATAAAACCGGACCACAAACCACACCAAACCGTTGTTTTTTCTGGATGAAATGGCAGCTCTCGAATCTCTTCAGGCTGCTTTTCGTCCCAAATGCGGCAATTTTGCTTGTTTACATACCCATTGAGCCAGAAATGGGCCTCATCGCTGAACAAAATTTGGCTTGAAAACGTCGGATCTTTTTCAATTTAAGATCTCGACGTGAAATGCGCCAAGTCGTTTCATACGTCAGTCCGAGTTGCTGCGAATAGTGCCGAATCGAGTCTCCACGGTCTTCGTGTACACTCTCAGCTACGGCCGCTATATTTTCTTCACAGCATGCTGGATGTGATCTATTCGGTCGAATATTATCCAATAACGAATGCTGGGTTTCAAGATGAGTGATGGTGTTGCGAGTAGTACGTTCAGTAGGCCGATTATGTTGACCATAAGTTGAGCGAAGCGCACGAAACAAATTCTTTACAGAACGTGAATTTTCGTAATAAAGTTGAATGATTTGTAAACGTTGTTCAGGCGTGATGAAATGCCAAACAATAGTGGACAAAATTAACTTGACAGTTTGATACGACTCACGCGTGATCTGTCAAAAAAGGCTATTGAAAAAAGGGACCTCTTCTTGGATCACCCTTTATATTTTTTTCTTAAATATTCTTGAATATTTTCAGGATTAGATATTGAAAAAGAATGGATTGTGGGATGAAGCCATGTGTAGAAGCTCACACAAGTGAGAAAAGTTTTTCACCTTTGAGTGGCCAGAAACGATTCTTTTTTATTCCGGTCCTAGACAAAGTATCCTCAGGGTAGCCAACAAACACACATTTAGAGGCGAACTAAAGTGAGAGGACGTACACATCCGCGGTTGTGCTTAGGGTATGATACCCACAACTTGCTCCAATGAAAGATTAAAATATGCCTCGGTTGAGAGACCCTTTCCTTTGAAGACAACTCCTTCAAATGTTTTAAAGATCACGATTTGAGGTCATGCATTTGAATTATGCGGTCTTTTAATTGGAAAGGTGCCGCTGCCCAGTTGGTTGATATCCTCATATGACTAAAAGCTGCCTTCACCGAGGTCCAAAAGTGCAATGGACGGGATAAGAACAGAAGAAGGTAGCACCTAAATCTATTACAGGGGCCCTATAAGGCAGCGCTAATGGTGTTGGTTTTATGGTGGGAGAGAAACTCCATCGTCGAGTACTGGAATTCACCCAGGTGGATGAACGACTAGCCATAATCCGCATCAAAGCGAAGTTCGTCAACATTTCACTGTTTTGCCCTTACGTCCCGACGCAAGAGAAGAACAACATGGCTAATGATGCTTTATAGCGATGCCTCAGGGTGGTAAGAAAGTGGGCAAGTAAGGTTCGACGAACAGTCCTCTACTCAACTTCACCCTTGCACTCATCAGCTTCTCGATATAGGAGAGCTGTGGAATGGCATTTTAAGCTCCCTACATACTGCCGCTACAGAAACAGTTGGTTTTCGATAAGGCAAAATATCGAACTGCAGTCGAGGGAAAGCAGATTGGTTAACTCGCAACGTTGTGGTCGACCACAACACGTGCGGGGAAAGATACCGAGAGCTGAATAGGGAGGTGAAAAGCATTTACAGACAAAAAAAAGAGACCGAAATGCGTGAGTATGAGGGGCCTGAGAAGATGACCCACAGGGACAATGCTCTAAAAAAAACTGCGGTGAATTTACTGAGGGTTTTAAAACCGGAGAAAATCTAGGTAAAAATGAAGGAGAAAATCTGGTACCTATGTCCAGAGCATATTGAGTTTATTGAAAAAACACTTCTCTATGCTGTTGAATTGAATAAATTCACCAGTTATCAGATATTATTATATCTGAGGGTAACTTCTTTGAGGGGAACAAAACAGAAATTGATGAATAAATAAATATTTCTTACAAAAATTTGAAGTCTATAAAATTAATCTGATTGCTATTGCATCATTTTTCCTAATATTTCAATATATTTTCGATCAAGGTGAATGTTAGTTATCATTGATGAGGCAAAGAAGATTGTGGAGTTTATCAAGGCCCACATTGAAGGTCATCAAAATATAGCCTCAATGTTAAAATAAATTCGGATCGGACAACGAAATTGATAACAAAATTCAAGAGCTAATACCGGTTATTGATATAATTATGTGTTCGTATATACTATACTTGAGTTTATCAATGCATTTCGATATTTTTTTTAGGTTATAACAAATACTGGTCTACTTTGGTCTGAATTCCAAGGTCTTATTACGTTAACTTACCCAAGATAAGGCAATTGATAGTTATATCTGTACATAAGTGTTATTCATAGAAATATTTTTTTTATACAATAAACACATAAAATCTATAATACTTAAAATTTTCGTGAAGACATTTTGTACTAGTCCTGATTGTCGCCACTTTTGTGTCTATTTTATTTAGAAATTTAGTATTTTCTTTTGCAAATTTTCAACAACTAAAAATCTCCAAAAAATATATATATATAGAAAATCATTGCAAACTAAATAAATGCAGTTAAATGCAGTCAAGCTTGATCATCTTTATTTTTGTCTACATCAATGTAAATTCCTTAGCAGCTTTGCTTGATGGGACCAACCCATGAACCATGAACACGAGCCACTATCCCACTGCCGAGAGTCAGTGCATTTTTTTTTTAATTTGTACAAAAAAGTTGTAATATGAAAATTCATGGCACATACTTTGCGTATGTAAATATGTACATGCGGATATGCATTCTGCTTGTTTGCAGTTACAGCTTCAGCTGCAGCTATCAAGGCAAACGGGCAGGCAATTGTTAAGTGGCAGCGCGTGCGATTAAATTATTTATGAGTTGAGCATTAAACGTGATTCTAGCGTAGAGTATTTATAATATTTTTTCCATTTATATATTTATTTTATTTTGCATATATTTTTATTATTTATTATTATTATTATTGTTTTTGCTGTTGTTGCGATGAATGATTTTACTAAAATTTTTCTCAATTAAATGTGATAACTGCATTCCTATTCAATCATACTGTAACATAGATTGAGTATGTGTGATTGAGTGTAGGATTTATTTTATTGTTATTTTTATTTTTCTATTTGATATATGTATGTATTATGACTGCCCGCTGTCGAATAGGCGCCAGTTCAATGACATCGCCATCTAATCCACAGCCACAGCGATAGTGGCAAGCCCAGTGAGCCAATTAAAATAAGGCGAGGATTAGTGTTAGACGTCGTTGTAGTGTGCGTAGGCAAAAAGCTTTTGTATGAAATGAAAATAAAATAAAATAAAATAAGAGAAGCATTTATTAGTAGGAGAAAAAAAGAAACAAACTGAGGAATTATGCAAATCTTCGCCTGGTTTAGTTTGCATTGCGGAAATTAAACAGGCGCTTTGCTGTCAATTTAAAGTCTTTATGTTTCTGCTTATATGTCAGTGGAGCAGTGCTAGTATGTTCATATATTCATGTAATACCACTGATATTATATGACAAAAGCTAGTTTCAATTTTAGTCTTTTATTATTATTTTATTATTTGTATCGCAGCATAAAAAAAAACAATATATTGAAAAAAGAATTTAGATTTTTCATATTAAAATTTCAATAATGCCTTTCATCATTTGTCGGAGCTGGCCAAATCGGACCACTATAGCATACATGCGACCGATTTTTCAAATTTTGGATCATAAACCCGTACCTAAGAACGTGAAATTTGGTATACTACACATATATGTTGAGGTGGATATTGGTTTTGAATATCATCGAAATCGGAATATTATATAACATAGCCCCCATTCAATGGATTTGTTGAGATATGAGGATTTGGATAACAATTTTTTTAAAAAAGCGTGAAACGTGATATTCTACAGACGTAAATTCAAGTTGATGTTGATACTGAAAATTATCAAAATCGAATTATGCAATTTGCAATTAATTTGATATATTCATGAAAGGTATTTATAAAGACTTCGGCATGACCGAAGAGAGCCGCTCTTTCTTGTAATAGCTAACTAATTTAAACAAAAATTTTTTACTACTAAGTCTTTCTTTAAGCCCTCCAGTGTAATTTTTATTTATTTTAATTTTCATAACAGATGATATAAATCAGCCGAATTATAAATCTCAGTCGATCTTGATCCCATTTAAATACATATACAATCTCTCATCAAAAAGTCCTTTAACATGAGTTCAGATGTACAGAAATTTTTTGTACCTAAAAGCTTTCAAAACAGGTTACAACTCTGCTGAATTCAAAATTTTACTATTATCGCGTTCTCTTGAACCCACACAAACACAAAACTTCATCTAAATCTAGAGACCCAGCATTAATTATTAGATAATAGACTTGGCGTATTTTACGGCGAGATCTTAAATTGAAAACGTACCAAATACAGCTTATGCGAGAACTAAAGCCGCTCGACCTTCCCAGCCGATATCGCTTCGTTCTATGGTCTCTTGAAAAGTTCCAAGAAGATCTGACGCTTTATACCCAAATTTTGTTCAGCGATGAGGCCCATTTCTGGCTCAATGGGTATGTAAACAAGCAAAATTGCGTATTTGGGACGAGGAGCAACCTGAAGGGAATCAAGAGCTGTCATTTGCTCCAGAAAAAACAACGGTTTGGTGTGGTTTGTGGGCCGGTGGGATCATCGGTCTATATTTCTTCGAAAATGATGCCGGTGGGAACGTAACCGTCAATGGCGACCATTATCGCACCATGATAACCGACTATTAGATGTCTGAAATTGAAGCTTGTGATCTCCGCGGCATTTGGTAAATAAGTCATAAAGACGTCGCCATTTCCCACACATTGCATCAATCAATGGATATATTGGGAGAACACTTCGGTGAGCAGATAATTTCACGTTTTAGGCTGGTCGATTGCCACCAAAATCGTGTAATATAACACCGTTAGAGTTTTTCCTGTGGGGATATGTAAAGTATAAAGTCCATAAGGACAACACCGCTTCGATTCAGGCCTTGGAGCAAAACATCACGCATGTCATTCTGGTATGGTAACCCACTAAGCTTGAATATAAGACAGTGCTTTTGCAAAGTTCAATAAGCGACCGTAACTCAACTTGGCAAACTTTAGAATGGAAAAAGGGTTGGTTGAGTAAGTCAAAGACCACATTAGAAGTAAATCTGTTGCTTTTTTTACGATAATTGCGAACGATGGCACATGTACAGGAAAAAGGTAATGACCGCTGCAGCAGAGAGAAGTGAACTGAAGCTGAGCGGGTAGCAGTCCGTAAAAGGTGACTGACACTTGCGTGCGAAATTATAGGAACACATTGCCCTTTAGCAAGGAATATCAACTTTTCGGTGTATATTTCTAAAATGTAGTCAAAACTCCTGATAAAAATCCATTAGACGCACGAAGGTGACTTAGAATTACAGATCGTTCCATTTCTTGATATAACATCAAGGCTATATATATAAAAACTTAACCCCTGTTTATAATGTTTTAACTTCAAACAAATCATACATGTCAATGTCCCAAGACCCGTTAACTCCTTTGAAGATACAATAAATCTTTTTTTTTTCACTGAAGTCACAGCACAAACTGTCGCACATCACGCTTCAAAAACTTTTTATAGAGACAGCGCGAGTTCCATACCAACACTGTTCCCTAGTGAAATGAAGCAAAAGATTTGAATTATAAATGAAATGCAAACAAAAATGCACATTTTACTGCGCCAACGAAGAAATGAACGCAAATGAGCCATGGGGTTTGATACCGGTAAAGTTTGAATGTTTATGTCTACCCAACTAGCTGCATACGTACGTTCAATGGACAAAGGGGTGGAGCAGCAAGTAATGAGCGCAAATTCAAAGAATCGACAAATGAGCGCAGTCAAAAGACAGCTGGGACATACATATATATGTATGTACATATGCATTTATAATCCCAGTACGCATGAAACTAACCTTTTTCCAAAGTTAGAGCAATAATGTAAATATCAAATGGATATCCAACATGTTTCTCTACCAAACCAAAGCGTAAAAATTGTGTGTGAATTGTGAAATTTTCTTTTATTGAAATAAAAACAAAGAAAAGCGCTTGAATCGAGTTGGATCTCCAATTGACCTCAAACCAATTTCCAACAGAAATGTTTATTGGGATTCTACACCCGCAAAACTTGAGCACATTTGTGTATATGTTTATTTGTGTGCATGTGCAGACTAACAGCTTTTAGTGATGTGCTCTTGTGCAGCTGCAACTTGCACTGTTTATGCGATAAACTGTCAAAGTTGATGATAACAAAAACAAAAATAATAAAACCAAGCGTGCGCGTGTTGCAACAAATTGTTGGGCGTCGAGTTAGTTTTGCGCAGCGACTGTGTGTCGCATATCGAGTGAGAAAAAATGGGGAGTTGAAAGTTTTAGTACTTGGGGAAATAGAAATAGCGTCAGTTGTAAAAATTTAATAGAAACAAAAAAACGCAAGCAGCACAAGTGCTGCAACAGTTGCATGCAACAGTTTAATGACTGCTGAATGGTGGGCAAATTGAATCAAGCATGTGGCCTCAACTTGTGGTAATGTGAACACATTTGGCTTTATACTACAATATATACAAATGGCTCCGCTTTTGGAGTTGCGTTTCTCCTATGTCACTAAACTCAAAGTACTAAGCAATAATTCTGAATTTAAAGGGAAACTGAGAGTGCGCATTCAGAAGAGTCGTAAACAGCACCCAAAAAGTATACCATCATTATCCATTGTCGAAGGATTTAAATCAGACATTTCTATAGTCTCAGGGAGTAGTAAATTCCGTCTGGCAGCTTGCGTATAGAGAGTTGTTGATGAGAGCTCCCGGAGAGTGACAACGAGATTTGAGTTGAGGCTTAAAAATTGGGTATATAGAGATCATACGTATCACGTATGAGAAACTTTTATTTCCTGTTAAAAATACACTCAAAGGGCTTGACATTCCCTGCTGAGTGGCAGCCGCAATTAGAAAAATTTAGTTTATTTAATTTTGTATATTGGTCGGATCAGGACTCGAACATGGCCTTTCGAATGGCAGCACGCACTGCTAACCACTTGGCTATTGCGGCCGCCCATATCAGATACTCGTCTGATATTTATATTATGTCCACATAAGGGTCAAAAATAAAAATCCTGCAATATGGGTGGTAGCCATATTTCTGGATCTAGTCTCCATTAAAATTATCATACCAAACTAGTTTGGTTACAAGGCGGGCCAGTCAACAAAGGTTCGACGTCGAAAGGCTTCAATCACAACAGCCAGCCGAACTATTTTCTTATTGACTGCTGCTCTCTGAGAGCACTCATTAGCAACGCGGTATAAGAGATCTGTGAGACGGCATTTCAAGTTCCTTATGTATAGCTGCAAGCGACACTATTGGTTTTCGACAAATCCAAAAGAATAGCTGGTGCAATGAGGATTGTCGTGTAGACAGTGGAGAGAAGACACCTCGCTACGTTGCGATCGACTGCAACGCGCTCTATGTGGCAAAGACACTGAGAGTTGAAATAGAATTCGAGACGCATTTGCTGACAAAAAAAGCGAGAGGACGCAACGCGTGAGAAGCTGAGAATTACAGAAGGCTTCAAGACTGGAGCATACTTATGAGTATGAAGCGCTTGGGAACTGACGGACAAACGGAATATTCGAAAATTCTCTGCACAGAAACTGAGACTTACAGAAGGCTTCAAGACTGGAGTATACTTATGTAAAACGCAAAGAGGGGGATCTATCGACCAGAGTACACTGAATTTATGGAGAGAAAACTTTCCCTGCAAGATGGCGAACCCGATTCCTCAATCGATGACGATGGATCATACCTTTCATTACCCGAAAATAACACAGCGGTGGAGTCGATAGCTTACCTGAAAAAAGACCCGTGAGAAAAGGATCGAACCAAACCAGCTCTTTGTCGATTGTAAAGCTGCCTTCGACACCACGAAAAGTAGATGCTCCGAGATTTCACATCTTCTATCGTGTGACTTACGAATACTGCAGACGATGAAACGATGAGTTGTACGAGTTATACGACGTCTTTGATATTCTTCAGCGATATAAGTCTACGTTGGCTAGGATATATCATCCAAAAGGGTGACAAAATTTCAGATTCGGAAATTTTTTTTAGCAGTAATTTACGCTTGAGCCAGAGAAAGGGCTGTACTCCGTTTGAGAGATCAGTCGGAGAAAGATCTAGCTTCCGAAGAAGTTAACTTTAAGAGATATCAGCTTTATTCTAAAGGAAGTGAATGATGATTCTAAAGTTACTGCCCCAAAAATAATCGAAAACATCGCAAACTCAAAAAGAAAGTGTGTCCATTTAAGAACAATTCGAAGAGCTCTGAACGATTACGGCTTCCACAGTAGAATGCCACGTAAAAAGCTTCTTATTTCTAAAAAAAAGAATCGTAAACTTCACTTGGAGTTCGCTAAAGCACATTTAGACAAGGGAATGGATTTTTGGCAAAAAGTCTTGTTTACAGACAAATCGAAGTTCAATATATTCGGCAGCGATGGAAGAGCAAAAATTTGGAGAAAAGAAAATACTGCACTTAACTCCATAAATATAGTACAAACAGTAAACCATGGTGGCGGCAACGTAATAGTTTGGGGAGCGGTTGCGGCATCTGGAGTTGGAAAGCTTGTTTTTATTGAGGGTAATATGGATCGGTTGAAATATAAGTTATTGTTGGAAGATATTCTGAAGCCTTCGGTGGACAGTTAAGAGCTTAGCGCAGGCAGGATCTTTGGACTGGATAACGATCCAAAGCATACGGTCCATATTATTAACGATTGGTTGTTTTATCATGCTCCAAGGCAACTACACACACCAACTCAAAGCTCAGATTTGAATATTATTGAATATGTCTGCGAGGGATTTGAGCGAAAAATTAGAAAAAATCAGATTTCCAGCTCAGCATTACTCAAAGAACGTCTTATTGAAGCTTGGGGCAGTATTAATCCCTCAGAATTGACAAATTTAGGAGCTTCGATGTCACGAGGGCTTCAAGCTGTTATTGATGCAAACGGTGAACCAACTAAATACTAAAATTATCGGGTTATCTGATATTAATCAAAGTTTTTGGGCTAAGATAAGTTATGTATGTACTGTTTGTAGACTTTTGTCATTGTTGGATTTATGTTTTACTATTTTATGTTACAAAAAATATTTTTGCTTGTTTTTTATGATCAGGGAAAATAATTGAAATAAACAGTATCGTTAAATTTTCCAATAAACCTTTTGGACTTTCAATTCGACGAAAGCAGGGGTATTTGTAGACTTTTGTAAGCCAATGTATATTTACTTATATAATTCAAATTTCATAACGTTTTTTTTGCCAGAAAATCCTCCATTAAGTATAACCAGTTTATGCCTATATGATTTTTTTATGAATGAATAGTTTTCAAATTTATAAAATCTTAGAAATCTCCTCACGCACAACTTGGCAAACCTGTGAAAAAAATAATATATACATAAAATAATATGCATACGAGTGTACTAATGTATGTATTAAAACCAGCAGCTGAGCAAACCTCCTGTTTGCCGACGTCGCATTCTTTTGCTTCATGCTTTACTTGGATCATTACTGTTATTGTGTATATAATATCTTTTGTTATCCGTCTTTAGCGAGCTGTTGTTACGAAATTTTTTTTTTTTTGTTTTTTTTTTTTTGTTTCTTTTTTTTGTTTCTTTTTTTTTGTTTCTTTCAACCATACCTTGCGGTCGATTTTTACTTCTTAACGCCCATAAAAGGAATTGGCAACAATATTTCGCATGAATAAGCGTATTTCCAGCACTAATAGCAGCAACAAAACAACAAGAAACAACAACAACCATATATGGTCAGTGCACTGCGTGACGCACGCATGCACATATGTATGTATGTACATAAATACAAATTTATATATATTTATTGATTGTCTAAATATTGCCTTGTATTTATGTACATATGTTACTATGTAAGTAAGTTTCGAATAAACGGTTCTCTCGCCTCACAAATCATTGCATTGGCGGACCATATGGCTTGACTGCCTTCCTAGTGATATATAGCTCCACATATGCAATAAATAAATGTAAATATTAGTATTTCCTTTTGTTTGTTGTTTAGCTGTTGCACACATACACACATACGCGCACACTTCACATTGGCCATGACCATTTTTGTGGCAAGGGAATACTTTATGCAACAAGAGTGCTTACTTCAAGAATTTTAATGGATTCTCCAGTTCCTTGGCAGTTCACATATACTACATATGTATGTATGAGTGATTGTATAGAGTTCATGTCGATTCAGACTCTTACCCTTAACGACAAACTGTAGTTTTTAATACTCTTATGTCGATTCATTTGTAATTCCTGAAATCACCGTCATACCTTAAACGGTAATGTCTAAATGATGTTTGTAACGGGAAAACAAATCTTGAGCATTTTTTTTTGCCAATTTGGATAAATTACAAAACATTTCCGTATTGAGAGTAGGCAATGGGGATAAATTGAATAGAATTGGAAATGAAGGTTCTCAATTCGTCACGTTTTTTTTTATGTATGACCAGAGTGCACCGATTTTGATAATTCTTTTTTATTTTTTAAGGGCATGCTTGAAATTGGTCCAATCGAGAGTTGGAAAAAGTTTTAGCCAGAAAGGTCATTTCCGCCACATCCCTGTATCACATAATCCAATTTTGATAATTCGCTTTGTATTGGATATAGTATATTTTGAGCTTCGATTCGACAGAAAGTTGGAGGAAAAAATTTCAATCAAAGGGGTGGTAAAGAGCAAGATGTTTCACTCATATCAATGTATGATCACGAATAGACTTTTACGGAATAGTATAATTTGGATCATAATTCTTTTTTCGTATTGGATATGGCATACTTTAAAGTTTATCACACAGAAAGTTGGAGGAAAACATTTCAATCAGAGCGGTAGAAAAGAGTGATAATTATTGATTTCTACGTTGACCATGCATAACGTTTTATGAAGTAGTCCGATTTTCAACTACTTTATTTTTCATTGGAGAGCGTTTACTTCGAAAAAGATCAAATATAAATCTGAAAGAAGAATTCCGACCGTAAGTGAAGGAAAATGGAGATAATTCACTGATCTAAGGTATAATTATGCATGTCTTCTTATCAGAAGGTTCGATTTTGATAATTTTTCTTTTATTAGATATGGCGTACATGGAAACTCGGGTCCCTTATAAAATGAAAAATATTGAACAGAAATTCGTTCCGTAAAAGTGAGAAAATTGTGTGATTTATTGTAAACTATAATTTACGAAAAAAGTAATAAGAAATGAAGCACGTGGTAATTAGTAGATTGAAGTCAATTAAAAAATTTTAAATAAAATTAAAAAAAAAATAAAATCTCCGACATAACTAAAAAGCTAAATATAATAAATAATAAGTTCTTAAACTAACACAGTGAAAAATTTTTCAGGTCGTCGTTTCGGGCAGTTTAGCTGCCGTTCGGACTTTATGACCTAATACATTTGTTGGCTAAAAGTCTGCTATATCTCGGTTAACCATATGGAATATTGTCTTGATGAATTGAAGATATTGCCTCAAAATCGCAAAAAAATGTACATTTCTCTGTTAATTAAGCAACAATTGCCAAATCCTATGCCCGAGAGTATGTTTTGCACTGTGCAATGAAAGTTATCTGAGTAATTCTAAGTCGGTGCCTCAGAAAATAGGCTAAATAATTGATTACATGCAAATTTGTTGTGTCTGTGAATAAAATTTTTATTTTAGAAATCTTATAACACATACAGAATTCTTATTCCATTTTCGCTTATAAATGTTTAAGAATAAGGCAAGAGGGATATCAATAGTGATCAGATTATCTACAGTTAGGCTATTCTGACAACCACACAATATCTCTCAAATTTGAAGGGTTTTGGCTTTTTATTATTATTATTCCCAACGGTTTGTCCATCTCCCGCCCAGAATCACGATGAGCATGAGTTTGTTTAGTGTCGAGCACTAAAAAAGTTCAGATACGGAACAAACTTTCATCAGCTGATTTTTAAATAAAATTTAAGTCAAATGATTAGTTGAGAGTCGACAAAATTGTTTTCTTAATATGAAAAAGCGAGTCAAATATGTCAAATGTGCTTGAATGAGAGTTGAAATCAAGACACAAACAATGCAAAGGCTCGTGAAATTCAAAATTCGTTTTACAAGTTTTCAGAAATAAGGGGCAAAAATGACTGGACATTCTAAACGACACATTTAATTTTATTTAAGAGAGAATGAGCGGCTGGGAATTGAGCCCGTTATTATTTCAACCATGAAAATTACGCTGAGCATTTCCCGACGACTACAAAGAGTGGGAAAGTTTTAAGTTTCAAACGATTAGTATAAGAAGGAAGATTAAATCGAGAGTTCTTCTGCAAATTTCTTAAGGCAAATAGGAGGAATTGTTTTTCTTATCTGAGTAGATTTGAATTGTTTTTCCTATTGGAGTATATTCGCAATTACCGAGCCGTATTCCAGAATAGGTGTTACTAATGTTGTATACAAAACTTTGGTAACATAAGGATTATTAAACAGCTTTGACCCCCGTATTACAAAGCAAATATGCCTTGTTAATTATCACACCAATGTGATGTGTGAAGTTCAATTTAGCGTTCATAGTGATCCACAGATCAATAAAACGGTGAACCTGTTCCAAATTGTAATTATATATTGTGTAAGTTGTTGCTTGTATGGCTCTTCGGGAGAAACACATAACTTTACAATTTCTAGGATTTAGGGGCATCCGATTTATTTTACACCATTCGACCAATCTGATTATGTTTTTTTGTAATGCAATACATTAATTAATTTAGGAAATTTTGATGCGTGGTGCTTTGCCTGAAAATTTCGAGCGTTCGCAAAGTTAATATCGGTGATAGCGGACTCGCAAGTGAGAACATACGCCAAGTTTTCGTTGTTTTTTGAGTTTTATTTGTAGTTTTCGTTTTAGCACAAATAAATCAACGAATCCTGTGCTATGTAGAACAAAGGATAAGTGAAAAATTATTCTACTCAATGCCGCTATTACAAGAAAGACTAGAATTGCTTAATGAGAAGGAAAAGAAAATTAGTTTTCCAAAATAATTTCTTAAGTTTTTGGAGATCTTATTATTTATTTTCTTTCACACTTTAGTAAAAAAAAAAATACCTTCATTAATTTCACTGTATTTCTCCAACACTCACCCTCTTATTTTATGTGTTATAATTATTTTCTGCAGCTAAAAATAAGAAAAAAATAAGTTATGCTTTGTTTGAACCTCAATTTTGCTTGTAATCTCTCAAGAAAATCCGTAGGCGTTTCTAATGATTTGTTTCCGTCGTAATTTTGTGCTACCCTCCACATACATACTCGCATTCGCATGCATTGTTGCCACATTTCACCCTCAGCTAGCCGAGTTTCGGACTTGTCTGACTTGAATCAGCAATTTTCTTGTGTAAAATATTTTTCTTCTTCTCTTTTACTTTTAATAGTTGACCCAGAAGAGAAGAATATGTGCAGTAATTTAGTGTAACCCACAATTATTGCAAATTTTCGCTCCTCTCAACTGTATGTGATGTGATATATATATGAGTATACACATATATAAAAGAAACTTTGAAGGATTTTTCCTTGGTAACTTATTGACACACACACATACACACACGGAATTCGCCTCGTCACTCACTGTATGTTTGAAAATAGTTGATGGGAAATACGCGTTGTGCTTTATATCTGGGTCGAATAATTTCGGTCGGTCTAATAGTTTCTAACTTACACATGTATATATGTATGTACATTATACACATATTAGCTACTGACATTTTTTTGTGTAAATATATGTGTAAGTGTATGGAAAATACATTGTTGCACATGCACATGAACAGGCCCCTCAAATGTAATGACAAAATGTTAGCTAAGTAGGGTAACATTACTGCTTGGAGGCAAGGCGTAGCTCAAGTGACAAGTTTTCTTTAGTTTAATGGATCACAAAAAAAGCTTGGTTTGAAAACGGGGAATATCGAAGAAGTGGGGGAAACGATAGATGGCTGAGCTCTTATTGAGAAAGTAAAGTAAGTAATTAATTTTAAAATATTTAGAACAGCGCTGTGGACTGTTAGCGCCAGAATTTCTAATGCTTTGAAGGAAATGTCATTTACGTGATGTTAACTTGCTTCTTCCTGCACTTCAGTTCTTCATGTAGAGCTATTTTTTTAGTTAAAACTACTTTAAAGGTAGAATATTCAATTAAATTCTTTAAAATATCAACAGATTTAAAAAGGTGTCGTCTTCGCTAAAAGTTTTTAAAAAATCGCCTAAATGTAGGCAACATTTTATTTCTCATTACTTTAATTTTTACTTAAACAGAAGAACTTTTTATTATTAATTTTACTATTATATTTATCGAAAAAAATGGCTCTCATAAGAGTTAGCTTATATTCGAAACTAAAGCACAAGTACGTGTTTTGAGGAAGTGAGCGCGAAAAATCAGAAGAAGAATTCGACATATTGATTTTAACTTTAAATTAGATTTTTAACTTTGAAAATTACTAATTTCTACACTTTATTTAAGCTTTGTAAGTAAGCAGACTATCTGTTATAGATTATGATTGTGCGTGCTAACATTTTTAACAGTGCTCCTTATTGTAGGCAACGTTTTATTCTATTCCTACTTAATAAAGCACTGCCAAACTGAGAATTAACATTTATTGAATTTTTGATTCTTTTTTCTTCTATATCGCGTAAGCCAAGAAACATTTAAGAGTTCATAGTATTGCCTTATTAAGATTATAAAATGAAAAAATATTTATTTTAACAATATTAAAAAGCAATAGCGACGACTGTAGACGTAAACTTCAATAATTAAATCACATTTTTACGAAGAAATTCACTTGACAGGCAAAGTAATAGTCATTTAATTCTTGAACTCTTACTCAGTTATGCACTTGAACTCAGCATGAAAATCTCAGAAAATTATTTTAATTGCTTTTAATTGAATTTTAATTATACAAAAAAATAACAGACCTTAAAGTGCCGCAGCATTACTCATGAAAAATTCGCAGAGCAGAAGCATGGAAAAATTTATAAATTGTTAAGGAAGAAGAACTCAAATTTTGCAAAGGAAATGCCATCTTTACAGCTATTCATTTAAAAGAAAACCCAGCGAGAATATTCAAAAAATGAGAATGTCCAAAAATATTGTATAAAAAAACTACTTCATTCAGCTCTTTCTACTTTAGTTAGAATTGTAATGGATTAGAAAAAAGCAGAGAAATTCCTAATCTGAAAAAAGGAATATGAAAGAACTCTTAAGAAATCGTGATATAGAAGGAAGAGAGGTTGTTTGGAAAGAGAAAGCTCTTATATTTTCGCATAAATCAAGAGTGGAATGTTTGCAAAGTTAGTCGTTTTTCCGGAGTTCAATAATTTGGATTTAGTGAATGTTGGAATTTAGTTCTATTGAATTCTTCTAGCGCTAAGAATTAGTTAAAAAATCATTAGAAACATAGCAGTTATGAACTAATTATTATTTTTTCCGTGGAATATGCAGGTGGAATTCCTGAATAACTCAACTGAACTCGTGATGTCTGCGACAATTAGCAGCTACCATGACAATTTCGAAAACTTCGCAAACAAAAGAAAAGATAATTTACAAGTACATATATACATACATATATAATTCTGCTTACTACACTGAAGCAGTCACGCGTTGACTCGTGTAAATAAAGAAAAAATAAACCTGCAAACTTAAAACAGCGGTAGAAGCCACCACCAAATGCACTCAGGGTCACCGGCGTAACAGACGACAACCAAACAAGCTGGTAAACGTCTGTTGAAAAAAAACAAAAACAAATAAACGGTGAAAAAATCGATTTTCAGTTAAAAAGCAAAGTAAATGGCAAACAAAAAATAAAACAAAAGCAGAAGGAAAAATAAAATTAAATAAATAAATAATGCAAAAGTAATAATATATGTACATGCATGTGACATGGTACCAAAAGAGCGTAATTTGAATTTTACATACATAACATACATGGAAAACGGCTCATACAAATAAGGCCAAAATGTTCTTGGTGTTATTGCTTTTATTTTTATTTATTTTGTTTTTCATGCTTTTAACAAAAATATTTTAAGCAAAGCAAAAACAAAGAAGCGCTTGAAACACTTTTGACACCACTTACAAGCGCAGCAAAAACAGAAAAAAAAATTGCAAAAAAATTGTAGTAAACTCGTCGCCGCTCACATTGGGTCAAACAACAACAATAACACAAGAATTAAACTTTTGCCAAAATTTTTATTTCATTCGAGTGCCTAAAGTTGTCTGGCTTGTATTCGACGCAGCGACTAAAATGTGTGAACTAACAACTTACAATATACAGCGGTAAGTAAAATAAAAAAATAAAAAATTTTAAATATCTCGGTTAAGTCGGCAGCTTGTTGGCAACTCTTTGTTTTGTGTGCTGCGCATGATGCTAACTAAGAAGAACAGCTGTTTTTGGCCAAAGCAAAAGAACAATAAAGTTATGCGAACTTTGAACAAATTTATGAAAAGTGAGGTTATGTTTCAAATTTTACTTTCACCACCAGCAAAATATGAATTTCTTTGAGCATAGTTAATAACATAATAGAATAAAAAAGGGGGGAAAATCAAATTAGTTATTGATACTATAGATTTTTATAGTAAAGTAAAGTAAAGTAAATTCATTTAATTTTAATTAAGAATAGAATTAATAATATAGGAAACGGGGCTGGCGATTTTTATTCGCTGTCCAACTGGTATCTTTAATTTATCACACACACACACACTTTAATAATGCATTTCTCATTTTAAATTATTTATAAGTAACAATTTAGAATTTGAAGTGTTATAATATCAAAAATTTAACCTTTTGTAGATATATAAGTATGTGTTTTAATGCATTTATACTGTGAAATGCAATTTAAATAAAATTTGAAACATTTACCACATGTGGTGAGTAATTTTTTTTTTGTGGATTTCAGAGCTGTCCATTGCAATCGCATTCCACGTTTCCATTAAAAAAATATTAATTTCCGGTAGTCGGGTAATTATTTATGTATATATACTTATTTATATATATACGTAAGTAGATGTATGTATATATCAATTACCAAGTCATTTTTAATTATTTAAAATCATTTTATATGCAAGTTTGTGAATTTTAGCTGTATATATATATATTGTGTATGTACACACACACAAATACTTATACATGACAATATTTGCCAGATGACTCACTCGTATAAATTTTTAGTTCAATGCTTGCATGTAAAATACTTGTTTTACTGTTAACGAAGTTAAGGTTTAGTCACTCTTCTGTTGTTTACTCCTGCTTACCTGAAATAAAAGCGAGAAAAAGAATGTATTAAATAAAAGCTGACAATCGTATCAGTTATACATACATTAAACTATTATAGAGGTTATTATAATTGAAAGATTAATGCAAAAATATATATATATTAATGCGCAAATAAATATAAATATAAAATCAGGAAATATTTCATATAAGCAATTCAAAAGCTGGGCATTTGCCAGCTGCGTAGCAATTTGTAATTAATTTAAAGGTGTTTTTATGCATTATGAACGTTTAATACTACATAAGTATATATGCATTTTCATATATGTAAAATATTTGTAATATTCATTTACTATATGTTTTCATTAATTCAATGTCATTTAAATACTTACTTAAATACACATATGCATGTGGGTAAATAGATTATTCGGCTACCAGTAGGTGAGAAAAACCTACATGTTTACATATAAATATTCAACACCAACTGTCATACGCCATTTGTTAACCGCCACAGAAATATATGGCAGACGCTCTTATCTAAGCCAATTCACACTACACACATAAGTATATATGTATGTAGAAGTAGCATATCTGTTACAATGTTGAATACATAGGAGCACATATTTACAAATTAATCGTAATTAACATAACAAGTGCATCAGTTCATATCTTTATCTACCCATATATCCGTTCATGTTTGACTACTGGTATGTATGCTCAAGTATGGAAATCAATACTCAATTTGTTGACTGTGGGAAACCACAATAAGCGCATAAAAGTACCTGACTTATTGAAAACACTGTAACTGAATACATAACTATGCATATACATACATATGTAAATATGTTGCTTCTGTCGCATTTACATGCGCCTGCTAATGGAAATGTGATACTAACACAGCTAAGAAATGGACAGAAAAGTGAATTAAAATTAAACTAAATTAAATATATAAATAAACTGAAATAAGAAAAAATTAAACTAATAAAAAAATAAAATAATATACAATAAAATAAAATTAAATGAAACGAATTAAAATAAATTAAAAAAAAAAAAAATCACAAGGTTCCCAATTTTTTAAAAGAAAAAACCACAGAAAATTCAAATTTAATGGGGAATGTTTATTATCATTCGAAAGAACATTCTTTGGCATATATTTTTTGAAGATTATCTCTTTCATCCGGGGCCAGGTCCATCCGTTGACTCCAGTTTTCGATGACTCGTTCAAGCATTTCGAACGACATTGGCGAACGACACGCGTGATGTTTTACTCCACGGTCTGAATTGAAGCGGGAATGTCCGCATAAGCTCTAGACTTTATATACCCCTACAAGAAAAAGTCTAACGGTGTGATATCGCACGATCTAGGTGGCCAATCGACAGGCCCAAAACGCTCAGTAGTCCGTTGAATATGTTGAACAAAAGTTGAGGGAAGCACACGAAACACATTTTTTACAGAACGTGAATTTTCGTAATAAAGTTGAATGATGTGTAAACGTTGTTCAGACGTAGGTCTTTCCATGATGCAAAAAAGGCTTTTGAAAAAAGTACCTCTACAAGGATTACTCTTTATATTTAATGGTCCTTTTTATAGAAACCTTTAATGTTCTCAGTGAATTGATAGAAAAACTTGAATAAAAGCAATGCTGTCCGGGATTTTATATTGTCGGAATATATTATTGTCTGGATATTATGACATGTGTATTTTGTCTGCTTTTCTTTGTATCGGGATTGTGTTCGGTCTAGACTTTTCCAGTTGACTGGATCATATCGGTGTAAATTTTTTTGAATCTACCACTTTTCCTTCTGGTTATTATATACTTCCAAAGTTAATATATCAAATTACCTTAAAACAAAGTGATATAAAATTAAATTAAATTAAATAAAACAAAATTTAAAAAACTTAAATATAAAATAAATTAAAGAAAATAAAACAGATAACAATAATAATTGATAAAAAATAAAAATTAATAAAATTTAATAATTATAATAATTTAATAAGAATAATTAAAATAAAAACAAAATATAATAGAAATGTAAAATAAAATGAATTAAAATAATAAATAAAATGAATAAGAAGTTAAACAAACTACTTTATTCATTTAAAATATAATAATATAATATTAAAAAAAAAAAACATTAAATAAAATCATAAAAAAAAAATAATAAAAATAAATATGTAAACATATATAATAAAGTAAAAAATTAAATAAAAATAATATAATAAATTTCACATTTAAATTACTAAGAGCCAATTTGTTCCTTTTTTTAATTAAATATAAAAAACCTTTCTCACAAATTCTTTGATTTTTTATGTACATGAATATACTACAATATTTTCTTTGCTCGCTTTCCACTTACGAGTACGAGTATCATGCAGGATTAGCTAGTCTGCTACTTATCTCTTTATTCGAATCTTTTATCTCATGCTTTTCTTCTGAGCCGTTTGCCAATAACAATGGCACATTTTATGTACATACGCACATATACTTATGCATGGATGACATTTATTTTTTCTCTCACTTATTAACTTTTGCTTGTTTTTATCACAATTTACCAACTACGAATATTTTGCAGACTCAAGTACTTAGTATGTATTTACAAGCCAAAATCTTCGCCATAAAAAATGTATTTGTTTTTGTGTGTGTGTGTGTGTGTGAAATTTGAACCTTCGCCAGCCAAGGTCATTGCTTGCTGATTTGTTGGTGCTCCATATACACACAACGTAAATTGAATAAAGTCGAAAACAAATGTGGGATGTGGAATATCTTAAAATGAGAATTTAAACTTTTCGCTGGAAAAATATTCAAGTGCAATATAATTTGCGCTCACAAATAAGTCAATGAAACCTGTCGCAGTAATTAACGTACGACCAAGCACCATAATTAACTCATACTGATTTACATGGTATTTGGAAAGAGTAACATGTTTAACATGAAAATAAATATATAAAAATATAATTTCTACGTAAAAATTTACATTTTGATTTATGCAGTCCTAAGCTTTTTTTCAAAAAAAAAAAAAAAAAAAAAAAAAATAGAAGAACAAGAGTTAAACACTTTTTTCAAGTGCGCCTGATTGTGGACAACAATTCAATACAATTTATTTTCTAACCTAAAATATTACTTTTGTATTTTTCATTCGATCATCTCACAAACGTTTAGTTCTTAAACCATTTACAGGATGAAAAACACAAGTTGGTTAGGGAAGCTCTCTTGAAATTAGAGACTATAATTTAAGGAGAAAAATAGTAGCAAACATAAGCTTCTTAAGCATCGAAAAATAATTATCAATGTTATCTAAGTATTTACTTCTGCCACTCTTCTAACATTCAGAATAAACTCTATAAAGAACTTAAATACATTTGTATATACTATTTATTTCATGCCAATTCATTTAATCTACACACACACATCACACACATGACAAAACACCATATTGAGCAAAACATCATTAACCTGTATTTAGCTGCGGTTTACAAACAGTTTTGGCTACACCATCCGGTTTGGCAGTTCAAGCCATAAATGACAAATATAATGAAGAAGAAAAAAACGGTTTGTTCACTGTCAACGTCATCACTGCGAATTAAGAGTACATTGCACTCGTGTTTAGTACAATATAACGTGACGAATGATCGTTCACAAAGAAAAAAAGGCAAGAAATAGCAAGTTGCAATACTAAAACCAGATATTTGAACAAAACTCTACTAGTATTGGTCAGTGCGAATACTTACTGCATTTGACGCACCAACTTTTGCAAAGTGAAATTTCTTTTAAGTTACGAAAAAAATTTGTTTTATTGACATTCCCTAATACCACTCGCTCGTTAAATTTTTCCTTAAGTGGCATTTGCTACTATAAAACTAGACGTACTGTTAAAATATATTAATAATTAAAAACTTGACTAAACTACAATATAAGCACGCTCAAAATAAGTGTGATTTTGACTAAAATAAAACACAAGTAACCGGGAAGTTGAATTTTAATTTGGAAAAGCTAGCTTTAGGCGGAACTGACCTTTTTTTTTTAAATATTAATGCTTTTTGAGGGGGCCCAGGTAGCATATAAAATTATTAATTTGTTGTATTTAAATTTTGTTTTAACATTTCTCTTTATTTTAATTTATTTTACTTTATTTTATTTTATTTCGTCTCATTTCAATTTATTTTATTTATTATTCTTATTTTTTTCATTTTACTTTTTTTTTGCGTTTATTTATATTTATAATTCATTTTATTTTACTTAATTAAATTTCATTTTATGTTATTTTATTTTATTTTATTTCGTTTGATTTCATTTTTCTTCTATTTATTATTGTATTTCATTTCACTTCACTTAATTTCATTTCGTTTCATTTCATTTTTATTTCTTATTTGATTTTATTTTTTTTTTTTTTTCTTATTTTAGTTTATTTTATTTTTTTAATTTTATTTCACTTAATTTCAATTTATTTCATTTTTTTTATCTTACTTATTTTATTTTATTTTAATTTATTTTATTTCATTTCATTTATTTTATTTTATTTTATTTTATTTTATTTTATTTTATTTTGTTTTATTTTATATTATTTTATATTATTTTATTTTATTTTTTTTTAATTTAATTTTATTTTATTTTACTTTATTTTATATTATTTTGTTTTATGTAATTTTATTTTTCTAATTTTATTTTATATTGTTTTATTTTATTTTGTTTTATTTTATTGTATTTTACTTAATTTTATTTTATAATATTTTATTTTGTTTTATTTTATTTTATTTTATTTTATTTTATTTTATTTTATTTTATTTTATTTTATTTTAATATTATTTTATTTTATTTTATTTTATTTTAATTTACGTTATTTTACGTTATTTTACTTTATTTTATTTTATTTTATTTTATTTTATTTTATTTTATTTTATTTTATTTTATATTATTTTAATTTATTCTATTTTATTTTATTTTATTTTATTTTATTTTATTTTATTTTATTTTTTTTATTTTTTTCTATTTTTTATTTTTTTTTATTTTATTTTTTTTAATTTTATTTTATTTTATTTTATTTTATTTTATTGAAATTAATTTAATATATTTTAATTTATTTTATTTTATTTTATTTTATTTTATTTTATTTCATTTATTTATTTTTTTTGTTTTTGGCTAATTTTAAATTATTTTTATTATTTTTTCTTCTTTTATTTATTATTTGTTTTTTTTTCTTTCTTTGTGTAATTTAATTTATTATGTACTAGTTATATTTTCAATTTATTCACCTAATATAACAATTAACTGCAATTAAGCGTTTAACCTTTACCTCTGTGAATGATGGTCGTTTTTTAATTAAACCGAACACGAAAATATTGCGAATTAAAAGTTTCAGAAGTTGCGTTGGCGTGGGTGAAGAGATCAAAAATTCTCGTATCTTGCAGTATTAAATTTATAAGTAGAATTTCAATATGTTCAAATTTCACTTACTCATTTAGGAAAATATTTATGCATTTTTACGCAAAATAAAAGTTTACTTTTACTACGGAAACTGGTTTTTTTAACAACAACACACGTCTTATTCATCAAACTGCTAAATTTATTTTCTGTTTATTTTTTATATATTTTTTTATTATTTGTGTTCTTTTTGTATTCATTTACCTTTTCACACACGTTTAACAAGCTTGTGAATCATCTTAAATTACACAGCAGCGTTTCTTAATCTCTGATTTTTTCTTTTTATTTCGTCATTTTTATTCATTTGTCATCTTTGAGTATCCAAAAATCAGCAAATCTTTATATATGAGTTCTAAGAAAAATCTTCTATTTACATGGAAATTAAGATTATTTTCAAGAAGCTCGATATTTTATTGCTTGCTTGCTAACAGAAATTCCGGTTATCTATGCTGTCATCCAATACATATGTATCTAAGTGCGTGAATTTGAGAAATTATTATCTGTTAGATATATAATTGCATCTTATGCTCCGTTAGCTTGCATTTATTGCTATGATTCAGCGCGTCAGTGTTCTTTGAGTCATTCCGTTTCATGGAGCATCTTCGTTAAATTACACTATTTCTCACGTCTGTATGCAGAATTTTTAGTACATACATACATATGTGAGCGTAAATTTGATTACACGCTTTAACCATATTATATGTACACGTCTCGTAAAGCTGATGTCGCATAATATGTATCTCCTCTAAACGACATATGACCTAATTCAATTACATTTTTAATTTTTTTACTTGTTTTTTATTATTTTCTTGTTTGTTTTTGTAAATACTTAAAATCAGCACAAATTTTTGAAATGTTGTATTTAGTATTTGATATAATAATTATATCTTATCCGGTATTCAAGTCCTTTAAATGACTCCTCAGCTCTTGTTCATATGGTCTGTTTATTTTTATATCTTTCATTTACTTGAAATGGTATATTAATTCTGGTCTGCATACCAAATTTATACCGAAGTGAACAGAATGACGAGCTGAGTTGAATTACTACATCACATAGCTCATATACAACCGATTTGTTATCCGATAAGTGATTTCGGGTCATATATGCTTCAATAACGCAATTAGGAACATTAGTATTGAAAATCATTGAAATTGGAAGACCATATTATATTGTTCGCTTACAACCTATTCGAGACAGATATCGTTTTGGGTAAAAAAAAATTTGCCAAAGAGCATTTAAGATCGAGAAATTTGGTAATATGTACACGTTTTTTCTGAGAAATATGAATACCGATATTCAATCAAATATAACTCTCATACAACCGATTCGTATTCGTATTCGCATAAAAGAATTAGTAAAAAATCATCAAATAGTGATCCATTTCGAGGTTCCATACTTTAAAAAAACACACAGAAAATTCAAATGTTTATTATCATTCGAAAGAACATTATTTGGCATTTATTTTTTGAAGATTATCTCTTTCAAATGTTGGCCGCAGCTACGTCTCAGAGGGTCTATCCGTTGAGTCCAATTTTCGATGACTCGTTCAAGCATTTCGACTGGCGAATAACTGGCGAATAACACGTGTGATGTTTTGCTCCAAGGCCTGAATCGAAGCGGGATTGTCCGTATAGACTTTAGACTTTACATATCCTCACAGGAAAAAGTCTAACTGTGTGATATCACACGATCTTGGTGGCCAATCGACCGGCCCAAAACGTGAAATTATCAGCTCACCGAAGTGTTCTCTCAATAAATGCAGTGATTGATGCGATGTGTGGGAAGTGGCGCCGTCTTGTTGAAATTAAATGTCGCAGAAATCACGAGCTTCAATTTCAGGCATTAAATAGTCGGTTATCATGGCGCATTGACGGATACGTTCTCACCGGCATCATTTTTGAAGAAATATGGACCGATGATTCCACCGGCCCACAAACCACACCAAACCGTTGTTTTTTCTGGATGAAATGGCAGCTCTTGAATATCTTCAGGTTACTCTTCGTCCCAAATGTAGCAATTTTGCTTGTTTACATACCCATTGAGCCAGAAATGTGCTTGGGAAGGTCGAGGGGCTGCAGTTCTTGCACAAGCTGTATTTTGTACGCTTTCCATTTAAGATCTCGACGTATTATGCGCCAAGTCGTTCCATACGTCAGTCCGAGTTACTGCGAACGGCGCCAAATCGACTCTCCACGATCTTCGTGTACACTCTTAGCTACGGCCGCAGCTATATTTTCTTCACTGCGTGCTGGACGAGGTCTCTTCGAGCGAATATTATCCAATAATGAATGCAGGGTCCCAAATTGGTTGATGGTGTTGCGAATAGTACGCTCAGTAAGCCGATAATGTTGACCGTAAGTTGAGCGAAGTGCGCGAATCATATTCTTTACAGAACGTGCATTTCCGTAATAAAGTTGAATGATTTGTAAACGTTGTTCAGGCGTAAGTCTTTCCATGATGAAATGCCAAACAATACTGAACACGCGTGATCTGTCAAAAAGAGGCTATTGAAAAAAGTGCCTCTACTTGGATCACCCTTTAGGTCGTGAATTTTGGTATTTTGTGCACATCTATTCTAATAAATATTTACACCGAAATTCATTGAAACTGGAAGACTATATCATATAGCTCCCATGAAAAAACCAAGCCTATTTTGAGTATCCTATTGGAGATATACATATATACTTAGACAATTTGTTTAACAGAAGGATTTATGGTTTTCCTAATGAATTCTGTACCATTGTTTTAAAAATTTTAGGTCAATAAATTTTGTTTGAAAGAATTATCATCTAGCAAATATTTTTTATTTTATCTTATTTAATTTAATTTAATTTAATTTAGTTTATTTTATTTTATTTTATTTTTTTAAACTTTTTTAATTTTAATACTTTTACTTTATTAATATATTTAATAATTTTATTTTATTTAGTTTTACTTAATATAATTTAATTTAATTAATTTATTTTTATTTCTATTTTTTTTTTCATTTTATTTTATATTGTTTTATTTAATTTTAATTTTATTTATTTTAATTTCGTTTAATATATTTTATTTTATTTATTATTTCCATTAGAAGACGTCAGACAAAAAATTATAACTCCTCTATTTTCATGTTTAACATAGACGAAGCTAAGCTTATTTATGCGATTATCCTCCACACTTCAATAGAGCATATTATTTATGCATGTATGTTTATGTTTCTGTTTATTTACTTATATAACACGTACAAGCATATCCCAAATTTGTGTCAATTTAATTGAATCTAATGATAATTTGCCACTTACCCAAATTTGTGGAAAATTACTTCATCGATCGTATCATATATATATATATATGTATATATACTATGTAAGTACACATGTATATACTCTTTTGTACATGGAGGCTCAACGTACAGATAGTCTATAGGTTTAAATTTCGAAACTAATATTCATTCAATTGAAGTTATGTATGAAAATACTGCTAAATATTTTAAAGTCCAACACGATGTTTTTATGAGCAGAATATTTGACATTATCAGATATTAAATATTCTCAATAACCTATTAATATTATAACAAAACTCAAATTTTATACGAAATAATATAAAGGCTGTTTTTATAGAGGTATAGAACTTTAAGTTGTAATAAAACAACGATGGATTATTCGATTGACATGAATTTTATTTATCCGAAAGATAATCTTGTGGCATTACATTTGAAATATTATTTCTGGCATATGACCGCCACGGCTGGCGCGGATGTAGTCCAATCTGGACGTCCAATTTTCGATGACTTTTTCCAACATTTGTGGCCGTATATCGGCAATAACACGGCGAATATTGTCTTCCAAATGGTCAAGCGTTTGTGTCTTATCCGCATAGACCAATGACTTTACATAGCCCCACAGAAATCACAAGATCTTGGAGGCCAATTCACAGGTCCAAAACGTGAAATTAGGCGGTCACCAAACGTGTCTTTCAATAAATCTATTATGGCACGAGCTGTGTGACATGTTGCGCCGTTTTGTTGAAACCACATCTCCTGGACATCATGGTTATTCAATTCAGGAATGAAAAGGTTAGTAATCATGGTTCTGTACCGATCACCATTGACTGTAACGTTCTGGCCACCATCCTTTTTGTAAAAGTACGGACCAATGATTCCACAAGCTCTTAAAGCGCACCAAACAGTCAGTTTTTCTGGATGTAACGGTGTTTCAACATACACTTGAGGATTACCTTCACTCCAAATGCGGCAGTTTTGTTTGTTGACAAAGCCATTCAACTAGAAGTGCGCTTCATCGCTAATGGACGTAGTGCGCGATACGTTTTCCGCACAGAACCATTATTTTCGAAATAGAATTGCACTATTTGCAAGCGTTGTTCAGGCGTGAGTCTATTCATGATGAATTGCCAAACCAAACTGAGAATAAATCACTTGACAGCTGTTAAATCGGTCGCCATCTTGAAAAGTAATGCCAACTTAAAGTTCTATACCTCTATAAAAAACACCCTTCAGTTTCGCAGTGATTTCTGGTTATAAGATGTTTTTGGATGTCTATGCTAACATGCTTCAAAATTTACTCAGCTAATTGTAAAAATGATATAAAATTGTGTAATTTTTTGACGAGGTACTTATTTATGACAAAGCAGCGCTACTCATTTCTATTATGAAAAAAAATGCAGTTGTCGTCATGGTCATTGCCTTTCAGTTATGTTGTAATCGTTAATTAAAAGAAATTTTGTTTGTTCCACTTCGATGCATTGTGTTGGAATGCCCAGTGAGAAATTTGAGAACTACGAGATGCTATCTTAGCAGCGATTTCGCTCTATAAAATGTTTGTATATTGCTTTCGTAATTTTCTGAAAACTATTCTTTACCTTAAATACCATTTAACTGATTTAATCTTAAATAAAATCGTAAATAAACACTAATATTTCGTTAAAAAAAATTTGGCTACATAATCAGGCTTATTTAGGGACACATTTATCCCCTTATAAGTGCACACAAATGTCTGTAGTGATTTAACGATTACAATTTTTTCTTCGCAGGGTATTATTTACATTTTGTCACCATGGTCATGTTGTTGTCTAATTTATTTTAGTACTAGTAACCCACTTCATATGTATATTTGATCATCAGTTGTGGTCACCCTCTGCACTATTGTCGAATATTTTGATGTAGGTCACAAGCAACAGAAGAAGCTTATTGAAATTTAGCAAGATGTAGCTCAGAAAAATTATTATTTTTCCTTACATTAGCCTATTATTTGATTTTATATTTATACTATACTATAGAAGTAGTATTTTCGGATATTGAAAATTTCAAAATTTTAAATAAAAAGTCATAATAATTGAAAGGAAAAATGATGAACTCATGCATAGGTAGCATTAAAATATTACTACTATTACATATTTATTTTGCTGTTTCCGGTGTTAAAAATCGATCAAATGTATTCAAATTTATTTCCTCAGCAAACCGGCAGAAAAGTGATGATATGAAATTATTAACATGTGTCAGAGTAACATAGCAATATTTTTCTCCTTAATAAAAGCTAATATTTTTTTTACATAGCTATATTGTCAATATTTATATTTTAATAATAGTGAGATTATTCAAAAGAATCTGTCGATTTTGGCATATGTAACAGTTTGCATAAATTGTATAAAATGTTTTCGGATATATGTTCATATTACATATGTAATACCTCAAAATATAAGAAATGTAAACATATTAGAATAATTTAATTAAGGACGAGAAGATGAAATTAAACGAAATTAAACTTAAATAATAAAAAAATTTAATATAATGAAGCAAACTAAATAATAATAAAAAAATTAATTGAATATTATTAAATTCAAATAAAATAGTGTAAAGAAAAAAAATTAAAAATATCTATATTAAAATAAAATAATATTATAAACTAAAAGGTTAAAATTAAATAAAAAATATAATATAAAATAAAATAAAAGATTAAAATAAAATAAAATAAAATAAAATGAAAATAGTGAAAATAAATATATAATTAAAAAAATTAAAAAAAAAATTAAATAAAGCATAAAAAAAATGTAAATGCTATAATATAAGTATTAACTTAAAGCAAAGTTAAAGCGCCGAAAAACAAAATAGTAAAAAGTAATAATATTTTTTAAGTCTTAATAAGAAAATTCTTAAACTAATGTAACTACATAGATGTATTAAAAACTTAGCAGTGCTTTAAGTGCTTAAAACAGAGATACCTTTGTTCTCTTTTTATACGTTCCAGCATATTATGTTTATATTATTTTCATAGCAAAGCAATTAAAGCCAGCCAGCAGTGGATTATCACCTTAACGTTAAAAAAAAGGAGCTCCCCACATAACCTGGCTGAAAGTTCAAGTGTTTCCTCACCAAAGGTGGATTCAGAAATAAGTTTTGGGGGAATGGGAGGCTAAAATAGTTTTTTATATCAAATCTGAAGTTATTGTTTTACGGAATCATAGTTTAGTACTAAATGGCATTCAATTTGCCAATTAATTAATTACAAGAGCAAATTTGTGAATTGCAATATTTCCTACAGTATATAAGTACTCTATAAGACTTAGAACTTTCGGGGGGAATGTCCCTCATATTCTCCACCTAGACCTGCACCTACCTCACGTGTGCACCTTGGCGTTGAGGTCTCTGTTGACTTCGTGACCGCTCGACATTTTTAGGCGAAGCGGTAGTAGCAATTAATGAAATTATAGCCTGCGGCGCCGACTGAAAATTATTGAGTTTTACTTATATAGTTTAAGAATTTATTTATAAAGGCTAAATAAATAAAAAAATTATTTTTTGCGTTTCAGTTCTTCGGCGGTATTTTTTTTAATTTTTTTTGGTTTCTCTATTAAGGACAATTATCACGATCGGAATATATGATAACGGGATATTCGGGTTTTTCATTGAAATCAATGAAATCATTTTCCTTTCCTGCCCCGATTTTCCGTGAGACCAACTTCAAAATATGCACTATCCGATATCAAAAAAAAAACATTATTAGAATCGGACGATGGGGAAACGCCATATTTGGTTTTTTTCGTGCCTTTCTTACCCCTTTTTTGTTTCAGTTGATGATGGGGCCAATTTCATAGAATAATCTAAATAATAAAATGATAAAACTGATAGCCAACTCCTATAGATCGCTTGCCTGTAATTGCTGATTCTTCTTTTACTACGTTGTCCTTTGATAGAGGGTACAATAGCACGACGTGTGTGTCCATGCTCCTTTTTTTGATGAATTATTGCTTTACACAATTTATTTTTATTTTTTTGTCTTTATTTTTAAATCAACAAAAGTGTGTATCAAATTTCAGTACGCTTTCGAACAGTTCTACATATGTATGTACGTGCATTAACCTAATGGGTGTAGCTGTGTACAGTGTGAAGTAATAATTTATAAAAAATACCCTTTTCAAATTTAGAGCCCACGTTACTATTATTGCATTTGAAGCTTTAGAAACCTTAACAGACATATGTCATTTGTAAAGCAACGCTACGAGCTTAACTGCTTATACATTGTATCTGCGCATACGCTCAAAGTGTAAGTGAGTCAATTGCCTAAGTACAATAAGAAGAATATTTGTGTTGTACTAAATATTTACCATTTTATTAGCCACTTGTTTGTAAATTCTACATCCTGTGTCTCAATTACTTTAGCTACATATATACATCAACATTTTCTTCCCTCTATTCTCGAAACTTGTTCGCTTCAATTTCAATTAGATTTGTGGCTCTCCCACAGCTTTTGCTTTGCAGCCCACAACTGCTTTTGCTATGAATATCTCCACGCCAATTTGTTTTACATTGAAATTATTAGCTTAAACATAATTTTTTTTTTTGCTGTCTACTTGGGTTTTTACTTTTGCTTTTTCTCGCTGTTTGCTGTCTGTCTGTGCTGTGGCTGAGTATTCCTTTAGTTTATTTCAGTAATTTATTACATTTCCTTTGCAACATGCTGCGTGCCACATTATGTTGAGCTACTTGCAATAGTAGTAATATCAACCACAATAACAGCAACAACAACAAATATAGCACTCTATGTAATTGCATTGCATTTGCGAGCGCATTAAGTTGTTAATATATTTACTTGAGTGGACATTATTGCGCCATTAAGGCGGGAGTTACTCGAACGCTGTAGGAGTATTGTGCGTGATACACTCACGGATATATCAGCATAGCATAGCATAGCATAGTACTTGAATTTGACTACATATGAACGTACTAAGAAGGAGAAGAAGAAGCATATAGTATATATAGTGTTTTTATGTACATATCTATGTGGTTTGCCTCCCGGTGAGTCACCGTTTGATAAACCCTAAGTGAATATAACCATTATTTGGATACTGCGTATTAGGGTTGGCTAGATAAGTAGCATATGCCACATAGTAAAATAAAAAAATTTAATTATCTCTGTTATTATTAATTTTATTTTATTTTTTTCGTTTCACTTTCTTGTACTTTATTAAAATTAAAATTAAAATTAAAAAAAAAATCAAAATTAAAATTCAAATAAAAACAAAAATAAAAATTAAAATTAAAATAAAAAAAATTAAAATTAAAACTAAAATTAAAATTGAAATTAAAATTAAAATTAAAATTAAAATTAAAATTAAAATTCAAATTAAAATTAAAACAAAAAAAATTAAAACTATAATTAAAATTAAATTGAAATTAAAATTAAAATTAGAACTAAATTAAAATTAATATTATAATAAAATTAAAATTAAAATTAAAATTAAAATTAAAATTAAAATTAAAATTAAAATTAAAATTATAATTATAATTAAAACTATAATTAAAAATAAAATTGAAATTAATATTAAAATTAAAATTAAAATTAAAATTAAAATTAAAATTAAAATTAAAACTAAATTAAAATTAAAATTAAAATTAAAATTAAAATTAAAATTAATATTAAAATTAAAATTAAAATTAAAATTAAATTAAAATTAAAATCAAAATTTAAATTAAAATTAAAATTAAAATTAAAGCCAAAATTAAAATTAAAAATAATATTAAAATTAAAAATTAAAATTAAAATTAAAATTAAAATTAAAATTAAAATTAAAATTAAAATTAAAATTAAAATTAAAATTAAAATTAAAATTAAAATTAAAATTAAAATTAAAATTAAAATTAAAATTAAAATTAAAATTAAAATTAAAATTAAAATTAAAATTAAAATTAAAATTAAAATTAAAATTAAAATTAAAATTAAAATTAAAATTAAAATTAAAATTAAAATTAAAATTAAAATTAAAATTAAAATTAAAATTAAAATTAAAATTAAAATTAAAATTAAAATTAAAATTAAAATTAAAATTAAAATTAAAATTAAAATTAAAATTAAAATTAAAATTAAAATTAAAATTAAAATTAAAATTAAAATTAAAATTAGAATTAAAATTAAAATTAAAACTATAATTAAAATTAAAATAAAAATTAAAAATTAAAATTAAAATTAAAATTAAAATTAAAATTAAAATTAAAATTAAAGTAAAATTAAAATTTAAATCAAAAATTAAAATAAATATCAAAAATTAAAATAAAAATGAAAATTAAAATTAAAATTAAATTAAAATAAATGTTAAATATAAAATCACAATTAAAATTAAAATTAAATTTAAAATTAAAATTAGAATTAAAATTAAAATTAAAATTAAAATAAAATTAAATTTAAAATTTAAATTAAAATCAAATATAATATTCACATAAAAGAAAGCAAAAAATTAAAAAAATAAAAAATTTAAATAAAAAATTAAAAAAATTAAAAATAAATATTAAAATTGAAATATAAATAATATTCAAAATAAAATTAGGTTAAACAGTTAGTTAATAAATAAAGTATTATCAAAAGATGCAACGCATTCCACATAGTTCATTGTCTAAGGATACAGACCTACAAATCCGTATACATATGTATTATGTATAATTATTCAAATACAAAAGTTATATAATTAATTTCGTTGCTGCACATATCTTGCTAATTAAATGTGTTACTTCTTTGCTAATTGTACTTACAACAATTAAAATATAAATAGTATGTATGTATGCAACAGCTTTTTTTCTGACTTTCACAGGCTTCATGGCTTCATTTATTTGCAATAAAAAAACTAACTGCTTGTTAAATATTTGTCTTATTCCTTTCGTCATTTCCGGATAATTATGCTAGAGCATATATAAGGCTTATAGTGTAAGTTCATTGGTCTCTTTGCGGATGCTGACACAGTGCTATTCCCATGTCAAGTCTTTGAGTTTTGGAGTATTTGTTGTGTATTTTTTTCATTAGTAAGTACTCGAGTAATAAACTAACATTTCTCACACATGAGTCAGTAATTTGAGGAATTTAGAGAAGTTGAGGAGTGTGGATATGGTGTGAATTCCGACAGCAGTAGAGAAGTGCTTGCCACTATTTGCATAAATGGATATAAAATTGTTGATGTGAAGGAATTCACACCATGATGATAAATATCGTGAGCGCCCTTGACGCCATTTTTTTATTTTCTTTTTTTCAAATTCATTGGGGGAATGAAGAGTTCGTTGATTAGTATAAGTAATAGGTTGAAATATGTGTTAATAAAGCAAAAAAGGAAGAAATATATAAATATATAAATAAATAAAAATAAAAAATAAATAAAAAGATGAAAGAAAAAAATTAAAAACAAAAATCGAAATTATATAGATATAAATTAAAAATAAAACAAGATTCAAAAAAAAAAATGAAATTTATAAAATTAAAGCACTTAATTCAGCGTAACTTAATTTGAATGAAATTAAAATATATAAAAACAAGATATGGAATATAATATATTTTATTTCGTCTAATTTAATATTGTTATATTTTATTTTATTGTATTTTATTTATATTAATTCATTTAACTTTTTTTTATTTTTTTTATCTTCAGTTTAATTCTTTAATAAATAAACAAAAACGGTTAATTAACTTAAAAATTAAGTTCAAATAACATAAAATAAAATAAATTAAATATTGTAAAATAAAATAATAAACGCCACACCCATAATGTAGCTCAGCACTTTAGTTTTTATCATCGATTTTTCCGTTGAAAATTATTCAATAACCACACATTAATTCCATTTAATATTCAGCACATTCAGTGTAAATTAATTTGTCATTTTAATCATTATGCATACGTAAGAATAAATAATAAAAAAAATCATGTAACATGTGGCAATTTAGCAAAAAAAAATGGAGGAAAATCACTCAAATAATTTATTTAAATTACTGTAAATAACTGTAAGCATTTCTCAGAAAAATATTAAAAAGGACTCAAAATGTTATTATTTCTTTTCGACCAATCCTAGATTGCTCTATAAACAAAAGCTCATCATATACATAACTGTTGTAGACAGGCAAAAGCGGTTGTTACAAAGTTGTAAATGCAATTAAAATATTTTATATTAAAAGCATAAATTATTCCATACTCGTTGCAGCATACTTTATTCGCAAGAATTTACATAACTAGCCTAGGTTGGTCACAAGACCATCATAGCGTTGTTATTTATGTTTAGGCGTCTCAAAATAGATGTGAAGAAAATACATAAATAATGTTTGATGTTTATTACTATTCACTTCTTAACCACAACGTAATAAATGAAAGAAGATTACTTGCATTTATGCAAAGAAATATTTATTATTAGAAGCAATGTGGTACTTGTATAATATCCATATATAATTAAATAAAAAAAAAATTAAGAAAATATAACCCGTAATAAATACATTTTTAATTTTTGTATTAAAATTTTCTAAAAATTAAATCTAAAATACCGTCTGAATTAAAGAAGCGACTTTCAGTACATATTTTTTAGCAAAAATTCCTGAAAAGGATAATGAAATGATATTTTACTAAAACTGGCATTAGCACATTACAAAAAAAATAATATTTTATTTATAGTATTTTTAATTTTTTTTCTTTTTTTACCACATGTATTCAATTTTACACAAGTTAATATAATTATAATATCTTCATAACGAGAAAATATATTATTATTGAAATAAAAAAGGGCCAAAGGCGAAAAATATGGTCACATAAAAACGCAAAATAAAATAAAAAACTTTTGGAAAACAATATAAACAAAATATTTCATGGAAGTTATGTACTATAAATACAAAATGTTGTGAAATAAAAATTAATTTGTAGCAGTTGCGTGTGAGTTGAGAAATTTGAAAAATATTTTTACACACTTTTAATTAGCTTTAAAATAAAGAATATCATTCAAAATAAAACAAAATATGCAAAAAAAATTGTTTAATTTATTTTAATTTATTTGTATTATACTTATTTATAGAAAAGGTTTGTTGCATAAAAATAAATACTCTGGCAAATGCTTATTACCAACAGCAGCTAACCAGTGACACTGTTAATGGATAATAAATGGGAGTCATAACAGCTGCTGTAATCGCTCTATAGTCAAGTTCGTACAGTACCTGTTAAGAACAGCAGTAAACTCACTGTAAGTTTTTTTTAAGGAAGAGAAATAATCAAATAACATAGTGTAAGTAAACAATACACACACACATAGTATTTTTTATGTAATTCAATGCATGCTGCACTAACTTATCTTGAGACTTGAATAAATAATCGAAGACGAACTCCTTGAAGTGACAAGACGCAGCCAATTAATTTAACATGTTAGAACAGTTGTTACATACAACTACATACAGTGAAGGGCACAGAAAAAGATATGTTAATAAATCATACAAAATTAAAACAATTAAACAAAGTAAATCATTAAAAAAAAAATTAGGACAAAATAAAATGAAATAAAGTAAAATAAAAGCAATAAAACAAAATAAAATAAAACAAAATAAAATAAACTAAAACAAAATGAAATAAAATAAAATAAAATACAAGTAAATTAAATAAAATGAAATAAAATACAATTAAATTAAATAAAATGACAATAAATAAAATGAAATGATATAAATTAAAATGAAATGAAATAAAATAAAATAAAAAAATATAAACAAATTATATAAAATAAAATCAATCAAATTAAAGAAAAGTTTTAAAAGAATTAAAAAAAAAAAAATTAATAAAGAAAATTAAATTAAAGTCAATAAAATAAAGTAAAAAAATAAACTAAAATAAAAATTAAATAAAATGAAATAAAATGAACTAAAATGAAAAGAAACAAAATAAAAGGATATAAATTAAAATGATATGAATTATAATAAATAAAATAAATTATATAAAATATATTAATATAAATTAAATACAAAGTAATATAATTTAAAATAAAATAAAGTAATAAAGAAACGTAAAATAAATTTATATCATTGAATAAAATAAGCCAAAAGAAAGTAAAATGAAATGAAATAAAATAAATTTCAAATAATAAAAGCAAATTATATAAAATTAATTTAATTAAATTAAATAAAAAAGTAATATAACAAAAAAAATATAAAAATATAAAATAACTTAAGATATAAACATTAATATAAAATAAAATAAATTAAAAAAGTAAAATGAAATAAAAATAATATAAAATAAATGAAAAGATTAAAAAAAATTAAACTAAATAAACAAATAAAATAAAATCAATTAATATAAAATTAAACTAAATTAAATCAGATAAAAGGAAATGATATAATGCAAAAATAAAATAATATGAAATAAAATAAAATGAAATAAAAACAAATAAAATGAAATCAAGCAAAAATAAAATTATGTGAAAAAATAAAATAAAATAAAATAAAATGAAATAAAAACAAATAAATCAAGCAAATAAAATGAAATAAAGCAAAAATAAAATTATGTGAAATAAAATAAATTAATATAAAATAAAATGAAACATTTAATTTACCCACCACTGTTGTGTAATTTACAGGTGTAATAGGTGTTATAGGTACATGCAATTACCAGTAGTAAGTATGCACAACTCGTCCAACACTGACTGCCTACCTGTCTATCTGTACAACTATCACTCGCTTTGTCCGTCCATCTGTCTAGTGTGTCTAGACGCTGACAACCGGACATTTGTCAATGCGCAAAGCGCACATTTATTTATTCTCATATATACATATGTTTTTCTTCTTATTCTGAGTACCAAAGTATTGAATGGCTGATGAAGCATGCATTCGCGTGCAAACTGTAAATTACGCAGAACAGTTAGTGCAATGAGCAGAAAGACTTATCACCGAAGACTTACACACACATTAGAGAAAAAAAGGGGAATAATGAGAGATAAAAAACAACAAATCTCTGAACAACCAGTGAAGAAAGAACAAAAGACAACGGTAGCATAGAAAAAAGTTGAATTTTGTAGAAAACTGCATTCACTTGGGAAAATAAATGAAAGAAAACGAGATGCGCAGCTGCAGTGTTGGGAAAATAATTTATTAATTTGTTTTTTCTCTAATGCTGATTGAAAACATTCACCGGCACAAACAGCTAATAAACGCATGGAATGTGGTCATAAGAAATTTAAAACAAAATAAATAAATAAATAACTGTCAGTTAAAAAGCCAAGCGGATGATCCGCGTGAGGAAGTCACGTTCGAATTGGCAGCGTATCACTTCCTCTACATATAAACACAGGTATATACATAAGTATATGTACATAAACTATCTGCAAATCGCATTCAATGACAGCTGCGTTATAGCGAAACAAAGAAACATGAAAAGCTACACTAGTAAACCATATCAGTAATCAGCAGCGTAATAATTGGAGTGTAAAATGAAAATATGTATGTAATTGAGAAATACACGCTAGTGATGAATACACATTTTTTGAGCTTCCTTTAATTTGTTGTTAGTTTTAGTTGCAAATAAGAATAGCAAGTAGACATGTGAAGTGCCTGAAGAGTTTATACCCAATTACTATGATTGCTATGCGTGTCAGTGCGGTGACTATAGCAATTGGCGGCGCGTAACGTCCGTGTTGGCAATATTGTGAAAATATTTATCTGTATTGCAACTGGAGATTTTAAATTTAATAAAAATATAACTTTTTTTATATAAGCTGCTGCAGAAAAGGATGCAATTTTCTAGTAATTTTCGGAGGACTTGGATTTCTTTTAAGAGAACTTGTTTAACAGTACGCTTTTACAAGAACTCTGAAATAGATTTAAATACAAGTTCATCCATTTTTATCATACTTTTCTCTCCTCACATCTTTATTATTCTTAGAAACCCACAACAAACTTAATATCAAGGCTCCTCCCACTTTTCAGCTTCTCAACTTATCAGAATAAACATAAATCATACAAAATACGAAAAATTTAAGGTTAAGATTGATATTACAGATTTACTGATCGATAAATCGTATTTTTCCATCTGTATGGAAAGAATCTTTTATTATACCTCTTCATAAAAATGGAAAAAGATCTTTGAATCACTTATCACTGACTATTTGACTCATGCAATCTCATCATTTATATTACATTCCTAACATGGATTTGTTAAAGGAAAATCTACAACCAGCAATTTACTTGATTTCACTTCTTATATCATCGATGCGTTCAGAATGACCAGCACCTTTGACTTAATATATACCGATTTTAGCAAAGCTTTTGATAAAGTGTGTCACTCGTTGCTAATCAAGCGACTTTAAATGTTGGGTTTTCAACCAAAAATTTTACAATAGATCTCCTCATACCTATATGATCGAACTCAATGAGTGATGTTTAAAAATTCCATTTAAGATTCCATTAATGTTTTATCAGGAGCACCCCAGGATAACCATCTAGGACCGATTCTGTTTTCACTATTTATAAACGATATAATTTCTCAGATAAAATTTTCATAACTTTTAATATATGGGGATGATGTAAAAGTTTATAAATCTTACACTTCGACAAATGAAGGAATCTTACTGCATATAAATATAAACAGCATGGCTGAATGGTATAAAATAAATCGGTTGTAGACAATTACTTACACTATAGATAATTACAATTTGGAACAGGTTCACAGTTTTATTGAGCTGGGGATCACTATGGACCCTAAACTGAACTTCACACATCACATTGGTGTGATAATTAACACAGTCAAAGGCATCTTGGTTTTTGTAATACGTTGCTCAAAGGAGTTTAATAATCCTTATATTGCTAAAGCTTTGTAAACGACATTAGTAAAACCTATTCTGGAATTCGGCTTCGTAATTTGAAAACCGAAGCATCAAATCTACTCTGATAACAAAGGGTCTATTCAAAAATATTTTCCCCTATTTGCCTTAAGAAATTTACATTGGGTTTCTCAGTACAATCTTCCTTCTTATAAGTATATTAGTCGTCTGAAACTTATCAATCTCCCTACTCTTGCCAGTCGCCCTGAAACGATTGGTGTAATTTTCATGGTTAAAATAATAACAGACTAAATTTCTAGCCCCCTTATTCTTTCTGAAATAAAATGTAATGTGCCGTTTAGAATGTCCAGGCAATGTTGACCCTTGTTTCTGAAAATTTGTAAAACGAAATTTGAATTTCACTAGCCTTTGCATTGATTGTGTCTAGATTTCAACTCTCATTCAAGCACATTTGACATATCTGGCTCGCTTCTTCGTGTTAAGGAAACTATTTTGTCGACTCCCAACTAATCAACAAATAAAATTTTATATTTGAATTAAATTATTCGTAAAAATCAGTTGATGAATTTTGATTTTGTAACTGAACTGTTTTAGTTCTCGACACTAAACAAACCCCTGCTCATCGTGACTCGGTATTGATGAAAAACAAAACAAGTTCCGTACGTAATGCGGACGGCGTCTGTCGTGCGGATGGGAGGAAGGTGGGCAAACATTTGGGAATATTAATAATAACACACCCGTCATACATTTTTAATCATCACATAATGCTTTTCGATGACAGTTGGTGTACTTTGCATCAGTTTTATATTAGTTAAATATTAGCTCATGCGTTCATGCATGTTATGCATACAATTAAAGTTGTCTACTGTTAAAGTTGAACCATAAAACTCATATATGACAGTGTCAAATTTCGTGGTTATGCAGTAACATATGTATGAAAAGTGACGACAATGTGAAAGTAATCAATATCAATCTTAATGTGTCTACTAAGATGCTACGTAGGTATAAAATCCTAAAATATGATATCCATATGTAATGTATTCGATAAAAGCTCTAAACGAAATTCGTTCGGTGAAGACTTTGTAGTGAACGACGTCGGATTCGTTTGAGTGACTGTTTTGACCAATTTAGATTTTTCTACTCTTCTTGCACAATGCAATAAAAATATTATGAATTATGAGTAAAATTTAAAGTTATTCACAAAAAATACTACTTAAAATATTAAATTATTTTCCAAGTATATTAAAAATTATTAAAGAAAAGTTCCGTATTTCTGTTGTAACTGAATACAATTTTTTATTTTTATTTTTTTTATATTTTTTTTTTTTTTGCTATAAACGTCATACTTTTCTGATAAGTAACTGTGAGTAAACTTTAAACAAGAAATATAGCAGCTGAATAAAGAGAATTTTTATTTGCTTACAACTAATTTTTTATCTGCATTCACGCTTTCATCTAAGCCGCTTAAGAGCAGGAGCAAAAAACTAAATACATATATATGTATATATGTACATTTGATTAAATGTATACTATCTTAATAATTTATGTATATTTGAATAATTGCCACTGGAAATTTTATATTACATAATTTTTTTTAAATATTTTTTTACATTATTTGTATGTATATATATATATATGTATGTATGTATGTATATATCATAATTATTTATTTATATTTACTTATATTTATCTTCAAAAGAGTCTGCCTTCCGCCGGAAATGTGGCAGAACGCTAACTAGTAACAAAATACTATATGTATGTGTCTAAATGATACACTGGAAGCAGGAAGAAAAATGTAAAATGAAGTCAAATAAAAAATATGAGTTAATTAAAACTCAAGGAGCATGAAATCAAAGGAATTGAAAACAGCTGTTTTATATGTACATAAAAAATTAGTAAGTTAAAAATGAATGAGAAATAACAGACCCATCACATAATTACTCTCTAGATAAGAGAAAAAATTATTTTAGTTTAAAATGTATATTTTTTAATTACATACTTTAGTGCACACTAAGAAAACATATAACAACAACTACTACATTTATAAGTAAAACTTTCGCTTTCACAACGCGCAACGAGTTACAAAAAAGCGTGGGGAGATAAATACGTACATATATATATATATATATGTATGTACTTCTTCAAGTGTATGTGTGTAAGCAAAGCTGATTTTCTTTGGTTATGTTGTAGTTGTTGTTATTTGTCGTTTGTTGATGTTGTTGAACTAGTTTAATTTAATTACTGTGGTCAGTTAAAAACTTTTACGCTACGAGTTTGCATACATGTATACTGATAGTCGTTTTTTTTTTTTTTTTTTTGTGTAAACTAGTCGTGCGGCATTTGGTATACATATGTATGTACATATATAGTTTTGAATTGAACAAAATATTTGCTCTGCATATGAGTATGTATGTTTACTTGCCGTAAGGCATTTACAAATTTTTATTGAATACATACATATTTAAACATTCACATATAGTATATGATGCCATTAAGAGCAAGCTCAAATATGTGTGAAAAGTACAACTACAATTAGCACTAATTAATCACTTAGTAATTTACATATGTACATATGTGTGTACATAATGAGCCAATGAACGCGTAGATCATAAAGGTAATTAAAAAATTTTGCAGTGTAAACTATATTGGAAATTCGCCAAACGCCTGGAGGTTTTTAGCATTAGGGAACGTAATTTGTGTACTTCAAAAAATATTTTGTTTTTAAATAAATTAAATTTTCCTTTCTTTTATTTCATTTTAATAAATTTGTAAATTTTAAGCTTTTTTTACTTTTTAAGTTTTTTTTTAATTTCTGTAACTAAAAATTTTTTTTATTTTTTTTAAATTTAATTTAATTTTATTTTCCTTTTTTTTATTTTAATAATTTTTTTAAATTTTTTTTTACTTCTTAATAATTTTTTGTTTTATTTTGAATATATTTTATATTATTTTATTTTATTTTATGTAATATTATTTTGTTTTACACTTTATATTTTATTTCATTTTATTCTTTTCTGTTAATTTATTTTATTTTAATTTATTTTAATTTATTTTATTTTATTTTATTGTATTTTATTTTATTTTAAAACATGTATATTTCACGAACTTTTCCATTGTAGACTCTCAATTAATTATTAAATAACATTTTATATTTGAATTAAGTTATTCTTAAAAATCAGCTGATGAATTTTTTGTTTCGTAGCTGAACTTTTTTATTTCTCGACGTCAAAGAAACTCCTAGTCAACGTAACTCAGTATTAATGCAGAATTAAAAAAAAGTTACGTCATACACACTGTGCCCTTCGTGCAGATGGATGTGACGGGGTAAACGGTTGGCAATAATTATAATAATAATTGTTAAAACTTTTCTATTTTATTTTATTTTGGTTTATTTTATTTCATTTTATTTTACTTTATTTTTCAATTTCATTTCGTTTCCTTCCATTTCATTTAATTTAGTTTAATTTAATTTAATTTAATTTAATTTAATTTAATTTAATTTAATTAATTTATATTTTTTTATATAAATTTTTTGTTTAATTTTAATTTATTATTTTTTTTTTTAGTTTTGCATTATTTTATTTCATTATGCAAATTTTTAATTTTTTAGATTTAACTGAATTTTTTAAGCAATTTTTGTATATGAATAATGCAGAGTACTCTGTGGGGCTTACACACGTACGAGTATATTAATTTCCAGAAATAAACAAGTCGTTCAGTTCAATCTCACATAATAAATTAAAAAATTAAGTAACATAATACGAAGCCAAGAGAGCTTTGAAGTGATTATTAAGAAAACTGTAACACACACACACACCGATTGGACAATACATACATACATACATACACTTATAAGAACCGAAGAATTCATCATGAAACAAAGAAGCTTGCGTTTATCTTAAACAGCATATAAAAATTAAGACAAAAATAAGAATACATACATATGCTGCTATACACATATATGCATTTATACATATATATTTTTTGTTATATATACGAAATGGCTTTTAGCTTCACTTAATCTTAGTACAGAATGAATAACTCCATCATGTGAAGATCGGCCCTGAAGAGGCTGCGTTAATGTTATGAATTGCGAAAGGAGAGCAGAATAAGTATGTATGTAAGAAAGGGAGAAAATCGTCAGGAATAAAAAAATAAAATGACAATATTTATGAGCATTTACCATCCATATATGTATATCTAAAACTACATACATATGTATTACCGCGAACATGCACACATACCTATGTAGCATATATATCAGCAATTGCTTGCGTCTGCTTTTCTTCAAACAATTTTTTTGTTTATATCACTTGTCAACTTGGGGGAGATTAACAGTTTACGTACTCATATACTCAATGCAGTATATGAAGAATAAGAATAAATAGATGGTGCAGCAGCATCAACACACATCTTCAACGCCAATTGCCACCAATGCCAACACTAATACCAATACACTGTACACTACAGTGAAATAGTCTGCTTTAAATATTATTGTTATTAATTGATAAACAAAGCAGTTTTCATTAGTTGAAGTAAGCAAAAATACAAAGGGTGAAACGTGTAAAAGGGTTGGCGAATTTTAAGAGACAAAAAATGAGTGGCAATAACAATGACAATAATGAAGGGTGAAAAAAAATATTAATATATAAAAGAGTACAGTGTTGTGGGTATTTATGAAACAGCAGTCACGAGCTACAGCCGCATGTCGGACAGTTCAGTTTTTTGTGTTTACTTATAAAAGCTTTTTACATATACATACATATCAACATATATTAATTCAGGCAGATGGTTGGAAGTATGAATTTGCTTTTTGAATGGCAGCATGTTGTGAATTCGCTTGTCTGCCTGTGTCTTCTTAATGTACCAGAACTTGAAGAAACTACTCGTACTCATATTTCAAAGAAATGCTTCATTGTTTCAGCATTATGTTCTCTGCTTTGTTGTTGGTGCTCGAGCGAAATAAAAAAAATCCAGACATAACAGACTGATAAGCTAAGCTCTACTTCCATTGCATTTACTTACATATAATGGGTTATGCATTTAGTAGTTTCGAAAATGAAGGGCTATATTTTGACAGCTGTCATAATTAACTGCCGAACCAAGCATTTACCAACCAACATTGTTAACATTAAAAGGAGCAACCGCACAACGCGTTAAAGTTGTTGAAACCTACCACATAAATGGTGATTCAAACGTGGCAACGTTTTGTGCCTTAAGAGGAGATTACGGCCAACAATTCGAGCAATTAGTAAAATGTTTAAGAAATTTGAAAAGACTGAATTGGTTACAGATATTGTAAGGTATTTACATCATCGTTTTGCTCGTTTCACCTCAAATATCGGTGCTGTAAGTGAAAGTGCAACCGAAGACCCGAATGTGTCTATTTCTCGACTTCCTTCCGGCTGGGACCTTCTTTCGGCACATTATGGCGTATTTTGAACTATGGAGCTACACCATATAAAGTACTGCTCATACAACAACTAAAGCCAGCTGACCATTCACAACGCCGTAATAACGTCGATTGGCTGCTTGAACAACAAGCGGTGGACCGCGAGTTTTCCAAAAAAAAAAATTTGATTCAGTGACGAGGTATATTTCTCACCCAATGGATACGTAAATAAGCAAATTTGTCGATTTGGGCCTCCGAGAATCCTCAAATAATTGAAGAGGGACCATTACCCAAGCTGCGCTCTTTAGTCCGGAGATGTGAATGGTCCTTACTTCTTTGAAAACAATAGCGGCGAGACTGCCGCTGTCAACTCGCAGCATTATGGTCGTATGATAACCGATTTTTTTTTTGAACACGACTTGGACAATATACAGTTTCAAGAAGATGGTGTCACATGCTTTATTGCGAGAGAAATTTCCCGGTCGCGTAATCCTTCTAATGAATGATTTCATGAAAAGTAATTATTTTAATTGAATTTTATTTATGCTAATTTTGGTAACCGCAAAATGGATAGCTCTGTAAATACATACATACCTATACTACATACGTATATATTGCAGAAACCTTCATACAAATATTATTTCTTTTATTTGTGTGAACGTTTTGAAATAACAGATATAGAATTTTTTGCTTGAATTTTTTTTAGTTTAACTGATTGTATTGTTATTTAATGTTATTTTGTTTTATTTTATTTCATTTGCAGAAGGCAGATAAAGGACATAATTGCAACGTAGTCAAATTATTTTAGAAAGGCTCAGAGATCGATAGCAGGTCAACTCGCCATCTTCGTCATCTAGATTCCAGGCCGAAGGAATATTTTCGAGTACGCACGTAACTTACGACAGTGCATGGCTCACCGAGCTCTAATTGGCAACGTGGTTTATTCTTTCGGACAGCACTCCTACCTACCTACCTACCTATCTAAATTCACTTCAAATTAAACTTAAAAGGATTTTTAGAGGATTTAAATATTTTTCCCAAGAAAAAATTAAATTTACTTATAAAGTTAAAAAATCTCTCTATAAATTTTTGTGCGTCTTCAAATAGGCATATTTGAATAAAATCGATTCAATATTTAGTATATCATTTTTAAATACTTTTTTATTTTAAAACTATTAAAAGCTTATTTATTATTTTATTTATTTATTTTTACTATTGATACCTCATGCATGTTGCAAGCTCACTGCGTGTCTGTGGGCTATTTTCACTATTACCTCGCCAATAATCACTTGGGTAAATTTGCATGTTGCAAGAATTTTTTCTTACTTATTAAAATAGGTTTTTTTTTTAATATTTATTTTTTATTTAAATTATTTGTTTTTGGCAAGATGCGCATGTTACCAAAAGCTTTTGCTCGAGTTAAACGTTACTATTTTGCATAATCTGCAAAGTATGTTAATGAATTTAAAATGCATTTTTGACTCGATAATCAGTGCTTGAAATTTTATTACGAAAGTTTAGTTAATCTTTTTAAATTATAATTATATTTTTCATCTTATTATTTGTTTTTGTTTTTTTTTTATAATATTTTTTTATTTTTACTTATTTTTTATATTATTAAACTTATTTATGCTATTATTTTTATTATATTTTTATACTTTTATTTTATTTTGTTTTATTTTTTCTTTTAGTTAATTTATTATTAAATTGATCTAAGTTATTTGGTTTTATTTATTTTACTTTTGTTAATTTATTTAAGTTCTTATATATATTTTTCGGCCGAAAATCGCTTCAGCGGTTACTTATACTATTTCTATTTCTATTTTATATATTTTATTTTCATTTTTATTTCATGTTATATTGTTGTATTTGATTTCTTATTTTACGATTTTATTTCCTTTCACTATTTTACTTTTTTTTATATTTTTAAATTTAATTAATTAAATTTAATTTGTTTTTATTTTATCTTGGTTTGTTTGAAATAATTTTTATATTTTATTTATTATCTTTTCGTAATTTACGATTTTGTTTCCTTTCATTATTTTACTTTTTTATATTTCCAAAATTAATTAATTTAATTTAATTTGATTTTATTCTATCATGGTTTGTTTTAAATAATTTTTATATTTTATTAATTAAATTATTTTTTATTATATTTTTCATATATCTTTATTTTTTAGTTGATGTATTTATGTAATATTGTTTAATTTTTTTTATTTTATTAAATTTTATATTATTGATTTTAATTTAATTTTGTAAGTTATTTTGTTTCGGTTTTTATTTATTTTGTATTATTTTTATTTTTTTTTAATATTGTTTTATTTTACTTACTCTATTTAATGTAATTTAATTTAATTTTATTTGATTCAATGTAATTTAATTTTTTTATTCAATGTAACGTAATTAAATATTTTTTTCTTTTATTTTTTTTTTATTTTACTTTATTTTTTTAATTTTATTTAATACAATTTACTAGTTTTACATTTTTATAAGCTCAAGAATTTTTGTCTCAAATTTTTCTTATTTTTATCTTTGTTTTATTTATTTTTATTCTATTCTATTTTATTTTATTTTATTTTATTTTATTTTATTTTATTTTATTTTATTTTATTTTATTTTTTATTTTTATTTTTATTTTAAATTATTTATTTTATATTACCCTACTTGTACAAAAATGTAGAGTATTTTTATGTTTATTAAATTTTATTTAAAAGTTTTAAATATTTAAAAAATTTATTATTTTTTTGTTCCATTTTTCGTCACTCCAATTTTTTTTAAATTTATTAATTTTTTTATTTAAATAAATTAAACAAATAATTTCATTTAGTTTTTTTTTTCGATCTCTTCTAATTTTTTTTCAGCTCTTACGAATATTTGTCAAAATAATTTTTTTATTTTAGATTATTTTATTACATGCTATAATTTATCAGAATTTGAGATATTTTTAATAAAATATGCAAATATATTGTTACTCTAACAAATAATATTTCCAGTGAACGTGATATTTAATTTTGTGAAAAAATTTATACACATTTACAAAAATATGTGCATATACATATGTACATATATGCATTTATGTAACATTTCCAAATGTGATCATTTAAATCATTTTTAACATGCGCAATTCATGTTCACGTCGCATCTACAACACGTGCCACAGCACACTTTTCGCATTAAGCTTTTTAAATTTTTGATATAACATATACATATATTTGTATATTGATACGACATGAATTGTGTTTTGTTATTATTGCAGTTTATTTTCATACATTAACAATAATTGTTTTACGTGTTTTTTTTTCTCAAACATTATGATCTTAACACGCTGGAGAGGGAACAGGCAACAAGCAAAAGAGCACACAATATATATTTACTTTGAAATACTATTTATATGAATTATTATTTACGAGCGTAAACTTAAATATACCACTTTCGTACCCAGTTACATATCTACCCTCTTTTATTCCGCATAATTCAAACTGTTGAGTTTATAGTGTTCTAGGGTAGTTTTTCCTACTCTCCTCAAAGGTTTGGTGGTTGCAACACTACGGACTACTGTCAAGTCAACAAGGGTTAAAGTGCGAAAATTGAGTTGAGGAAAATTCTAGTAAAACTTTTTATTCAAAGTACAATATTCATTGACACGTTAAGGCTGTTATTAGTTTTTTTTTTTCAATGATAACCAATATATTACCGTAATGTCTTCATGTAGCATGATTATAAATCATAACATTATTTTTGTAGGGAGAATTTTTGGAGGGGTTGGGTTGTGAAACCCGCTTTAATTGGTTTGAAAGCACGTGTCTATAAGTAGAAATGTGGGAATTGGACTTATTTGACAACTTTTTTCTAAGTAGTGAACTGATTAGGAACACACAGATGCACACACATAATATTCACGAAAGAATTATGAAAATAAATTTTTGAAGTTGAATTTATTGAAATTGCTGCAAATGGGTTGCCGTCAGATGTATAAATTAATTATTTTCAAATTGTAAGTCAAAATGAAAAATTTTGATATATCATTTCAAGAGCTCTCTCGCGTAGCATAAAAACATGCATGGGAATTGAATTTCAACATCTCGAAATTAGTTTGTATGGTTACATTGTGAAATTAAACTTCTCTGGCATTACTCAAATCCTTTGACAGCACTTTTAAGAGAAATAAAAACTTTTAGTTCAGCACGAACAATGGAAATTTAATAGTTAAATATATAAATTACTACAATTAAAAATAAAAACTCTTTTTGACACTAAAAACATATTTTTGAAAAAATTATGATTTTTCAGATTCTTAATTGAAGAGCAAAATTTAATTGCTTGCATGAAAATTTATATTTATATTCATTTTATGTACAGTTACAGAGGTAATTGGAAAAGTTGAGTCATAAAATTTTAATTTTTCCTTCCTTTTCCAGTGAATTTTACGTAAATTGCTTTCATACACACATATGCATGTATACATAATAACTGTATTTAGTATAATTAGACTAAAACAAAATGAACTGTACTGAACTGAACTAAACTGAACTGAACTGAACTTCTCAACTTCATTAGGGGAAATACGCAATTTTTCGCTTCCTGCCAAAGCGTTGCTCTTATTGTCGATTTGTCACACATTTTGTTGCAAATTTCAGGTTTCAGGTTTTCCATCGCATACAACACTAATCAATATGAAGGCATTGTGCCACACAGCCCACGCTCGTTGCGCTTCACGCCACGGCACGCGATAAAAACGACAAAGGTCGACAAACTTACATATCTACCATTCATTCATAACACCAAAGTCAACTTTGCTGGTTTGCCTTCGAGTTTTTTTTCTTCATTCATGCAACATTTTGTAGTTTGTGTACCGCAAGCATAATAAACCAGGTACGAGTATGTATTTATGTATATGTGCGTACATTGCGGCTGTGCAATATTCACTTGCAATGAATGTATCGAATGATGACAGTACTAACCGCATCACCCACTTTGCATCGTAGGCGGCTGTGAGCAGGAAACACGTGCAACTCATCGGTTTGCACATTGTAAAAGAAAAACTCGTTTTGATCGCGCGCTAGCAAGCAGTTAATGGGCAGGTACATTACTTATAGTTATCTAATGATGTTATGAATAGAGCATCCCTAGTGGAAATTTCCTCAAAAAAAAAATAAAAAATTCTTAAAATAATATTGAAAGAAAAAACTTATATTATCTCAAAATCTTTGAGAAATTTGGCTGTTTTCAACAGCTTGATATACAGTATTGTTTTTCGCCGAAAATTCTCGAGCAAGCAATTAAGAGGGAGCAGTTGCATTGAACTGTTTTTCCATAAACCCGGGCGTTTCTTTTTAGGTATACTCCGCCTTGACCATTTTACCAGATGGCAGAAATTAATAATGACCTGTGTTATTAAAATCGAAGAACACAGTGAGCATAACCTTTACGTTCGGCCGCACTTGTCGATACTTTTTTGGTCTTGACGAGCCCGAATGCCTCTACTACGATGATTCAGGCCCAGTTTCTATCACATATCCATATATCCAACTTTCATCACCTGTTAGAATACATTTCAGTAATTCTGCATCGCTGTTAACCTCATTTAGTGACTTTTAAGCAACTTCCATTCGCCGCTACTTTTCTGCAAAATTTTATAATTTTGAAACTAATTTGACTACCATACCTAGCGTAACCAAAACATTGGACAAATTGTCATGATATAATTCGATCTATATGCCAACATCATCAGCGATATCTTTGATTGTGATTTAGCGATCATTTATAACCATTTCTTTGAGTTGTTTTCACGTTTTCATCGGTTCTTGATGTTCTGGAGCACCCAACCTAACCTGGAGCCTACCTAACCTTACTGACAAAGTCAAAAATGACACCAACATAAAAAAATTTACATTTTTATATTTAAAATTCCCGTTATATTTTGAACGCACCTCGTTAATATAAATTTTCAACCTATTTTTCTGAAGGTAGGAATATAAATCGGTAATCGGCTGAACTAATAGATACAAAAATAATTATTAAAAAAAAAATGGTGCAGTATTCGAACTTTTATAAATATTTATAAATTTCATAAAATTAGAAAAAATGTGATATTAGAGCATTTTAAGCTTATTGTTGATATACCGTTGAGAATACTGAATGTTTGAGAGATGAGAAAACTAAACACTCTTAATTATTCATAGAGCTCAACTGCAAGTTGCGAAAAGAAAATATGAAGAGGCTTTCAGAGCTATGCTGGAACTATTCTCAAGTTTATAAAAAATGTGTCGTGCCCAATCCAAACAAATGAGAGTATTAAATAAGATGGAGAGAAGAGAAAGCAAAGTCGACATTATACTGCTTATGCGAGCAAGAATTTTGACGTTTTATGAGATTCGTGTATGTGAGGGAGAGAGAATGCCTTTAGAAAACAGTATAAAATCGAATAAACTGATAAATGCATATCTCTTGCTAAAATTTACACAATTTTCCAATGAAAATCGAAAGCGTATAAATGAAAATTTGTACCAGTTGCCTACTGGGTTTCAAATAATAGAGATAAAGAAAATCGCCCATGCATGGGCGTATCTTATAATGCCCGAAGGTGTCGCGTAATAATTATGTCATTCCCACAACGGTTTTCGTCATACAAGTGGCAAGTAGCTATAATATATATATATATATATGTATGTATGTATATATTTGCTTTTCAAATCTCTGCTGTTGCATGAACTGTGAGTTAAACTTAAAATAAGCGCATTTGCAATTTTATTTATTTTTTCCCTATGTCTTTAGTACAACTTAACTCATTAAACTTTTGCGCGCGACTTTTCCGCATCTTTAGGCATTAAAGTAAACAGCATAAAGAGTGAGAGTTTTGCACTTTGACGCCAACGCCTACACAAAATAAGTAACTTGAGGTAGAAGAGAACAAGTAATAAGTACAAAGCTACAAGTAATTAACATAGTTAGTTGAAGCGCGAATTTTCACACTCTTATTACTTGAGCTCACGCCCCCCTCAGGATGATACTTTTTATACCAGAAGCGCTGATGACTTTGCGTGTAGTCAAGCAAAAAATATGCATTTTGAGCTTTTGTGACTAATGTGCTTCGCACTTGTATTGTGAATATATGTATATACGAGAGTGTTGAGTTCAGGCGTTGACTTTTGAACTGTCACCCATTTGCAGCAACACTCCTCATGTATTTACACAAATAAGCATGAATTGGCCAAGCGCGACGACTGCTAACCCCCACACGAATCGGAAGTGCTACAGCACGCTTCGCTGAATCCAATGATGGCATCAGTCAGCAGTAAGCAGCCACTCCCCGCTGCTGCTCCAAATTTGTATAAGCGCTGTGTGTTGGTTGTCCCCAAAGGTGTCCCTTTCCTGCATCCCTTTTTTCGTAATTTATCATTATGTGTTGCTGCAGCAGCAATAGGATGGGGAATTCTTTTTTTTTTTTTTTTGCTAAAGGGAACTCTGTTAGTTTGTTTTGCAACTATTGTCTGTTCCCATTTCATTTTGTACTAAGTTACGGCAGAATGATTCGCCTCAGCAGTTCCACTCCCGATCCCTCGTTGTTTGTGTGACTGATCAAAAGTGAGTCATGTAGCAAAAGGCAATAATGATAAATTCGTAAAAGTCATTACAACACGTCCAAAACTCACCACAACAACAGTAAATGGAGAAAAATATTGTTAAAAAAAAACTTGGCTTTAATTGTTTAGCATTTCGATTGTAAAACGTGAGTTTTTGTTGCTAGTTGTTTGCACTTCAGTGCTTTGTTGTTTGCACAAAAGTTTTCATTTTTGTTTGCATATTGCATGTGTTATTGTTTTTGTAACTAGCACGAACGACAGTACGAGCGTATTTGCATGTGTGAGCTTATTTGGCAGTTCCAAAGCATAAAAACTATTGAAAAAAACTCTGCCAGCAGTGCATAGAAGGGGATGGATAGAATATTGCCTTTTGTACTTAATTATTTTATTTTGTTTTAGTGATTATTATTTCTGGGTTGTGGCTTTCAGCTTTTGTTCTGTACTCAAAATGGGCATCCATAGTGACCAAAGCACGCTTCAGTGCATAACATAAACCATTTCGAAAAGCATAGAAACAGCAATAACACATTTTCGTGACACATAATAAACATAATTTAAAAAAAAAATTGGAAAAGAATTTAAATATTTATATTTTCAGATTTTGAACATTTTTCTCTCATTTTTTATAGAAATTTAAAAATACATATATTTTCCATATATTTCTATTTTAAAGCTTAATGTTCCTTTGCATATTTTATAATATTACTCAATCTTTTTTTTTTTAAATAGTATTTTTTACAATAATAACAATAAATTGATAATAACAATAATTTAAAAAAAAATAATAATAAATTTTAATTGATATTCTCAAAATTTTTAACACATTTTTTAATATTTAATATCTACACATTTAATCGCTCGTCATTATGTGATTTTAAGAGTTTTTTTTATCGTACATATACAATTGATTTGTTTTTTATATTTTTTTCTTTTTGAATAAAGAAATTTTTTTCTGGTGCTGAAATTTAATTTAAAACTTTTTTTAATTCATTTTTTTATTAAATTCGCAAACTTTACAAAAATAATCGATTAAATAAACTTCTATAAAAATTATATTCATTATTTTTAATAGAATATTATTCGTCAAATTTCATCGATGTATTTGGGATCTTCACAATCGATTAATGAATTAAATTTTTTCATTTTTATTTTGTTCCATCAAAACCAAAATGTTTATGGCATATTTTTTAACATTTTCGTTCTTTATAATATTTTTTTTTTTGGTTATATTTAATCGATAATTAAGTGATTCCTTAATCGATATAAAACTTTCTTAATTTTTTTTTCATTAATAATATTTAAGGCATATTTTTTTATTTTAATTTATATATTTTTTTTTTAAATGATTTGAACTATTTTGTTTTTATTTTTACATATCAAAGTTTTATTAATTTTTTTTTTACTTTTTTATTAAAAACTTAGAATTTTAAGTCTAGCAAAGCGTTGGAAGCAAGATGTAAAATTGCTTCATCATACAGTAATGAAAAGGATAAGTGGACACTTAATCAATAAAATAAATTTTAAAAAGCAATAGAATTTTGGGAATTTTTGAATAAATTTTAAAAAGCAATAAAATTTTGGGAATTTTATTGAAAACATTTCGTAGGCATGCTCTTTTCCCATTGGCTGGTTAATTTTGTTTACAAAATTATTAGCTGTTTCGCGTGGTTTTGTATACTTGGCTTGAAAATGCATAGCATGGCATTTGCTTGATCATTTAGAATATTAACAGGACAAAAAATCAGTGAGGCAAATCAAAATAAATGTCCTGCAAAGCTGCATACATCCTCCAAGCATCATACACATCCAATTTAGAATAAAAAGAGCACACAGTCATAAATAAGTAGCGGATATACCTATCTGCATAAGTATATGTAACTATGAATAAACTAAAAGATAACAATTAATATTTTGCTCGAGTAAAAATAAACGGTAAGAATTTCCTTCAATCTTGGTTGAATTCAGCAGATAAATGCTTAAAATTTTTCTTGCTAAATCCATCAAAAAGTAAAAAATAAAATAGCTTGTTGCGGTAAATCTTTTTTTGAATTAGAGATTGATGAAATCAGGCCATCGTAAAGCACGCACATTCAGACCACTGCCTCCAGTGTCTTCCGCCTATCAAACGGCTTGCGGAATTTTCGACACTAAGAAACCCAAGTACCAAGATGAATTTCTAAATTTTTCGAATATTGTGCCTTCTTCGGTCACCTTGGTAATTCCGTGGAATCATGATCGCAAATCATCAATAAATTGACGGACTTCATTTTGATGCGGATTATGGCCAGACGTTCATCCGTCGAGGTAAATGCTGGGACTTCCTCCTACTACAAATTCAATACCAAATTTTCGCCCCTTTATAGCGCCACAGTAGTTCTTTCACAAGAAGCCATTTTCTTCAGTCCTTGCGTTGTATATCGCGCTTCTTAGACGGCATTGACGTCAGCCTTAATTTTCACAAGTACAAGCTGGACAGCTTCACATTCCTTATTAAGGAACGGACACTCCAGGTGCCTACTCTCAAAGCGTGATCCCTAAAACGTTTGCGGCGGTCGTCATCAAAAGGGGCTCTCTCATCCGAAGCATATGGGGGTATTTATTTGTTAAATATAAACAGGAATGTGGTGCATAATTTTTGAATTATTATAAAATGACCATACTTCAACAAGTTTCTAGTTATTTTCTACTCTTTTGCGAAAACTTTCTTTACTTCCCTTACATTTTTCAACATGTAATATATATTTGTAAGTCCAATTTTGAACCAAGAACTCTTCTTTTGTCCACAGGTTTATTACATTTATCTAAAATATATTGGAAGTGTCATAATTCAATTGTCACTACTTATCCAATCTAAATTTTTGAATCATTAAATTTTTATGAAATAATAAAATAAATTAAAATAAATTTAAATAAACTATTAAAATTCGTAATACAATGTTTTTAGTTTTAGTAATAAAAAATATTTTAATTTCAAATCAAGCCAAATTCTAAGATATATTAAGTTTTGTTTCAAATTAAGCTTAATTAACTGTTTTACAAAAACATAATGAAAATAACTATAATTTTCCAATCACACATTTTCATATATTCTTAGATATTATTAATTTATTTATTATATAAAATTGTGTTTTCTCTTATTTCTTCACAAGAATATCTTCAAATTACCATTTGTTGAATATTTTTCTACCAAATAATTGTATTAGTGGTTTGATTTCCATAGTATTTTGATTTTGCTGTAATTTTTTTACATTTTTTTTAAATAAAATAAAATAATATTAATTCCATATAGCACTTTAAGATGAGTAAAAGATTTAGGGTTCAGTAAAACTTGAAACCCCTTGCAATCTCATCTGGAATACTGGCAAGAATCGAATAGTTTCCGTGACAGTCGGCTCTTTATGCCAGAATGATATTTTAGCTGGCCAAGGACTGCCACTCCCGCAATATTCCTTGAAAGTTATTTTGGTGTATATTTTTTGGCGGTTACTACAACAACAACGCAACGTTGTTAAGAATCTTCGTATACAGAAAACGAGTAAAATTGTTTGTCTCTATTGGTAGAACAAATATTTTTCAAAATCAGTTAAGTAGATTCGGAAGGTGTGTGAGTACTCAATAAAATGATATTTATGTTTATGCTATCAACCCATAGAAAAAACTTCATCCCCAAAAACAAAAATACTAAAACATTTCGAAAACAACATTAGTCACCAGACGACAGAGAGTGCCTTTAACAATAGCTGCATCAACAGGAACTCAGGATTTGTGTGGAAATGGAATTGTTACAACACACTTCTTGCATAGTAAGTAAACAAGAACACTTTGTACCCTTGGGGGTGTGCAAGCTCCAACCGACAATCCAATCACTATTCACTTGAAACTTGAGTTTGCCAACTGCGAACAGGAAAAGCTGGTGTAATCAAGTCAAGGATTTGCAAAATAAATGCAATAAAATTTATGACAAACAGAAGATGTCTACATCAGGAAAATATGAGAAGGCAAGGAAGAGAATGAAAAAATGCGCATAAAGATGACATCATGCAAAAGTTAAGCCATAAGAGGTATGAGACCAGACGGAAAAAGGAAGCATGGAGCATAAGTAGTGGAAGAACAGATTAGAAATACGACCTGCAGTGTGTGGACCATCATTACGATGGAAACAATGTATATATATATATATATATATAATGGCGACGATGATGGTTCTATATTGTTTATTATTTTGCTAAAAATAAAGGGTGATGTTTAGCGATGAAGCGCACTTCTAGTTGAATGGCTACGTCAACAAACAAAACTGCCGCATTTGGAGTGAAGGTAATCCTCAAGTGTATGTTGAAACACCGTTACATCCAGAAAAACTGTCTGTTTGGTGCGCTTTATGGGCTGGTGGAATCATTGGTCCGTATCATTTGACGTAGTGCGCGATACGTTTTCCGCACAGAAGCATTATTTTCGAAATAAAATTGCACTATTTGCAAGCGTTGTTCAGGCGTGAGTCTATTCATGATGAATTGCCAAACCAAACTGAGAACAAATCACTTGACAGCAGTTAAATCGGTCACCATCTTGAAAAGTAATGCCAACTTAAAGTTCTATACCTCTACAAAAAACACCCTATAAAAATAATAGTAAAAGACGAATAGAATTTCAGTTTGTTCAAAAGTTCTCTACACACTTTTGCGGTTTTGCCTGTTGCGTTTTTGATGACACGCTATGAGATTTCTGATTCTGAAAGAAAGAAAAATATGAATATTAAGAGAAAAAAAACCTCTCCTGTTTTTGAATTGTCGGAACCCTTTCATGCGCCAACGCCAACAATACATCAATCCGAGCATAAGAGATATGTAATTATCCATTATTCAAATGCGCCCACACTTACGGTTGCATTAAGCGCGATGAATGGTTAAGCAAAAACAAAACCTACCGAAATTCTAAATAATAATTGCGCTCAATTTTTAGGTAAAAAAATATTACTCTTATTAGCAGCTTACAGATATGTATGTACGTGCAAGTACGTACATACATATGTTTGTTTCCATTTAGTTTTGTGCCTGCAGCAGCGCTCATTTCCTGTTGCCCCATTTCCATGCGGCGCTTGTTTGTAAGCGTGTTTCGGTCGGCAAGAGCAAAAGTAATCAAAGTCGCTTGATGTAAATATTTACATACAAACTTACGCAAATAAGCATGAAAACATAAGCGGTACATTTTTTTGAGAAGAGTGAATAAAAAGTGAGTAGCAGTCACTAGCGGTACGATGCGCATGCAACAACATTCGAACATTGACTCACTCTTTTAATCTCTGTCAGTGGATGCATTATCGCGTGTTCCATTTAATGACTAGCAGATAGATATGTACGTATGTATATACATATCTACAACTATTTACTTGTATTTTTGTATTATTAGTTATCTATTTTCATTGCATTAATTTTAAATAAAAAAATGCCTTATTGAATTTTTTATTTTTTTTTAATGTAATTTAGAGTTTTTTTTTTGCCCAGCTACCGTTTTTACCTTCGCTTCGATGCACTTGAAATATTTTTTTTTTCACTTTTTCGAAAATCAAAACAAATAATTTTGTTAAGAGATTTACTCTTTACAATAGGAAGATAGATGTATATTTACACATAGACCAAAAAGTCTGCGTTCGCCCAACTAATAAAGTATAAAGTAAAGTAAAAACACAACTGAAATAGTTAATTCAGTTAAAAAATTTTACATGCATTTATTCATTATATTTCTGAGTTTAAAATGCAGAAGCAGAAATCTCTATTTCCATTTTCACTTTCGTTATAACGGTATCTAAGTGCAGTAACAAGCAAACATATTCACCACAAAGTCTGCGTTCAGTTTACTTGATTGGAGAATAACGTTACTTTTCATAAAGATACTTCTTCTTTTCGCATTTTTTCTGTTGTCGTTTATTCTAATTAATCATTCAAAGAGTTCGTGACGTGTTTTAATATTAGTTTGAAAAAATGGAAACCAAAGAGAAAGAAATTAGTGTTTCAGAAAGAAAAATAATTATTAAACTGTGGAAGGATGGCGAAAGTTTCCGAAAAATTGGACAAACTATTGGAAGAACATATTCCTCCATCCAGCGCGTAGTAAATAATTTCAAGCAAACCGGTATTTTAAAGTCGAAATCCCGATCTGGCCGTCCAAAAATATTATCAGTATCAGGGAAGAACGTAAAATAATACATCTGGTGAAAGTTAACCCGCGAATTACGCCAACAAATATAGTTGAAAACGTAAATAAAACGTTTAAAAAAACAATTTGTGTAGGAACTGCTAGAAAAATTATACGTACAGCTGGATATCATGGTAGAGTCGCTCGAAAAGAACCTTTATCTCACTTGTCAACAGACGAAAGCGCATTGAATTTACTCATTAGTATGTAAATAAGTTTCTGGAATTCTGAAAACAAGTCATTTTTTTCGGATGAGAGCAAAATTTTGTATATTCGGCATAAATGGTCGCCAAATTGTGTGGCGCAAATCAGGAAGAGCTCTTGAAAAAAAAAATCTTGTTGGTACAGTGAAACATGGTGGTGGTGAAATTATGATGTGGGGGTGCATGGCGGCTAATGGTGGGAGTCTTAAATTGATCGAATCGGAAATGGATTACTGCGGATACTTAAACATTTTGAAAAAGAACTTGAAACAAAGTGCAAAGAATTTAGGCTTATCTTCGATGTTTTGGTTTCAGCAGGATATCGATCCGAAGCATACTGTTCAAATAGTCAGACTTTGGCTGTTCTACAGTGCCGCTAGACAGCTTAAAATGCCTCCTCAGTCATCGTATCTCAATCTACCTTTGGGATATATTAGGAAAAAGATTTCGTCAGCATATAATAACATGTAAAGAGGTTTTGCGAAGAGTTATGCTGGCAGAATGATCCAGAATTATAGCTGAGGAAAAAGATAAGCTGATAAATTCAAACCCAGACCGATTTAGTGAGGTAATAAAACAACGTGGTTATCCAACAAAATATTAAATTTAATTTTTCCTTATAATTTTTAATGCTTTTGTAAATAATTATAAACCTAAACGCAGACTTTGTGGTGCCTACGTTTACATGTTGGTGCACTTAGATATCGTTATAACAAAAATGCAAATGGAAATATAAATTTTTGCTTTTGCATTTTAAACATAGGAATATAATGAATAAATTCATGTAAAATATTGTAACTGAATTAACTATTTCAGTTGTGTTTTTACTTTACTTAAAAAATGTGTTGGGTGAACGTAGACTTTATGGTCTATGTGTATGTACATACCTAAATATAATATTACTATGTGTCTGTGAATTTTCAATTTAATGTTTATTGGCTTTTTTATGCTTTGCTTTGAGTTTTCTTTACTTGAAGTGCATTATGCGTGATTTCTTAAAAGTACTTCCACATAAAGCACATACATTCACTCAGACATAATAAAATAAATTTGAGAAAAGCATGCTGTTGCATTTTTACACTATGCGTCACGAGGATTAACATCTGCTTTAAAAATTTCAGCTAAAAAATGTATATATATATAAATAACAAAATTGGTATCGAAGAGAGGAAATACTACTTAGATACATACATACACGCATACTCTTCTTTCAAATATTTTCTATACATACATATAGAAGAGTTGCAAAGTGTTAAAAATAATTTATTTAATTAAATTGATAAACAAAAAAATTTGAAAACTGTTTCAAAATATTATTTGAAATCTCGCTGAAACTCGAGAATGGCTAGATCAATTTGGATGATTTCGATCTTGAGATATTTGCGGAAGCTCATGGTAGGTTTAAGCGGTTAGAAACATGCGGGATGTGGATTCGGGATCGTCCTATTCGAAAAAGGTAGAATTTGAAATTCGATTTTCTTGAAATTTCTAACGTCAAAAACTTTTTGCTTAGATTAAGATGAACATTACTTTTTCTTTTGCAAAGTGGACCATGAAAAAACCTATTCGAAAGAATCGGATCAGTGTTTTGATTTTGTTTAAAACCTTTTTTAACAGGAAGTGTCGATCTTTTTTTACAAAAAAATTTATTATGGTTCGATTCGTTTAAATTTTTATACGGAGGATCTCTTTGTTTGAATGGGCAATTTATAACAGCTAATATTAATAAAGTATAAAAAATCACAACCGACCCGGTCACACGATTGTGTTCCAGTTAATCACTACAAATTTAAAAACAACTCTAGATATTAAAACAGTAGAATCACAAAATAAAAAAGAGTATATTTTTTATTTACCAAAAAAAAAAAAAAGAAAAAAATTGATTAATTAAAAGTATATGTTATTCAATTAAATTTTTTTAACTCAAATTCAATTCCAACCAAATTTCACTTCTTTTCCACGCATTTTAGCTTTTTTTAATATTTAATTTAACTATTTAACGCACCGTGAACTTCATTTATACATTTCATTTTGGAATTTTTAACCAACAAAACATGAATATATATACTAAATTTAAGTTAAAATTTTTAGAACAGGTTGGTCTGTTCCCTGCGTTGATTTAAGCAAAAAGCTGCCTTATTAACAAATTTCAAGTAATTCGAGCCAAAATACGAATTTTTCGAATAGGTCGGTCACTGATACATTTCCTGAAATATCGCCTATATTGTGCACTCCTCCATCCCTTTGTTCAACTTTTATATGATATAGGTATTATGGAATCGGTACATGTGAGCACAGGTAAAAAGGGTGTTTTTTTCAGCTGCCTATTTATATAGAGATTTCAAAAATATATAATGAAAATTTTAATAATAAATAAAAAATCTATTCTGATTTGGATTTAACAACATTTTCCAAAAAAAAAAAATTTTTTTTTTATCACAAAAATAAAAATTCATTTCCCACTTGTTCGTCTATCTCTCTCATTAAATAGTAAATATGTATAATAAAATTGAAATTCTTCAAGTAAGCTCATATTAGTGAAACGCAGCGTATAAAAAATGCGCTTGGTGTTCACACATTCACATACAAATTCCCGTAAGTAAGTGCATCAGTTGATTAAAATGCAGCACAACAATCAACAAATTTTATTATTGCTTTTACTTCGTCGACCGCCATACTTCATATTCTTTTCCATTTCCCCACTTCATGTTCCTCTCGCTGAACACAAACTTCATTAAATGCGCTTGCTCAAAATTCTTAACGCGTGACTTTTGGTTGAGAAGTATATAAAAAGCCTTGATTAATCAATACAATCGAATTTGTAATAAAAAAAACACACAAACTTCTTACTTAATCCACGCATCCGTATCTATATGTAGATATGTGCCACCATACGTCATAGACGCAATGTGATTATGAAGACCTTACGGCCATTAGTGTAATGACAATCAATATTAATGTAGTTGATATAGTCAACAATGCATTGCGAGGATTGCGCTGCACCCTTCTTCACGGTCGTCGCACTTCAATTGCATTTCTTATGGTTTTTGGTCAGACAAGCCACACATTCGGTAAGTCAAGCGTGCGTTGAGAAAGTTTTTTTGGATTGTCATCATGCTCGATTGAGTGGCCATTTGAGTTGACCATTTGAAATACCGAGAAGAAAATATTACAAAAATGTGCATAAGTCATTTGTACTTAGTCGTATTCATACAAGTACAAGTATATGTGGGTACATATGTATGTAGAAGCAGACACACGCTTTGGAAAAATCGAAATAAGTATTCGACTAGGTGAAAGGTGAAGGTAGTTGGTTGTTTTTATTTACTGTTTGGGAATCTTTTGATTGGCTAAGAGAGGAATATTCTTGAAAATGCACACAATCTCATAAGCAAATATTAAAGAAAATCAAATATCAAGAACTCTTGTAAAGACTTTAAAACTCCATCTTCTTCCGTTCATAATATCTTCGATAAAAAAAATTCTAAATTAAATAATATAAAATAAAATAAATAAAATGAAATAAAGTGTGCATTATTAAATAAAAAATTAAATATAGCTAAATAATATAAAACAAATTAAATTAAGAAATAAAAAATAATATAATATGAAATAAAATTAAATTAAATTGAATCAAATCAAAGCAAATAAAATAAAATTAAAAAAAATTAATAAAATAAATTAAGTTGATAAAAATTACATAAAAATAAAAAATATGTTAAAATAAAAAATTAAATAAATTAAGGTAAACCAATGAAATTATATTTTCCAAACATGTGACAAGAATAATCAAAAATATGTTTCACTCAGAAACTGCACAAGATATCAGTATTAAATTTTTTAAAAAGGTTGCAACCCACTTCAAAAACTTTGGGAAATCTCTTTATTTGGATACTCATATTGTTATAAAGGGTGATCCAAGTAGAGGTACTTTTTTCAAATCATTCAACTTTATTGTGAAAATTCACGTTCTGTAAAGAATGTGTTTCGCGCGCTTCGCTCAACTTATGGTCAACATAATCGGCCTACTGAGCGTACTATTCACCATCACCCATCTTAAGACCCAGCAATCATTATTGGATAATATTCGACCGAATAGACCACGTCCAGCACGCAGTGAAGGAAATATAGCGGCCGTGGCTGAGAGTGTACACAAAGACCGTGGAGACTCGATTTGGCGCCGTTCGCAGAAACTCGGACTGCCTGTATGGAACGCCTTGGCGCATTTTACGTCGAGATCTTAAAACGAAAGCGTACAAAATACATCTTGTGCAAGAACTGAAACCGCCCGACCCTCCCAAGCAACATCGCTTCGCTCTATGGGCTCTTGAAAAGTACCAAGAAGATTTGACGTTTTCGAGCCAAATTTTGTTTGGCGATTGGGCACATTTCTGGCTCAATGGGTATGTAAACAAGCAAAATTGTCGCATTTGGGGCAAAGAGCAACCTGAAGAGATTCAAGAGCTGCCATTTCATCTAAGGAAAAAACAACGGTTTGGTGTGGTTTATGGGCCAGTGGGATCAGCGGTCCATATTTATTCAAAAATGATGCCGGGGAGAACGTAACCGTCAATGGCGACCGTTATCGCGCTATGCTATTGATGCCTGAAATTGAAGCTCGTTATCTCCGTGACATTTGGTTTGAACAAGACGACGCCACTTCCAACACACCGCATCAAACAATGGATTTATTAAAGAACACTTCGGAGAGCAGGGAATTTCATGTTTTGGTCCGGTCGATTGGGCCACCTAGATCGTGTGGTATCAAACCGTTATACTTTTTCCTGTAGGGATATATAAAGTCTAAAGCTTATGAGGACATTCCCGCTTCAATTCAGGCCGTTGAGTGAAACATCACGCATGTCATTCGCCAATTACCAGTCGAAATATCGAAAATTGGACTCAACGGATGAACCATCTGTGATGTAGCCGTGGCCAACATTTGAAAGAAATGATCTTCAAAAATAAATGCCAAAGAATGCTCTCTCGAATGATAACAAACATTCCCGATTAATTTTGTATTTTCTGTAATTCTTTCTTTAAAAAATTAAAACTTTTAAATTAGAAAAAAAAAACTCTCAAAAACATTTTCTTCATTAAGCTTACAAAATTCTCATATTACATTTTATTTAACTTATCAATTAAAGTATTTTAAAATATTAAAACAGGTGGCACTACTCCTCAAAAATTTCTACATCATTAAGCTTAAGAAATGTCTTTATTTCGATACCCATAAATCAATTTTTTAATTGGTGACAGTGCCTTTCAAAATTTTTTTTTGCACTAAGCCTTTCTTTAATCTTTTCAGTTTGGTGCCCATCTTGTAATATTTCATTGATTTTACCACTTTTCAAATATAAAATAAATTTTATTCTCCATTTCTTTAGTTATTCTCGAGTTCTTTAGAATACACATAGAAAATTTCATCTAAATCGGCTTATCCATTTAGGAGGAATTTCGTCACAAACACGCATATTGAATATTTGTACATATATGAAAATTAAAGGTGCCACACCCACTTTTCCTAATTTAGTAAAACATAAACCATCTACATCCTAGTCGAAATATCGTGTATAATTTTGGTTGATTTCGCTCAAGCCGGTCTTCAGTTATAAGGTAACAACATAAAATGATTTTTAAATATAAGAAGAAGAAGAAGATTGGTGTGCACCGCGTCTGCAGGTGAGGTTCCGAAAAGTTTTGCTTAAAATTCATTTTTTTTTTTGGTAAATTTTATGTAGTATGAAGGCATAGACAAATTACTTTTCGTTTTAATTTTCTTACTATGACAACGCACATTTTCCAATTTTCCAATACCTTTTTTTCTTACAATACTTGTATCCTTTCACAGCCGAAATTCATGTACTCTCAAAAAAAATTTTGTAAATATTCAGTAATAGATTTTCATAAGTCGGTCGAGAATTGCAGCAGACATTGCAACAACTAAACGAAATTATAACCACAACACAAGTTTAGGACATTAAATACTGTATAAAAATAGTAAAACAACAAATTAAGAATGCAAAATTAAACGAAGATGGTCTAAAGTCGCCATTAGGAGGCAACAACTTAAAAATTTAGAACTTTATTGTATTTAATTGATAGCGTGACTGCATTACATAGTTGCATTTTTTTTTTTTTTTTGCAATGAACAAATAAAGTTATTAAGCGAGTTAAATACGGTAGAGTAGTGATGCTTTGTAAGAAAGTGAGGATTTCCTTTTAGCAGGGAATTTGTGAAAATACTTGTAGTCGTAAAGTAATTAAAGACAGTCACACTTGGTGTCCATCAAGTAAGCGAATAAACGAATAAGCGACTGGTTCGCTACAAAGCTCTGGAGTATAAAAATAGTTGAATAGGTGCGTGAAGAGCTCAGAAATGACAGCGGCCGGCGACAACTCAATCCTGACTTGATTGAGTCAGGTCAAAATAATTGAACATTGTTGCCTCTTATTTAGCAGTTGGAGAATAAGATATTTTATGCATACAAATGTAGGAGTTTAGTAATTGTTATTTAAGAATATTTAAAGCCACGGCCTTTTGAATGGCTTTTGTTCAAGTGACACGCACAAATGTTTCTAATAAATGTATTGCAAGTTGCCTATATGGAGGAGCTTACTTGACTTTTAGCCGCTTCTATGCATTCAATAAGAAAAACTGCTAAAAAAAAACCACAAAATTTCCACAACTCGACTTTCTTTGTTGCAGCTGCGGCTGATTTCCCTTCTTGTTCCTCCTTTTTTTGGTGCGCTGCTTTTAAAGGGAGAAATTTACATAAATTACACTAATGCGTAAGTAGTTGAGTTGTACTTAATTGAAGTTGTTTTGAGTTTGCGCTGTGCAAGCGTTAACCCGCTAATTTGCCTTTGTCCAAAATTATCGACTTTTTCTCTTTGAATACATATTTTTTTTTTGCTTTTCCTCTTAATATTCTTTGTGAGTTTGCTCGTGCACAATTTTAACATATTGCAGGGCACCAGCGTTGTGTTGTGCACGTGTGCTGGTTGAATTGACTTAGAGCGCCTGAAGGTTCAGGCGGAAGTTGGGAATAAGCTGTGGAAATTCAATTGTTTCTTTGAGTTTTGTATTCACCGCGGCATAACACTAGAAGGTACAACTTGTAGACAGAAGTAATTTAGTTTAAAAATATTTAGTTCTTGTAGTCACATCTTTGCCTGGTAGTCAGTACTGGTGAGGCTTTGGAAACTCTGAACCGGTTAAAGATTAAAGTGAAAAAATGCATATATCTTGCTAGTAAAACCTCTATTTCTGTAGTTGGGCTGCCTTTCATTAATCAATCAATGAAGTTTAGTACAGAGAAGTTGCTATCTTTCATTAATCAATCAATGAAGTTTAGTACAGAGAAGTTGCTATTGCAACTACCTACGTCTGTCCAGTGACAAAAATAGTTAATTTTTTTCAAAAACGCTACTTTTCCATTTAAGAAATCTTCTCTGGAGTTCTCTGAAGTTCAATATACTTCTCTTTTGACGGTTTTGAGAAAACGAAATGCCTTTCATTCAATTTTTTACTCTTCATTGCTGGACGCTGATAGACTCTTTATTGTCTAAATTGACATCAAAAGGTCGCTCTAGAAATTTTTGGTGTTTTGATAATTTTTTCTACAAATTTTGACATTCTTTCCAAAATTAAAACTATGATTGTTAGAACGGAAAATTGGTTTAATCTGTGGAATTTTCGAAGGTCGGTCCAGGATTTTGTTTGAGGATCTGTGCAAATAATAAATAAATTTGTTGCTCAAAAATTTTTAGTCGTGTTTTTCACATTTTCTAATATTCTGTTAGCTTTTTTTTTAGCTATGGGAAAAAATCTTAAAATTTTGTAATTTCTTTATAAGCAATAAAAATTTTCTAAATGAAAATAATTTATTACATTTGTTTAGGCCAATAGCCTAAATATAAAGGACCACCTTAATGTGTGGTGACTAAGCATGCTTGCACCTATAGACAAAACTAACGTTCAGATAAACCACATATAATTGTCAATAATTAATCGGATTAATTGTACAACAAGTATACACATATTTTAATAATTCTAAATAATTTCGTTAAGGTTTCTGTGGATTTTATATTTCCCAAAGAAATCTAGAAAAATATAATTTTTCGATATATTTTGAGTCACCCTAATGGGCATGCAACACCCGTACAAAGTTATTAGACCAAATATTATTCTTTAATTCAAAGCGCCGTTTGTCTTTGGCATTTAGTTAACATAGATTAGTCATCAACCGCGTTTAGCCAACTTTCCAAGCCAAAATATGCAATAATCATATTTTACCCTGCAGCACAAATGCACAAACATACATACATATACATTTAAAGCCACCGCCAAGTTGGGTTTTGCAACAATATTATAACAATAATGCCAACAACGTTCAAATAAGGTCAGTAGCCATGTACTGGTATTTACATATGTGTCTATGTACGAGTATATATGTATGAATGCACCATTCGCATATATGTAGGTAGCCATTTATGAGTGGCATAAAAGTGCCAGCTTTAAGACAAAGACAGGCATTATTTCACTTATTGTTGTTGTTTTGTTGTTGTTGTTGTTGTTAGCGCAGTTGTTGCTTGAATGTATGTTAGCTAAGTGCCACACACTATGCACAATTACGTGCAATTATGCCAACAAAAACAATAACAACTATATAGTGAAGATGTTTTAGTTCAATGTACAATTATAAGCGCTACATACGAGTTTTCATACGTATATATGTACATATATACGTACATATACATATATACGCATTACTCGTACTTATTAACATTTATTCGCAATCAGCGACGTTGAAGTATGTTTTGTATGTTATGTGAGTTATAATTTATTTAAATATACATATATGTATGAGACTTTGAATAGATTAAAAATTATTTTATAAATAAAAATACCTACATAATAATATTTAATTAAACATACAATCATATACACAAATATTAAAGCCTTTACTGCACAGAAAACCAAAGAGAGAGTAAATCTACAAAGTAAAAACATAAAATGCAATAGCAGTCAGTCAATGACATAATACGAAGATAAATGTTGAAAATTTTGCAATATCTTTGTTGTTGTGCTTAAATACATCAACAAACATCTTGCAAAGTATCAGCCAAATGACAGATTAGCTGTATTCACATAAGATAAGCAACACAAGTACAGGGTGTTATACTTTTTATCATAAGATTTGTAAACAATTTAAATACTCCTTCTGTACCGAAGAAAAGATAAATTTTTTAGTGAATACGTTTTTTCCTAGAGTTCAGGATTTTTTAAACTGAGTATGGCAATCACATTTTTTATAATGTTACAAAAAAATATTTTAAGAGTATTAAAAAATAGTAGAATTGACTTAAACTTTCTAATTAATTTTTAATTTTTAAATTTTTTTTAAATTTTTATTTTTATTTCAAGTAATTTAATTTTAATTTTATTTCAAATTATTAAACTTTATTTAATGTAAAAACTGGTGGAAGCAAAACCAAAAATAAATTGATTTTATTTACTTTTTTTAATTTATTTTTATTCACCCTTTTTCTGTCGTACTCTGTTGTCAAGATAGATGTGGGGTATACATCGTTTATTCACTGATAAGCTTTATAAAAAAATGTTTTATATTTATATATATTTAAATGTATTTCCTTGTTTGAATACAAATATATTCCCAAATCCTATATTTCTGCTTTAAACTTATCAATAAAAATATTTCAAGAAGATTCATGTTAAAAAATATAAATGTCTAGAGATACCGAAAACAATTTCGGGAATCTCCCATATATTCTAGGTATGTACATAAATATAAAAAAATTAAAATTTAATATCAAATAAAGTAAAATATCATAAACAAAAAGAAAAAAGTAAAATAAAATTAGCAACAAAAAATAAAAATAAAAATAAATTTAATTTAAAAAAAATAAGCTAAAATCAAAGGAAATAAAAAAATTTATGAAAATATTATAAATATATTAAAATAAGAAATGAAGGGAAGTAATATTCAAAATAACATAATTAAGGTAAAATAAGACAAAGCAAAAAAAAATTGAACGAAAAGAAATAAATTAAAATTAAACTAAATAAAATCAAGTAAGGTAAATGAAAACAAATAAATAAAATATAAAAGTTATTACCTAATTACATTGAAAGTAAAATTTAAACAAACGGAAATAAAACAAAAAAAACTTACTTAAATTAGATTAAATGAAGTGAAAAAATAAAATAAAAATAATATAATAAAATATATAAATAAAATGAAAAAAAATAATATAAAAAAAATAAATTTTAATAAGCAAAACTACGTAAAATCAAATAAAATAAAATAATGTGTTAAAATATTATAAAAAATATAATTGAAAAAATTGTATAAAATAAACTAAAATTAAACAGAATTAAGTCTAATTAAAATAAAAAAAGTAAATAAAAATAAATAAACATAATAAAATGAAAATAGGAGAAAGTAAAATAAATAAATATAAAGTTGGCTAAAGTAAAATAAAAAATTAAACAACAAAATAATTATATATAAATTAAATAAAATTATATGAGATTAAAGTAATTAAAGTGAAGAAAAAAATAAAATAACAAAAAACGAATTAAAATGATGTAAAATGAATAAAATCAAATACAATATAATATATATATATATACTTGTATATATTAATATAAAAAAAAACATTAAATAAAATAATATGAAGTTAAATAAAATTATATTAAAATAATATATATAAAAAACGTAAAAAAAATAATATTAAATTAAATAAAATATAAAATAATATAAAATTAAATAAAATGATATGAAATGAATTAAAATGTTGTAAAAGAAATAAAATAAAATAAGAATAAAAATTTAACAATATAAATTAAAACTTGGTAAAATTAAATTAAATTAATCAAATTAAAGCAAAATAAAATCAAATAAAAAATAAAATGAAAAATAAAAAAAGATAAGATAATTTAAATTAAGATACAAAAATTTAACAAAAAAAAAAATAAATTAAATTAAACTAAATTAGAAAAATGAATTAATATAAAAAATTAAATTATATTAAACAAAATTAAATTAAAACAAATTATAGCCAAATAAAATAAGAGAAGGTTTTAAATGTAGTCAATATTAGTTCAAAGTTTTAAAGTAGAGTAGAACCATGCGGCAGTTCTATATCAAAGAAGTATATTTAAAGACGAGTTGTTTTATTTCATTTTTATACATTATTTATTTATTTATTTATTTATTTATATATTTATATATTTGTTTATTTATTAATTTATTTATTTAATCAAGAAACCATTAGTACAATAAGATTATAATATATTTTTTAGTACAACAGAAGTAATGTATAATAAATAAGTAGAGATAGACACATTAACAACGAACAATAAGAATATGAGTAAGAAATCTAGAAATTAAAAATAAATTATTGTAAATAAATTTAATATTGAGTAATAAAAACAAACAAAAATATTAAAAAAACAAACGAGAATAAAAGAAAATAATTATATAAATGGTCAGTCTAGTTAAATGTGGTTTTTAAAATACGAGTATATAAGATTCTTGAACTTGCTCCTGTTCAATTTTCTCTTTAAATTAACAAGGATAGAGTTCCATAAACGACTAGCATTGACAGAGAACAGCCTAGTTGATTGTTGCGATTTTACTTACTCTGGTGGATCCAAGAAACCTTGGAATAAAAATAGCTGGGAGACTAAGTCAGTTACAAATCATTTAACTTTATTACGAAAATTCACGTTCTGCAAAGAATGTGTTTCGCGCACTTCGCTCAACTTATGGTCAACATAATCGGTCAACTGAGCGTACGATTCACAAAACCATCATCCATCTTGAGACCCAGCACCCATTATTGGATAATAATCGACCAAATAGACCACGTCCAGCATGCAGTGAAGAAAATATAGCGGCCCTAGCTGAGAGTGTACACGAAGACCCTGGAGAGTCGATTCGGCGCCGTTCGCGGCAACTCGGACTGACGTATGGGACGAGTTGGCGCCTCGAGATCTTAAATTGAAAGCGTACAAAATACAGCTTATGCAAGAACTGAAGCCGCTCGATCTTCCCAAGCGATATCGCTTCGCTCTATGGGCTCTTGAAAAGTTTCAAGAAGTCCGACGTTTTCGACCCAAATTTTGTTCAGCGAAGAGGCTCATTTCTGGCTCAATGGATATGTAAACGAGCGAAATTGCCGCATTTGGAAAGAAAAGCAACATGAACAGATTCAAAAGCTGCCATTTCATCCAGAAAAAACAACGGTTTGGTGTGATTTGTGGGCCGGTGGAATCAAGGTTCCATACTTCTTCAAAAATGATACCGGTGAGAACGTAACCGTCAATGGCGATCGTTATCGTGCCATGATAACCGATTATTTGATGCTTGAAATTGAAGCCCGTGATCTCCGTGACATTTTGCTTCAACAAGATGGCGGCACTTCCCACACATCGCATAAATCAATGGATTTATTGAGAGAATACTCGTGTGATATCACACCGTTAAACTTTTTTCTATGAGGATATGTAAAGTCTAAAGCCTATGTGGACCATCTCGCTTTGATTCATGCCTTGGAGCAAAACATTACGCGTGTCATCCACCAGTTACCAGTCGAAATGCTCGAACGAGTCATCGAATATTGGATTCAACGGATGGATCACCATTGGAAAGAGATAAACTTCAAAAAATAAATGCCAAAAAATGTACTTTCGAATGATAAGAAACATTCCCCATTAAATTTTAATTTTCTGTGTTTTTCTTTAAAAAAAGTAGGGAACCACAAAATGGATCACCCTTTATATAGGGGACAAAATTTGAAAGTTAGTAAATTTCTAAAGACACCGCACTTACTGCTGTTCAAAATTAGACCATTGACAGCCGCAAAACTCGAGATAGCAGACAGGTCAACATTAATATTTTTGCAGAGCCGATCTGTTTGATCGAAGGGTTCAGATAAGTAAAACTGAATGTCATAAGCATAGCCATGTAGGTTATTATCGGAAATATTTTTAATAATGGAAAGATGCAAGTTTTTAATACTGAAAAAAATTGCAAGCTTCACACTGAAATTTCAGGATTTATTATAAATATAAGATAACATATATAAGGTAAATTTTTCCAGTATTTATAATAATTAACTTCGAAATCGATTTTTCAATAACTCATACCATCAGTAATTTCAATTTCGCGCTTTACAATAATAAACTTTCAATTCTACAACAATTTCTACAGCATACTTGCACACTTTATCTTCATCGTATATTGAATATATTTTTTCTTACAACGAGCAAAATATTCAATTACCCGTGATTATTTGCAGTCATGTCATTAATTGAATGTTTCTTTTTGTTTTTGTATGCTCAAAGTAGAGGATACATACTTTCTAATTTCTTTTTGGCACGTGTGTAGCAACAACAACAACTAGGTATAAAAGCATGTTCGAGCGGTGAGCCAATAATTACTATTACTACTTTTTGTATCGCTTCGGTATTGATTATTATAATTGTGAAGGCTGAAAGCGAAAGCATCTCAAATGAGGAGGCAACTCTTTGAAAGTTTAAAGAAAAAGTCATTAAAAATCAGTTTTGCGAAACATTAGCAATGCTTAGAGTTGAAATGTGAAGAATGGGGAGTTAAAATACGAGTAGAAAATAGTAAACATAAAATTAAAGAAGAAAAGGCAAAAATTGTTTAAGAGTAAAAAATTGTATGAAATGAAACAAAATGTAAAATCTGGCAACAAAGCTAAATTACGAATTCTTTTGTTGAAGTCACCACACTCAGACAAGCATTGTTGCACAGATGAGTTTTTTAGTATCTATTGTTGTTATTCGAATTTATGAAACTTTCATAAAACACGCAAAAACTATGAGCGAGTAGAGCCACACATACGTTAGTACACATTTTATTTGTTATATATTTTTTTGATGCGTATAAAGTTTTATATTTAAAAAATGTTTCTAATGCTCGCTTTTGTACTTGTAAAAATTTGCCTAAAAAGAGTAAACAAAATTTTGTAAAATAATAGCAGACTCCTTGGAGTATGCAACCAAACAAATTTTTTGGCAAACATAAAAAACGTCTCATCCTAATATGTATGTATACGTTTGGATGCCTATGTGGACGCTAGCGACCACTGCTGGAGTGGCACGAGGCACAAAGCAGTGCATATACATACAATACAAATAATTTTACTATTTAACATGTTTTTATATTTGTAAGTATGTATGTATATTTTTTACCTGTAGTGCGCCAATGGCAAACAAAACTTTTTTATCTTTTTGCATAAACAAAATGAAAATCAGCTTCAATAAGAATTCCAAAACTTTCAAAACATGCGCAGAAAAAGAGAGAAAAATAATAAAAATTGACAAAATTTTCAAAAATTTCACAAACTAACTATAGCAGCAGCCTTTCAGTCTTCGAAAGTTTATTTCACTGTTACAGTAATAATATCAAATACATATACGTACATACATATGTATGCATCTGTGCGGAGTACGTGTTTGGAATTTGAAATGGCAAACAATGTAGTTTTGACTCGAACAAACAGCGCTTTTTTCGGTATATACATATGTACAACCAAAAAGCGTTGAAAAAGTTTTCCTTCATTTTTTTTTTTAATTATTTTAAAATTAAAAAATACTTGGTTTTGTGGAATGAAAAGTTTTGAAAATTTAAAATGTATTTTAAATTTGCGTAGAATCTACACAATTTATAAATATGTATGTAGTAATATAATAGGCTCGATATAAAAGAAAAAAATTATAAATCAATTTTAATTTATTTTAAATTAATTCGTTTATGTTATTAAGATTATTAAAGGATTTCTATATATTAGTGTTATAACTATTATTTATTTTTTGGATTTTGCAAAGTGTACTTTCGTCTATTTTGAGTAACTTGAGGCTTTCCGTGAATGTTCTGTGTAATATTCCTGAAACCGCTATAATGAACGGTACTATTGGGTTTTCTAATAAGAGTGATATGATTTCTTTAAAAAAACACACTAATTGTTAAGAAAATTCAAATGTTTTTTATTTAATGTGAAGTACAATCGATACAATTAAGTTCTGAATATAACAACATTCAAATGGCCTCCACGACTTCTTTTGCAGGAACGAATTCGACGAACCCAATTTTTGAGCACTTTTCTCACTAAATCAAATCGTATGCCATGAATAGCACGTTCAGTATTGACTTTTAAAGCTTGAAGAGAGTCCGGTTTATTCCTTAAGACCAATGATGTTAAATCACAACTTCCTGGAGGCCATTCGATGTCACAATTTCTGGAAATAATCGAATTTCCAAACCTCTTTCGCAATAATTCGGTTGTTGCTCGTGGTGTGTGACACGTAGCTCCGTCTTGTTGGAACCAGATGTTGTTAAGATCAACTTCTTCCAGATGTGGCCATAAAAAGTTGGTTATCATCGATCTATACCGCTCTCCATTGACAGTAACGGTGCTACCAGCTCATTTCCAAAGAAGTACGGACGGATAATTCCCCCAGACCAAAAACCACACCAAACTGTCAATTTAGGTGAATGTAATGGTTGTTCATGAATAATTTGTGGATTTTTTTCGCCTCATCGGAGATGATTTTCTTAAAAAATCGTTATTGTTTTCAAGTTGTTTCAAGGCAAAATCAGCAAATTCACGACGTTTATGGTGGTTCAATGATGAAATTGTAAACATTACGGAATACAATAAAAAATGGCAGATCATGACATATTAAAAATGGCCAAAACGTGACTTAGAAATCATTTTATCCCTATTGGAAAATCCTATACATAGAAATTTTTCTGTGTCAGAGAAAATGTCGTCCTTCACCAGCCAGGTGTATTTATTATTAATATTATTATTATAATTATTATTATTAGTATTATTATTATTTTTATTTTTATTATTATTTTTTATTGCTATTGCTATTGTTATCAGAAGACAAATTTAATTTTTTAATTTTAGGATGAAAAATTATTTTGGATTCATACATGCAACAACAACAAATACATGTAAAATTCCGAAATACGTTGTATGTGGTGTTGAAAGAGAGGGAGTAAGAGCGAAAAAATGGAAATGAAAATAAATTTAAAAAAATTTATTAAAATTTTTTTTTAAAAGTTTGGAAAAAAATTTTAAATTAATTTTTTTCATTTCCTTTACCAAAAAAAAAAATCGAAGATTGAACATTTCAGCTAGATTTGTTTGACTTTTTTGTATAGGCGTAGTAAAGCACGCTGGGGTCCGCTGGTAAAAAATAAAATAAAAAATATAAATATTTATTGAAATGGTTCGATAAGCCTTTTATAACGACATATGTATATATGTAAAATTATGTGTGAACACACGTATTTAGAAGCATTTAAAATGTAAACAATTATATTATCATTCATTATCAGTCATATATGTTCCTATGCACAAATAATCAGGTTTGCTTATCTTATTCTTCTCAAGGCCAAAATAAAACAGGTTGATAAATAAATAAATAAATAAGAGAATCAGAATTAACATTTTTAGCAAAAATATTGATTCACTATTCATTAAGGGGAAAAAAACATCAAATTAATTAATTATACAATTATAAAATAATAAAGAATAATAAGAGAAAAAATATTAAGTTAAAAAATTAAATAAAGTAAAATATAATGAAATAAACTAATATGAAATCTATTAAAAAAATAATAAAAAAATAAATAATATAAATTAAATTAAATATTTTAATTTAAGAAACTAAAACACAAAAGAAGTGTTGAAACATGGTAAAACGAAGAAGAGACTTAAATATGAATTCAGTTGTTGCGGCAGAACCAAATACAAAACAGAAAATCAAGAAAAAATATTTTAGAATATTTTTTTATTGATTAATTCTTTGAATTGATTTTACCATTGACCCAGTGTTGAAAAATTGTTTACGAAAGTGAAATTTGTTGCAATGTTTTTTTTTACCTTTTTTAAATTTTATACGAGCATATGTATGTACATACATTTGTAAGTATAAGCAAGTGTATTTTATCGAAATTTATACATCTTTTTCACTGTCTCAAAGCAGGTTAATTAAATTTTCGCTTTCAATCAAATTTTTTATTATAAAAAAAAAATTTATACTCTATCATCACTTACCTTTCGTTTGTGCATTTCCGCTGGCGTTGGCGAACGTTGATTGCCAGCAACATATGGCCACCAGCAGCCACACCAGCAGCGGTTTGCTGGCTATTGTTGTTTGGTTGTTTGAGCATAAAAGTTGATGTCGAGACATCTTTCAGCAGTTCTCAACAGCACAGCTGTGCAAAAATAATGCAAGAGTCACACGAGTTGAGGGCTGTGATGTTGGCAGGCCAACACAGACACACAAAGCAATTAATTTGTCACAAGTAAATAGAACAATATTGCGTGTGTGTATGTAGGAAAATATGTAAGTCCCCACAATAAACATATGCGTTTGGATTAGTTATGAGGGTTGTGTTGAGGCGTCCTTAGGGATTTGGGGCGCTCGACTGGGGAAGAGCACAACACACACTTCACACAGTTTGAGCTCAAGTGGGAGCAAAGCGAAAGAAACTTTGGATAGTATGCAGTCATCAGCGGCGATATAAAGAATGACAACGGATGTTGTTGTAGACAGTAGCAGTGCAGTTCAATGTATGCAGATGCAGTTGAGCCCACAACATTACATTTTACTTCGATTGCCACCACGCCTGCCTGTGTGTACTTGCAGCCTACCCCGATTTTAGATATTCAATGAATTTCTTTATTATTATTATTTTTATTTCTCAACTACAGACGGAAATCCAAAGTCAATGCAGGGGCGCGTCAAGTGCCAAAAATAATATTTTTTTCTTTTGTATGGGAAATTGATATTGTCTTTGCAGTGGAGCTAAAGGTGTGCCTTATGGTTGCGTATCGAAGTATGACTACTTTACACATTCACGGGGGTGGTAGGCTATTACGTTTGTTTACATTCACCGCAGTTCACTTTGCTTTGTTTATTTGCTTACTTTTGACATTTGCTACTATTCGCAAACACAAACACATGCATGTATGTGTAAATATTGTATTATAATTAAAATTTTATTTGCAAATAGTTTATATTAAACAACATTTTTATCAAATATAACTAATTTTTCTTAAAAATCCAACGAAACAGCTAGACAACACATTTATATACCCAGCGCAGGAAAACTATTTGCTAACGCTTATAGAGAAGATAAGTAAGCACCATTAATTTTTTTTTTTTTGGTTTTTGTTTATTCTTTGCTTATACATCTTTTTATTTTTATCCCTATCACATACAACCCTTTTATTACTATTTAACAGACTGCTTTTCCGCGTTATCACTTTACCACTTAACGCACTTTTCTCTTTCGAATCTCGTTTTGCACAGCTTTTAAGATTTTTCTGCTCTTCTTACGTTAGCTTGCTCTTTCGCACACAGCACGTATCTTTTTGGCTTTTAAGCTTCTTACTTTTATCGCTTATTCTTTTCACTTTGCATTCATTTATCTTAAGCATAGATATTTAATCTTTTTTTTTTGTTGACTATTAACATTTCTTTCTACTGAGACAAACAACGATTTTCGCTAAAACTTGCGCACACTTTTATTTTCACGTCGACTTCGTACGTTATTTTTACACATAACACATTTATTCGATTTTTCTACACACTACGAAAATCAATTAATTAACAAATAGCTGAGACTTGGCATTTAAGAAAACAAGAAAAACAAACACGCATCGACCACAAAAAATACTTGCGACACAATCTAGCGCACCACTCACTAACAAACATTGCTCTCCGGTGTCTAATTGTGAACTAAAATCAGAGAAGCAAACGAGGCGTTAATTGTCAATAATAGAGTTAAGTACGAAGTGCTGGTAACCCTGTGCATGAGCAGCTGATGTGCGAAGGAAATGTCAATAGTGAAATGTCATGTAGTTGCCATGAAAAATACAATGGAAGGAAATGTCCATTAGATGGCGCGCAGAACAGTTAGCTAAAATATTTTTATCTTTAATTTTTGCCTGCTTTTAGGCGTTGAAGATATGTGTTTGAATTGGTGCTAAGCCTGTAACCAGCGTCATCTAGAAAAGGCATTTGCGATTAATCGAAGACCGGAAACCAAGCGGATTATTTGTGTGTATTGAAACGGTATTGCAAGTACAATGAGTATGGAATATCCGCAAATAATAATATATTCTCAATAAAAGTATTCTAAAATTGAATTCAAAGCATTTCACCACAGTTGAAAGCCGCACGTCAATATATGTTGTTCGTAGAGAGAAAAGATTGACGATCTGTACTTTCCATGTTATTCAATTTTCCAAATGAATTACTAAGTACCTAGCAGGGACGCATTGGGGTATTGGGATGTTGGCATTGCGTGCAGTCATAATGATAACGCGGCCTTCAACAAAAGTTTCACTTAGAACGGCATTCGTCGACGTCGACGTAGGTAAACAGTAGGTAAAGGATTCGAGTTAGTATGTTGCCACGTTCAATGCTTTTAAACGAGAAATATAACTGGCAACTGTGAAAAACATTAATTTTCAAGATTAGCAAATACTAGCCACACAATGTCACAATGTTTTAAAGCGTCAGATCATCACTCCATCGTCTACGGTATTCGCGGTTGCCAAGGTGCAAAGGACCGTAAATTTTCTGCACAATTTTTTCTAAAAAAATCATAAAGCCTACTCATTGGATGCCGACATCGTTCACGCTTCTGCACTATATAACAGGATGGGACCTTCATCATTCCCTTATTGAGTTTTGTTTGGGTTCGACGACAGAGAACTTTACTTTTAATTTGGTGGCATTATTGGTGTTGCTAATTTTGGTTCGTAAATAGATGAAATACTTTGTAAAATACAGGACGAATTTATTCCGCCAATCACAATATGATCGATTTGGTTGCACGATTTTCGATCTGGAGACAGCCATGTAGCTTGATGTATTTTCTTGTGTCAGAATCTGGTATTACAGACTAGAACTCCAGATACCTGGGTATCGAGAAATACGAGCTGCTCGATGCTCGCTCGGCACTCGCTCCTTGCTCAACTGCTCAATGTCGTGTCAAAAAAAATTACGAGCTTTCAAAAAAAAAAAAAAAAAAATTTAATAAAAACCAATTACAATTTTTTTTCGGCATACACATTAGACATTAGAAACACTAATTTTTGCAACAATTATGTTAATTGTTTCGGAGGTAACACTACTGTTTTACAACGACACCTGCAGAAAGTTCACTCGATATCCAATAGTACAGATATCAAGTAAGTACCATTTGATAGTGGGGAGGCGTAACTAACTATGCCAAATTGTCCAATAAGACCAAAAATTTATTTGTGAGAAATAAAAATTTTTAATAAACAGTGACAACTGTCCAAAGAAGAAATTTGCTAACGATGCTTACTTAAAGAGTGTAATGAAAGGAAAATCCGAAGAGATTCATTTAGCAACAGCAAAATAAATAGCAAAAAATCAACTATCTCTTTCGTTTACTTCAAGTGATGGGTTCAAAGAATTTATATATGTCGTTGCTACAGGATACGAATCTTTAGGGAAAGAAACAATGAAGAAAAGATTAGAAATTTTAAAATGCAATCTGAAAATATCGTTAACATGCGATTTGTGGACTTCAGTTTCACAAAATTCATATTTAACAATAACGGCTACAACAATTGACCAAAATTTCTCAATGCATGTGCTGTCCGATAGGCTGTTAACTACACCTGCATATGCCCGAAAACTTGAAGTCAGTGAAGATGAATGGTTAAAAATCGAAGGGTTATGTGAAGTTTTGGAATCGGCGCATACATTGACAGAACTTCTATGTTCCGAAACCCATTCACCTACATCCTTAGTACGACCAATGATAAAATTTTTGATTGAATCTCATTTAAATTTGAAGAATGAGGATTCTAACATGATTAAACAGTTAAAGGAAGACTTAATATTTCAATTAAAAAAACGATTTCAGCTTGATAACGAGGAAGCTATTATAGCTCCAAGAATGATTGCAAGCTTCTTCGATCCGCGATACAAAAATTTACACCACGAAACTCCACGTATAAAGGACCAAATTTTTGAGCATATCAAAAAAGATATTTCTGACAAGGAAAGCTATACAGAAACAGAGAAAATTTCATTTAATCAGATTATTTATAATGAAAAATTATCAACATTAGACTTATTTTAAAAAAAAATCGCATAGTAATTTAGAAAAGAAATTTTGGGAAAGAACTTAACCAATATATTGCGGAAATTGAAATAAATTATAACGAGGATCCTTTTCACTGGTGGAAAAGTCGTCAAGAAAAATATCCAGAACTCATCAAAATAGCAGGTCAATATAGGTCAATTCCAGCTACATCAGCCAGTGTTGAACGCTGCTTTTCTAGTGCTGGCAATATTGTCACCGACAAAAGAAGTACATTAGCTCCGAAAAATTTAAATTTGTTAATTTTTTTTAAATCAAAATAGGAAATATATTGATTAATATTGTAATATGTACGTACAAACTTATATTAATAAGCGTTCTTTTTTTGCTGCTAATGTTGGTTGAAAAAAAAAAAACATTAAAATGTACACACATTTAAATTTTAATAACTTTTAGAAAATAAAATAAATAGTAATAAAATTCTTATTAAAAAATATTTATTAAATACATATTTCTATGGATATTCAAATATTGTATCACTTCAGTTAAATAATGTTCAAAATTTAAAAAGGTGTGTTGAAAAGAATGTCATTATATTCAAAACAAAAATTGCTCAAAATGCTCAAAAAAGCTCGAAATGCTCGTACTCGGCTGCTCAAAAATGTTTGAGCAAAATCTGGAGCTCTATTACAGACAACCATATTTTTAGCCCCGGTGAGGTCGATCAGCCTCAGCTCGTTTGGGCGGATTGTGTAGACGATCATCCGCCGCGTAATGTCAGGAATCGGCGACAGGGTCTCTCTCCCACCACAAATCCAACATTAATTTTGCGTTCCTTTATATGGCCGCTGTAAAAGATTTCACAAGGATTCACCTTCTTCCCTCCACATCCAGTCACTTCTTAAATGGTGGTTATGACATTATTTTGTCCTATGAGGATATCAAACATCTTGTCAGCCGCACCGGAAATTCCAGGTGCATACCATCAAATCGTGATCCTTTAAATATTTACAGGGAGCGTCACCAAAAGGGGGTATCCGAGACATATTTTGATTTTTAATTGGGGCAGGATCTTCATGGACTGTGTTCCAAACCATACATTCGTTCGTCGGGTGTTCGTCTTCTCATTTTAGCTCGCCTCCAAACGGTTGTTTATTGGATACTTGGTCTAACAGCGGAAGTCGTGAGCTGCTTGAACAGATTTATTTCTATCCACTTCCAGGTGAATGGAGAATAAAAATTTTCCTTACACCCATGTCACTCTTTTGTTTATGCAATCGCTGCGCTTTACTGTTTGTGCTGCGGACTGTATTTCATTAATGACCGAGTAAATGTGATCTGTTATCTGTTAAGGTGAATGAATGGCCTTCATTCGCCTTGGCCACTGTGGTCAACGGCTGTTTAAAAAACTCGCAATCAGCATAAGTGTTATCCACGTTCGACGTGGCATTTCCGACCGGCAATGCATAGCCAGTGATCGAATAAAACATCTGTGAACGTATGAATGGAATGAGATTCTAACATACGAAAGCAGACGGAACGTAATTTTATTTCTATTTGCAAAGCATTTTAACATCCACATGTGTTTGGATTGCAATTTTAAGTCTATACATTGTGACTTACTCCATATTTAAAAGATTTGCGATCACAGATATCAATACGACGAGGCAGCTCATGATTCATTCATATGGAAACAGTCGGCCCAAAGACATGTTTCGCAGAGCCGGTTTGAGAAGAAAAGAAATGAAAAGCAATTGTCTTTTAGATATTTACATATGCTGTACTAATGAAGAATACTGCAATAAAACAATTTTTTTTTACAACTAGGGACTCTGGAAATCTTCTTGAACCATGATGTATTACGCCTCGGTACTCGAGATGGTCCTAATGAAGTCTTTTCTAAAGAAGTTCACCCCAAAGCAAGCTGTATTATCGAAAGGACACTCGGAATATTAAAGGGCAGTTGGAGAGTTTTAAGCTATGATAAATATTTATAAATTTAATTTTAAGTCAATCATTTTTTTATTATTTTATATATTTTATTTAAAAAAAATAGATAGATTTCATTCAATAAATAAATTATACTTCAGCCTTCATTTGGTACTTCAATTTATCTACAACTTTAAATTCATATAAATATGTACATATTGAGGAGCATTTCACAGCCTTTATAAGAAAGGAAAAATGTTAAAACCAATAAATTACAATTCTAACAATTTACATTACTACCTCTTATTCTCTAATGTCTCCAACGACAAACATTGAAATTTTAATTCCAATTCGGATATTTTCAAATAACTTTTGAGCCTTTCTTCTTTAATTTGCTTCTGTCTAACCTTGCATTGACACCTCTGTTGAATCTAGCTACGCAATAACCTAGTGTTTAGCATTGCATACTATAATTCGGAAAATATGGGTTCGTATCCAGATACGAGCTATATCAAAAAATGATAGATTATTTTTTAATTACTGTCGAGTGTATTTCTAACATGAAATAAAAGCTCCTCATAATCAATCCTTCGGTCGTTCGGAGGCGTCTTAGAATAAACATTTTGGCTACAACTGAACTCATCAGCGATGTCTCTTGAGGTATTCTATACGTTATTGGCCGTTTCAATGTTTCCACATGATGGCAGCGATTAGTTACTTTGGACCGCTACCTCTTGTCTTGCTACTTCAACTACCAATGCGACTTTTGGAAACCTTGTTGAACAAAAAGATTTTTTTTTTGCCCGGTGCTTTTGATCTGCGTAAGCTTACCTGAAAATAGTTATTTGAAACTTCGTTATGAGAGTTAAATTATGTACTAAACGTTTTTCTACATTATGGGCGTAGTGTAAAACCCTTGAAATTTCCGGACAGGCCATTGGCAACAGAGGTGTCATTAGAATCGCTAGGGGATTTCAAACAGCGCAGAATTCATATCAGCTCTTCTGCTGTGCGTTGACTTGGGTAGGCTATTTACGTCACCGCTTCTACTGCTACCAATATGGTGACCGTAATTAGGTCGAGCAATTTTTGCTTGCCATTGGCGGCCTTGATGCTGGAAGAGATGAAGAAAAACAATTGCTGTTAGGAATATAATCGTACGTTAAGTTATGATAATTATAATTTTAGGGATTCTTAAAAAATGATTGCCGTATTATATAAAGTTTTTTTTTTTTTTTTTGTAGAAATATTTTCTTTTATTTCATTATCTTTGCATGCGAGAGTTTTTTAGTATTATTATAAATAGACACAAATATTAAAAAAAAAATACAAGTGATCATAAAAGTAAAAATATAATTATTTTTATTCACAATATTTGATTGTTAGTAATTAAATATATTTACTTTGTTAGTCAGGCAGAAGAAATAATTTGAAACAATAAACATACCAACGCCAATTGTAAATGTCTGCAGACCAAATGGTATAGTGCATAAATATGTTAACCAACACCACAGGGAATTTATTTTAAATTAAAATAATTATGCTACCAACAAACATGCTAGAAAAATGCTAATAAAAATGATTAGTAAAATTCACAAAATGTATGAAGTTATGTAAGAGAGTAGTAAGGAAAACAAGAACAACAAAAATTGATGCAACATCACATTTTATTAAAAGCTACATACGTACAATGAAGATATAGTATAATTTTAGTTAAATTTTAAATAAATATTACAAATAGAGATATAATTTGTTATATAAAAGATTTCGATATTTGTGGAACAACAACTACACTTGAACAAAGGTGGGAAATCCGATAACGGGCAAAAGTTTTTACTGTATACTTGGCGCGTTTCGACTGTTTATGTGAAAGCAAAAAGGTTGTTTTTCTTTTCTGCCTCCTATGCGTTCGATACATTATTGAAGATACAATCAGGCAGTCTATGTTTTTTTCTTTAAAGTAATTTAAGTTATTATTATTATTATTTTATTTTATTTCGTTTTATTTTGTTTTACTTTTCTATTTTTGTTTAATTTAAATTAAATTTATTACAATATATTAATATAATATTTTATGTGATTTTACTGTCTTTAATTTTATTCTACGTTATTTTATTATAATTTATTTAATTTATTTTAGCTTATTTCTTAAATTATTTCTTTATTAACATTTTTGATTTATTTTAATTATTTTTATTTTTATTTTTATTTTGTTTAATTTTCTTTAATTTTGTTGTATTTGTTTTATTTAATTTAATTTATTTATTTATTTTAATTTATTTGAGCTTATTTTATTTCATTTTATACTTATGTATTTTACTTTTTTTAATTTAATTCATTTTTATAATATTTTAAATTATTTTATTCTTATTTTTTACTTTTATTTCTTCTTCAGGCACCCTATGTTTTTTTAAGGTAATTTAAGTTATTATTATTACAATTTTATTTTATTTCGTTTCCTTTTATTTTGTTTTACTATTTTAGTTTAATTTAAATTAAATCTATTATAATATTATATTATATTTTTATTATTTATGTTATTTTACTGTCTTTGAATTTTTTCTACGTTTTTTATTATAATTTATTTAATTTATTTTAGCTTATTTCTTAAATTATTTCTTTATTAACATTTTTGATTTATTTTAATTATCTTTTTTTTATTTTATTTTTATTTTTATTTTTTTTTATTTTGTTGTATTTTATTTTATTTATTTATTTATTTTAATTTATTTCCGCTTATTTTATTTCATTTTATACTTATGTATTTTACTTTTTTTAATTTAATTCATTTTTATAATATTTTAATTTATTTTATTCTTATTTTTTACTTTTATTTCTCTACCTCCTATTCGTTCGATATATTATTGTATCTTCTTCAGGCAGCATATGTTTTTTTTAATGTAATTTAAGTTATTATTATTACAATTTTATTTTATTTCGTTTCCTTTTATTTTGCTTTGCTATTTTAGTTTAATTTAAACTAAATCCATTATAATGTTATATTATATTTTTATTATTTATATTATTTTACTGTCTTTGAATTTTTTCTAAGTTATTTTATTATAATTTATTTAATTTATTTTAGCTTATTTCTCAATGTTATATTTTAATTATTTACTAATATTTTTATTTTATTTTTATTATTTTAGTTTTTTTATTTTAATTTAATTTTTTATTTATTTTTTATTTTTTGTTATATTTAATTTATTTTATTTATTCTTTTTTATTTTAATTAATTTCAGCTAATTTTATTTCATTTTAGATTTAAGTATTTTACTTAATTTATTTTATGCTTATTTTTTACTCTTAATTTAATAAAGGTTTGTTCATTATTTTTTTATTTTATTAAATTTATTTTATTTTATTTTATATTTTTACTTATTTTTATTTTTTATTTTATTTTATTTGTTTTACTTTATTTTATATTATTTAATTTTTTAATCATTTTTTTCTTTCTTTTTGTTCATTTTATATTCATTTATAGAATTATATTATATTTAAATTTAAATTTTATGAAAGGAAAAAATGAACAGAAAAATTAAAAACAGCGATGATTATTAGAAGTAAAATAAAGATACATAAATCAGAGCACAAAAGACTTGCTCGTGTCGGTTTGCTCTATCACGATCTAAACAGTGGCCGATCGCGATCGATCTGAAAATTGTGATCTGGCAAAAAAAAGCTCGCTCACTATTTTCGTTTACAGCAGTGTTGTGACAATTTGAAATATTTACACACGAGCATATGCAATATGCTATTATAATTTCACAATTCATATTTAAGACAGTACAGTTAAAAAATCAACAACAACAAAATACAACAGTAAATCGATCACGATTGGATCGATCGCTCATTCGATCGCAAAATCCGTAAGCGATCCGCCTTTGCAGTGGATCGATCGTTTGAGCGATCGGTCGCGAACCCATCTCAGCTCGATTGATCGCGAGTCTGGATCGATCGAAATCGATAGAAACACACCAAAACCGGCACTGCGTCGAGTTTTCCCTCCTCTGATATATATATATATATATATATTTCTCAAATAATAACTAAAACAACACTTTTTTATAAATAATAAAAAAAATTTCAGTTAGAAATTGTCAACTCATAGGAAAATAAATATTGAAAAGTACTCCTAATCACTTGTAAATTAATATAATAATTTAATACAATGCGAATATATGCAGTCAAGGCAAAGCATGGCAAGTAGTACTGTGCAGCATAAAAAAAAAAATCAGCAACAGCCAGCCAATTTTTAATTACTTCGATTTTTAGGTATTTTTATGAATTTTTATTTTTGTGAATTTTATGTTTTTCACACTAAGGCGGTAGAGTTAGTTTTAATTTTTCTTATGAAAGAGTTAGGAATTCGAAAAGTTATTGCCTTGGCAGTTTTTTTTTTTTTTTTACTAAACAAATTGATTTCAATTATTACGTCGCATCGACACATAGTTTGTATACATACATATACATACATATATACATAAGTTTTTTGTATATGTGTATGCATTAAAGCGTCTTTTCCTATTCCCTTGCAATCATTGCCAACTGAAAGTTGATTTTCCGAAAAAAATGCTATTTTAGGTTTCCTTTCTTCATCAAAGTCTGCACAAACCTATCACGATCGCTCGCTATGAATTCCGCACCATCACAAAGTGCATTTGGATTTGTTGTAGCTTGTAAGCGTATATCGGTAATTTCTAGCTTACGAGGTAATGCATTATTTTGACTTGTATTCCCTGAGATATCACTATTGGCAAGCAATTTTTTTTGCCTATCCCTTACACCGAGTGTAGCTGCTTTTGCTGTTGTAAGTTTACGTTTAAGTGTTGTTGGTGTTGCTGCTGGCGTTATTGGCCTGCTTAAGCTATTTTGTGTGAAATTCTTTTTAATAGCCGCCACCGATACAATTTCATTACTGGGTTTAATAATATTAAAATCTTCGTTAATTACAGTTTTTGTTTGATACAAATTATTATGAATACGCGCTAAATTATTAGTGGAGGAGCTATGTGTTCCTAGTGCATTTGTTGCTATTGTAGTTGTTGCAGTGTTTGTTTGTGTGTTAAGTGTTGTGCCAATTATTTTCTTATGTTCGCTCGCAGACGATGCACACGATGCAGTTGAAGAAGAAGATAAGTTAGAACAAGTATTGGAAGAATGGGAGGAAGTAGTTGTATTGCTAGTGGAAGTAATAAATGAGCGATTTGACTTGTGCGGCGTGGATACATACATATTTTCGACCAGTTTGACGCCAAAGAAGCAACGTCGATTGCGTACGTAGTATGAGAGCCAGATGATGAGCGCCATAAATGGTATAACGCCAAGGAAGAAGATATAAATGAAGTTCTGGAAGATTTTATGACCTGTTAGGGAAAGTTAAAAAGATAATGCAAAATTAGCAAATATTATAAAAAGAAATCAAATAAGACGCTTACTGCTCGATGATGTTGCCGGTCTACTATTGATGGATCCACCAGGTCCTGGCATACGACATGCTGTTCCCGCATAGCCCACATGACAATGGCAATTACCCAAACTATTGCATATACCATTGCCATTACAATCATCTGGACACTGCTTGCCGATGCCCGTCGCACGTACACGCTCAATCGTCAGGCACTTTTGGTTAACACACATTTTGTCATCGCCACACTTGGCGCCGTTTGGTGTTAACCCCGGATCTGTACTTTGCAACCCAAAATCAAGTAATGCTGTGCTGCACGATACAATATTGCGCCCATGATAGTTGAATGAATACGACATTACCGCTTCAAACCCTATGCCGATTTTCCAACGCTCATTCAAATGCCGACAATGCAACATGCCACAACGTACGTGCTCATCTTCACATCGTATGAATGTATTGTTGATCCGATCGAATCCACAATTGCCGCCTTGCTTGCCCTCCGTATTCTTACTATAGCAATGATCCGAGCTCTCGCCCGTCGGTCCCCAAAGCATGCGACACTGTTGCGCATGCGAACGGCAATTGCCTTCAAAGCAATAAGCTTGTCCGCTGGCACATTCTTCGGTATCACGTTTGAACACATCTGCTGGACAGTATTCCGATTCGCCAGTACAGAATTCAGGTAAATCACACTCATTCTCAGTCACACGGCATGCCTGTCCGGCCGCTTTGGGACGACATGTACTCAAATCACAGCATTCACCAGTGGCACATGAGGCGTTCGTGTGCAGCATGCAAGTGTACGGGTCGCAGCAGGTATTTTCACAGTAGTTGGGCAACCCACAATCACATTGTTCGCCCGGCTCGACGAAACCATTACCGCATTGCGGTGACTCGAAGAGTTTGGTGGGTTTGTTGCGTAGGCAATAGTTCATGCCGCGCGAGAAGGCTATATTCAGTTGGTCAATACTGCAGCTGCTCCAATGCACCGGCACCACAGAAGTAGACGTAGCGGACATAATGCATTTCTCATCTTGACAACGACAATCAGCCGAATCGTGCTCCATGCCAAAGTTGTGGCCTATCTCGTGAGCGATGGTCGCGGCGACCAACGCAACAATTTGACTGTGCTCCTTGGAAACGCCACCGGAATATTCATGCGTGCATATGGGGCCCAGAAAGGCTTTGCCTGTTGAATCGAATGGATGTGGAAGCTTAATTTGATTTAAAATTATTTTTTATTTATTTTTATTTACCGACAACAGCGCGGCTAAAATGTTCTTTGGTTAGCAAATGCGCATGATCATTGGGGTGATCGAGCGCCAGTTTTGTACGTCGATAGTTGAGGAAGTTACGCAGCGTCAAATCGCTATCGCTAGAGAATTCAATTTCATTGTACTCATTCCATATGACCACGCCCACCAGCGCAATAAAGATATTTAAGGGAACATATAACTGTTATAATGAAGAAATTATTAATTTAATGATAATTTATTATCGACATTTTATATAAAACAATTATAATTCTTTTATGTTGGATATTCTTCTCCAATGAAGATATTTTCACACATTAATATCGCCCTAAATGTAGGCTACTTTTTAAGGTTTTATGTAATTAATCTAAAGAACGTTGTATACATCCAGGCTGACTTGTTTTTTTTTAGCAAAGCCTCACACCTATTTATTACACCCATCCCAAGTTTCACCTTTTCAACTTATTATTTTGCTTTTGTCATACAACTTACCGCATTAACTATATTAGCCAAATCCTTGCAATGCTGATGAACTTTCCTCAGATTTTCACCAAAAGATTTGTACACTTTATTATCAACAACAAAAACTAATTCCACATAAGATGAATTTTTGTTGGCATTATAGGGAGCGCGTATCTCATCATTATTCCCATAAGATCTTTTATACTGTGAGCAAAATTATTTAGAAACAAAATATATAAAATTATTTTTTTTTTCTCATTCAAACAATTACCCTTAAAAATCGGTTAAATTCTGAGCCATCGAAGTGAATTGGCACTTGTGGCGGCTCATTGCTTTCATTCAATAAATTTTCAGCCTTAAAATTTTCATGTATGTGGGCGTGGTCGTCGGTAGTTGCATCATAACCGCATGTGGCATTTTTATTTAATAAATCAACGTGCCTATTAAAGGGAAAAAGAAATATGATGTTTTATTAATTAACATACATATATGTTAAATATTAAATTAAAATATTTTTTTTAAGGACAATTAAGTTTTTATATGGTTTTGAAATTAACGAAAAGAAATTAGGACGGAAGAGAGGAATGAAGTATGAAATTTATGTATGTATATACTACAGCGGTACTCTGGTGAGCCTCCCCATACCATAACAAATATTGGAAAAAGTTAAAAATTCTAGAATTATTTCAGTTATTTGTTTTATTTCATGAATTTTGTTTATTTTTTTTAGGGAATATTTGCTTAAAACTTCTTTTTATGTTAGTAAACCAATGTATTCCTTAATGGTTGACAACTACGAAAATATCCATCCGGAATCTTCGAATGATTTATTATGTTAGTGCTATGAATAATCAAAAATATGTATGTTTCACTGAATAACTTTATGAGTCATATGAAATCAGTGTTTCAAATTGAAACTTTCAAGCAGAAGAGGACCCTTCTTCAAAAGTATTTTCACAGTAAGTCTTTCTTAAATATCTTCAACTTGATGCCCATAACCAAATGCATTTTGTATTTTGCATTTTTCATCATTTTATTATTTTCAAAATACCCCCCACTTCCAAATTTGGGTGTATTCGTATATGTATAATCCATCTGCATGATAGCCGTAATATCCCATTTAATTTATTAAGATTTCAGTGAAGCTATTCTCGAGTTATAAGGTAATAACGAAAACGTGAGCTTATTTATATATAACTATAGGGTGTTTTTTTATAGAGGTACAGAACTTTAAGTTGCAATAAAACAACGATGGATTATTCGATTGACATGAATTTTATTTATCCGAAAGATAATCTTGTGGCATTACATTTTAAATATGATTTCTGGCATATGACCGCCACGGCTGGCGCGGATGTAGTCCAATCTGGACGTCCAATTTTCGATGACTTTTTCCAACATTTGTGGCCGTATATCGGCAATAACACGGCGAATGTTGTCTTCCAAATGGTCAAGCGTTTGTGGCTTATCCGCATAGACCAATGACTTTACATAGCCCCACAGAAAGTAATCTAGCGGTGTTAAATCACAAGATCTTGGAGACCAATTCACAGGTCCAAAACGTGAAATTAGGCGGTCACCAAACGTGTCATTCAATAAATCTATTATGGCACGAGCTGTGTGACATGTTGCGCCGTCTTGTTGAAATCACATCTCCTGGACATCATGTTTATTCAATTCAGGAATGAAAAAGTTAGTAATCATGGCTCTATACCGATCACCATTGACTGTAACGTTCTGGCCACCATCGTTTTTGAAAAAGTACGGACCAATGATTCCACCAGCCCATAAAGTGCACCAAACAGTCAGTGTTTCTGGATGTAACGGTGTTTCAACATACACTTGAGGATTACCTTCACTCCAAATGCGGCAGAAGTGCGCTTCATCGCTAAACATCGCTAAAATGGACGTAGTGCGCGATACGTTTTCCGCACAGAACCATTATTTTCGAAATAAAATTGCACTATTTGCAAGCGTTGTTCAAGCGTGAGTCTATTCATGATGAATTGCCAAACCAAACTGAGAATAAATCACTTGACAGCTGTTAAATCGGTCGCCATCTTGAAAAGTAATGCCAACTTAAAGTTCTATACCTCTATAAAAAACACCTTTTACTTAAAACTATAAAGAGATAAATACGATGTGATGAAGCGAGTAGTTTATATATATATATATTAGGCGCTTTGTAACCGCTGAAGCGATTTTCGGCCGAGCTCCTCCTCCAATTTGTGGTTTTGCGTCTTGATGTTTTTACCAACAAATGGAGGGACCTACAGTTTATTCCAATCCGCCTCCGAACGGCTGATGGATTTTTATGAGGAGCTTTATTTCATGCCAGAAATACACTCGGAGGGTTTGACATTCCCTGCCGAGGGGCGACCGCAATTAGAAAAAAAAGTTTTCTATCATTTTGGATCTTGCTCGAACCTGGGCTCGAACCCAGGCCTTCCGAATGTCAATACGCAATGCTAACCACACGGCTATCGCGGCCGCGAGTAGTTTGCTCTTCAAAAAACATTATTTTTTGACAGATCACGCGGGATTCGTGTCAAACTGTTATTTTTGGTCAGTATCGTTTGGCATTTCATCATGGAAGGACTTACGCCTGAACAACGTTTACAAATCATTAAACATTTTTACGAAAATTCAAGTTCTGTAAAGAATGTTTTTCGCGCGCTTCGGTTAATTTATGGTCAACATATCCGTACACAGTAGCCACTTTCAAGCAGCCACCACATCTACCGCCTCTCTGCTTCTAACGACACTTTCTATAGCAATACGGTATGACATCATTGCCTCAATTGTCGCTTAGCTATGGACTTATATATTGATGTTTTTAAGTAATTTTCTGCGTTATTAGCGTACTAGCTGTGAGGTGTGTTCATAGGAAGAGGTGTATTTTGAATTTTGAAAACTGCTTATTTATTTATCAATATCTATTTTGTCCCCTTCAAAGTTATCCCCGGATATAATACACTTGTGCCAACGCTTTCTCCAATCCACGAAGCACTTCCGAAATGCTCTTTGCGGTATGGTCATCAGCTCTTTCTTCGATTCTGACTTGATCTCATCAATGGTAACAAGCCGCTTTCCTTTCATTGGTTTCCTTAGTTTTGGGAATAACAAAAAGTTGCAGTGAGCCAAATCTGGTGAATACGGTGGTTGAGGCATGATTACAGTTTTGTTTTTGACCCGAAAAATCACGGATAAGCATTTATGTATGAGCTGGTGCATTATCGTGATGCAGAATCCACCATTTGTTTTTCCACAATTCCGATCGTTTGCGCCGTATTGCTTCACGCAACCGTTGCATGACTTCCTTGTAGTATTCCTTATTACTCTGTACGACCTTTTGGTAGGAACTCATGAGGCACAACACCATTGTAATCATTAAGTAAAATCTTCACCTTTTTCTTTGCACACACCAATTTCTAACCCCAAAGACTTCCACCTGGAAGATACTGTAGTGTTCCGGAAGTTTTAAGGGTTGCCTGAGGTCTAGCTCTGCACAATAGGTTCCAGCATACACCGTAAAACTGGATTCTAATTAAGTGTCTAATAAACCTGAGATTAGATTTTGAAAAAGTTTGACAGCTCCGCTTTCGATATTAATGAGGTCAATGCTTGGCGATTATGTACTCGTATAATACAACAGTGTATGTGGGAAGATTTCCCAAAACTACAATTCAGTGTCGAGGGATTACTTTAACGTATATTATATATTCATCATATCATAGCTACCGATATACATAAGTATATGTTTTAACTGAACGGCGGCCGCAATAGCCGAGTGGTTATCTACTACCATTCGGAAGACCAGGGTTTGAGTACATGTTCGACCAACAGCCAAAATTATAGAAAAATATTTTTCCTATTTGCGGTATTACCTCGGCAGGGAATGTCAAGCTCTCCGAGTGTATTTCTAGCATGAAATAAAAGCTCCTCATAAGAATCCATCGGCCGTTCGGAGGAGGCTTAGAATAAACTGGAGGTCCCTCCGTTTGTTAGTAAAAAAATGCAAAACTACAAATTGGAGGAGGGGCTCTGCCGAAAATCGCTTCAGTGGTTACAAATATATATTAATATGAACATTATGAGGTCAATATCAGATTCAAAAGTTCTCGTACTCACCGAAATAAAAAATGATCATCATGCAAACGTCCATCACTACCCGAATGTATGAAATATGTATCGATGCCATCGAAAACTACACCGTTTATACCACCACCATTACATGTGGATATGGCAACATTTGAGTGCGGTTTGCCGCGTATTATGCCCTGAAAAGAGGCGGGAAAATATTAATAAATTTGTATTTAAAAAAAAAAACGGAGTAAAATAAAATACAAATTACAGCAGGCATAATTTAACAACAACAACAACAAACAAACAAACAGTGCCAAAAATATTCTCACACAACTCACCTGGTAATGACACAATTCCATTTCAGTCTTTGTGAAATTTTTAATTACACGCCCCGTTGGCGTTTGCGAATTCTGATAGCGAAGAAAATGCTCGGCTGGCAGTAACTCATCGTTGCGATGCAGGTCAATTTGAACCCGTTGACCTTCATGCTGGTACATGAGTGTGATGTGCGTAACATGTTGGCCATCCTGAGAAAAGTGTGTGGAAGCAAAGGGGGAAATGGAGAAAATTTTAGCAGAAATATATATGAATGTATGTATGTACAAATAAAAATGTTAATTAGAAATATATGTACATATGTGAGTAGTGTATATGTATAATATTGTGACGGAAATTCCAAATAAAAAGGACAGACAAAAGGAGTGGCATTATGATGGAAATTCCCAGTACAAAGGACAAACGGCAGCAGCTACTGCAGGCAGACGAGTTAGTGCATGAACGGAATGTTTCGTTAGGCATAAACCTAGCGGCAGGAGCTATCACAGGCGAAAGCACAATCAGCCTATTCTTGAGCGCGTGAACAGAATGTTTGGGTCGTCATCAGGTATAAAAAGAGCGGCAGCAGCTATCACACGAGAGACGAGTGGAAAACGTAGTGGCGTTAACATTGCTGTGTGTTTTAGAAACGGATAAAGGATTGTAAAATAAGCCATTGTGTATAGTAAATACTTGTAATTATTGAGGACTAAATAAACATTGAGTAAAATCCTGATGATTAAGAAGCCAAACGAACAAATCTTGGGAGTTTTATTTAGCAATCCAGTGATCGAACTCGAAGGATTTGGGGAATCATCGAGGGTAGCTACGGAAAAACGTTACAATATTATACCATTTCATTGAAAAAACAATTCTGTGAAAATACATGAGATTTAACGTCAACTGTATAAGTAGTTATGCAAATATTTTTATTGAGAAATATAAAAAATAAATAAATATTAAATTGGCCGTATATTCGGTAGCGGATATATCATATATTATTCATGTTTACATTCACATTCACAAAGTTTAAATTAAATTTAAAATTAGTAAGCACATTGTTCTCTTATCTTTCTTCTCATTAAAAAAAGTTTTTTTCGTCCATAAAAAATTTCATAATTATACGAAAAATAAGTTTCGTTAAAATTGTTTTTGGCTACAGTAATGCAGTGTTCTGTGGTGGAATTCAATATGCTATTATAACGACTTTCGGATCATTAAAAATACTTAGCGACATTTTTAGCGATTCGAGTATTCACTATGCATCTTAAAACGATATTCGCTATCGTTAAAATACTTAACTACAATTTTAACGATTCGAGTATTTGCTAAGCATATTTTAATGATATTCGCTATAGCTTGATCAGCTGTTGTCGTTAACTATACGATAAGTTGTTAATTAAACGACAAAAGTTTTCGTTAGTGTTAGCGCCATCGACAAAATATATAATATTTTTTGTTCAGGCTAAAAAAAATTGTATAAAAGTTGAAATAAAATACAAATTGGGAAAGTACCAAAAAAGCAAGAGAAAATAAACTGTCTTTTGAGTATTTGGCATATGTTTTATTCCAAAATGAGGAAATAAAACACTCTTCGTCAGTGCATAAAGGTTTGTTACGAAAAGTGGAAGATCCGTTCAACTTGAGGGCAATAGAATTTCGTAAGTCAGAAGCCAAAAGTCAGGAGAATAACGGCGAAAAACAGGTAAAGAACTTTATTAAATTGCTGTGACCAAAAGAAAAAGAAACATAACCTAAAAGTCAAGTTCTACTTTATTTGATGTCGTTTTTTCCGTCTCGTCTCAGTTGGAAAATGCCATTCCGAAGCTTACAGTTACAACGTGTTTCATGAATGTGTGGGTCGCTATTGTGTCATTCTAGCACTTCAGCGACCTTATCGTGATTGAATTTTTAAAGAATGTGTATTTACTGCATTCAGACAATCTGATTTCTTTCACATGATCATCAGAAAAATATGCATTGTGCTCGAAGGTTTGAACCTGTTGAGAAAAAGATTTTTCTAATATTCAAAACCTTGAATTATTCTTTAACAAACATTATGGGACGTATTTCTCTTACATGAAAATTCGTTTGAAATTTTTTTTTTTCATCGAACGGAAACATTTTACTCCCACCAAGAAAGTTTGCGATTTCCAATTAAAGCCATTACTATTTATTTTTTCTAAAGAAAATAAAGCAGAATATACAAAGGAATCTTTTCTATATTACTTCTGAGCATATTAATTAGTCCGTTAAACTAATGCATTTTTTCATATTTCGATCTAATTTTTATAGCTTTAGATTTTAGTTTTCTGGGTAAATGAAATAATTTCTTCTAAATACCCCTTTAAAAATATATGTACATATACAGGTATGTATATACCGAAAGTTATTTCATCTACTCACCTCCGCATCCAATGTGCTACGCAAGGTGCGTTTATGTCGCCCATGTCGAATTTCTGGGCGTATCACGGAATGTCTTGAGAACTCATTAAGGTGTGGATATGATGAATGTGCTGAATATACTATAAAAACGGAAAATATAAAAAAAGAAAATTAGCCAAACACAGAATTAGTTAGTCAAATTAGTTAATTGAGAAATTGTGAATCCCTTAATGATTGAGAACAAAAACAATTCACTCAATAAAGTCTACTCCTAAGATGGAAAATAAAGAGCTTAAAAGCAACGCCGCTGCAGCTAAAACAAGCAACAGTTGTGGCAGTCACGACAGACGCCAACGGCGCAAAGACAAACTAACAAAAATTTGTAAAGATAATTTAAACTGACATTTTTTAATTGAAACATTTTAAACGCTAAGGGCAATAAAAAATGCAAGAAGCATACATGTTCACCTTTTTACCGAACCACCAATTGCATAATCCATTTACAAGGCAACGAGCCCAATAAAACGTTTGTCATACATTTTTTTCGCTTAGCATCAGCGCTTGTATTAGCGTACCAGTACCCTGCAAATATTTGTGGACCATATAGTCCATTGAAGTAATTACAAATATACTCCTCTGTGTGAACTATTGGACCAACTCATATACAAGCTTGGAGCGGTACTACCATTTTTCGTGATTTACCGATCGCAACCACTTCACTATATACTCGTATACAGAAAATATGAAAAAAATAAACTGAGTCAGCTTCGTTACGCTGTTGAGCTCTGCTGGTACGGAAAAGGCGTGCAGAATTTATTATTATTTCAATGAAAATACGTGGATACGCAGGCTACATTAAAAAATCTGCTGTATACCCAGCAAACGCGTAAAATATTGTGGCGAAAATGTGAAGCGAATGTCAGATGTCTGGCATGTTCTAGAGCGTGAATCGAGAACATTCTTTATCGATAACAATTCGATTATTCCAGGCGGAAAATTGTGAACAATCGAATGAGTATATAAGGGCGAAACACAACTGCAAAGCTAATTAGTCATAAAGTGAATGCGTTGGTGATAACACTACTGTGAAATAAAAATAGTACATTGTGAAAGTTGTAATACAAGTGATTAAAAATAGTGAAGGACATTGAGGAAATTCTTTATGATCAAGAAACTGCAATCATAGTTGGTGACTTTTATTTAACTATCCAGTGATCGGACTCGTTGGGAAATCATCGAGCTAATTCAATGAAGTAATAATTTTATATTTCCTTTATTTCTGTGAACTCTGCACTTCTCCAATTGTTAACTAGTATTTTCTCCAATGATTTATCAGTATTTGAGAAATTTTTAATTCTCAAAGTGAATTTTTTTCTCAATTAGATTTACCTTTAAAAAAAGTTTTGGAACTCTTTTGTGAAGTCGATATGCACAACTATTTGCTATTAGATATCTAAGATTTCAAAGATTAAGAAATATATAAATCTCAAGTTGAGACCTTACATAAGAAAGAAAAGCCTGGGCGTTTGAGTTCAACTTGAGAACTATGGCTTTCTCCACATTTGAAACCTAATTATTATAATACCAAAAAATTCCCTTTTTTTTTTTGAGAATTCCACCACACTCTACTTGAGGTGCTGTTAATAAATGTTAGAAATATTTCATTTCTACACTTAAGCTCAAACATAAATGCTTGCTTGGTAGCTGAGCATAGGCAAACGAGATGGATTTATGTAATAGCGAGCAAGTGAAGGTGTAGATAGCGAAGAAGAGGAAAATTGTTATAAGCGACAATACCACCCGCTGCTGCAATCACCCGTTATAATTGAACATGGCAGACTGTGGTTGGATTCTCCCATTATGTGGCATTAGATGACATTAGCACAAGGTGTGTGATTGCTTAGCGCATACGCCTTCAGTTGAAACAAGAAAAATATACAAGTAGATAACAGAGCTTGTCTTAACCCTTGGCAAACAAACATGGAATAAAGGCTCAGCGATGTTTGTGCACAGATTAAATGGCAGAAGCACTAGTATACCATTTAATAAAGTTGTTGTTGTTGTTGGAACTTGTAAGCTTCTAGCTGGAGAGAAATGACATTTCGAGTACTTATATACTTATGCACACACTTAAATTATTTGTGATACTTAATGACAAATAATGAGTGAATTAAATTTGAATTTAAGGCACTAACTATCGTTACGGTGATTATGGATAGAGATAAGGAGTTTTCGTGTAAAACTATAATAAAAAAACGACCCGCAACGCATTGGCGCATTTTACGTCGACATCTTAAATCGAAAGCATACCAAATACAGCTTGTGAAAGAACTGAAGCCGCTCGACCTTCACAAACGACATCGCTTAACTCTATGGGCCCTTGAAAAGTTCCCAGAAGATCCAATATTTTCGTGTCAAATCTTGTTCAGCGATAAGACCCATTTCTGGCTCAATGGGTATGTAAACAAGCAAAATTGCTGCATTTGGGATGAAGAGCAACCTAAAGAGATTCAAGAGCTGTCATTTCATTCAGAAAAAACAACGTTTTGGTTTGGTTTGTGGGCCGGTGGAATCAGCGGTCCATATTTCTTCAAAAACGATGCAGGTGAGAACGCAACCGTCAATCTCGACCGTTATCGCGCCATGATAACCGACTATTTGATGCCTGAAATTGAAGCTCGTGATCTCCACGACATTTGGTTTCAATAGGACGGCGCCACCTCCCACTCATCACATCAATAAATGGATTTATTGAGATAACACTTCCGTGAGCAGATAATTTCACGTTTTAGGCCGGTCGATTGGCCACCAAGATCGTGTGATATCACACCGTTAGACTTTTTCCTGTGGGGATAAGGTGTAAAGTCTATGCGAACAATCCCGCTCCGATTCAGGCCTTGGAGCAAAACATCACGCATGTCATTCGCCAGTTACCTGTCGAAATGCTCGAACGAGTCATCGAAAATTAGACTCAATGGATGGACCATCTGAGACGTAGCCGCGGCCAACATTTGAAAGAGATAATCTTAAAAAAATAAATGCCATAAAATTTTGAATGATAACAAACATTCCCCATTAAATTTGAATTTTCTGTGTTTTTTGTTCTTTAAAACAGTAGGGAACATCGAAATGGATCACTCTTTATAAAATTTGCTGAAGCGATTTTCGACCAAGCTCCTCTTCCAATTTGTGGTGTTCGTTTTGATGTTTTTCCGAGAATTGTTAGAGCTTATTTTAAGACGAAAATTATTTTGAATGCATTTCATTTACGTTTATTTTGGAAACCGCAAACTGGATAACCCTGTATAATCCTTAACCTTTTTCTTGCAATGTAGCTGTATGCTGCACTTCTTATTGTTGCATAATGAAAGACAGGAGTCCAGCAATAATTCAGATTTTTAATCGAGGGTTAAGCGATTTTTAAACAATATGTCAAGTGAAGAACGTGGAAAGATATTGACTTATAACTAATCTGGACTAGCAATATCCTAAATTGCGAAAAAAATTTGCAAGTAGTCTTACGGAGCTCAAGGAATTCTAATGTTTTAAAGTCAGTCGGGAGAAAACTGGATTGAGGTCTTGAGCCAACTTGGTCACAGCTTTGCATAATAAAGTCCCAAAAACCACATCTTGCAGAAGAATACTTATACACTAATAGGGACAGAGTAAGTTATTGCTTGTGATGTTGGTGATGGGAAAATTCATCTGTTTGACTATTGGTCGTAAAGGTTATGTTCTAGGACAAAAAAAAAAACGAAGTCTTGATGGCTTAGATGGTTTTCAGTTCCATTGTAGAGATTTGGGAAAAAGCTGTCTCTTGGAAGAGGTTTTGTAATGATGTGGGGGCTTTTAAATTAAAAGCTGCGCTCGAATTACAGTTCACATTGTCACAACCGAGTGTTGGAAAAGAGCCTTACAGGGAGATCGGTCACAGAATACAACAGAATAATGACCGCATTCATGTATGCAATGAAACGTGACGATTTTTAACTTATTGCTCCATAGAAGCCGTGGACTAGCCGCTCTGCTCTATTGATTTCAATCCAATAGAGAATGCGTGCGGCATATTAGTGATTAGAATTTATGCAAAAAAAAATCGCCAATATGTCAATACAGATAAGCTTAAGGCTGCAACTATTACCGAGCGGTCAAACCAGGATTTCAGTCTGAATCAATGTAAAAAATATTGTTTTGCGACGCAAGATCCAGTGCATCTTTTGGCTGTTAATGGCGAAAAGTCCCAGGAAAAATTTTTGGGTAGTTAATTTTAACGACGGTAGAAAGTGTCTTAAAAAAAGTGTGAAACGTGTTTGTTCCAATGGGTTTTTATTATATAATAAATCAATAAGGTTTTTATTGAAATATATTTATTTTATTCCAAAAGCCATTTTCCCAAAATACCAATTTGGTCTTAAAATTATTGGGCAAAAATTTAAAAATAAGCTGTTGTTTTACGATGCTGATACGCACGTTATTAATTTTCAAATAGGTCTGTCCATTTCCTGGTTCATCCGTTTCGGAGTAGTTTTGTAACGAATAAACTGACACGAAATTTTTTTATATTAGTGTAAGATCAACAATAAAATTATTTTACTAAACCTTTCATGTACATGAAATAGTATATTAACTTCGTTATGAAGTATGAAAGTACCAGAAGGAGAAAGTGCCAGAAGGAGAAGAGTTAGCCTCATCTAAATTTATACCGATTGTAATGACGAGCTGAGATAATTTAGCCGTGTCCACTGAAACTGAAAATCATTGAAATCGTAGGACTATATAATACAGCCCTTTTCCATCAAAAAAGCATCTAAGAGCATGAAATTTAGGGGGTGTATTCTAATAAATATTGGAAAATCTTTAAGATCGAATGCTATTTGCAATAAATTTGATATGTTCATGAAAGGTATAAAGACTTCGGCATGGTCGAAGAAAGCCACTTTTTCTTGTTTTTTTTTTTAATAAAAAATAATCTTAAATGAAAGCAAATAAAATTAATATTTTTGTTTATAAGTAAATGAGCTGTATTCAAAGGCCTATTTTTGTTAGGAACATTATTTTTTAATTGCATAGTTTGTTATACATCAAAGAAAAATTGGTAGAAGTTCTTCTACCAACTTCTACTTCTTCAAATTTTTCTTTGTTGTATAACAAAATATTCAATTAAAAAATAACGTTTCTAACAAAAATAGGCCTTTGAATACAGCTCATTTACTTATAAACAAAAAATTTAAAAAAATTAATATTATTAAATAAAAGTACAAAAAAATAAATAAATAAATATAATGGAAGAGCAAACAACAGAATTAAATAAAATATCACAAAATAAAATAAATTGAGGCGAATAAAAATTAAAAAAATTAAATGAAAAATGGAAAATAAATAATATGGAATTATATAAACCAAAAAAAAATAAAATAAAAAAAAAATAAAATATCACAAAGAAAAAGAAATAAAATGAATGAATATGTTAAATTAAAATCAAATAAAATAAAACCAATGATGTAAAATATTAAAGTAAATTAAGATAAATTAAGTAAAATAAAATAAAACGAAAAAATGAGAGGCATAATATTATAATTTTTTTTTAGCCTTCATATATAAGTGCTTAGACTAAATTAAGTACACCCTAATAATTTGAGTTGCATTTTTTATGTGAATAATTAAATAAAATTAATTTAAACAAATTAAATTTTTAAATATAATGAAAAATTAAATAAAACACCATAAAATAATAAGCAAGCAATCTGTCCGTTTGCTCGAACGCAAACTAGTCTATCAGTTTTTAAGATATTTGAACGAAACTTAGTGCGCTTGTGTATTTTTGTTATATATTGATCATTAGTCAGAACCACCAAGATCGGAAGACATATAGTTCACATATAACGGATTGGTCCACATATGAGAATTTGGGTCACAAATCCTTGTTAAAAGCATCTAAGGGCGTGACTTTCGGTATTCTACAAACAATTATTCCAATAAATATTGACACGGAAAATCATCAACAGATTAGTTGATTCGAGTCAATAATTTATTTTAATTTTATATTTATTTATTTTATTTTATTTTATTTTATTTAACTTCTTTTCTTTTTATTTAATTTAATTATAAAATATAATATTATGTTTTATTTATTATATTTTACTTTAACTCAGTTTATTTATTTATCTTAAACTTCAGAGAGCCAACTTTCGAACAGACTTCCTCATAAGCTTCAAACATGAATCATAAGTGTGAAATCGATTCTGATGATGACTAAGTACATATGTATATATTACATAGAGATTTCCAGTTATTTTGGGCTGATACTGTTATATTAAATATATAACCGAAAACTTTCCGAGAAATCTGTTCATGGTTTATATAGAAGCCAAATTTGACTCATCTACATGTGTACTTATTGGGTCTTCTAAATATATCTATTTATATAATTTGTTATTGCTCGCTTATCATATTTATATTTTAACTAGTTTTTTTTTTCTTTTGCGAATTGGCCGCGTCGAACAGGTGAAGTGATTGGCTGGCACATCAACAGCTGGCTCTAGGCGTAATCACATTTAATTTGCACCAGTTTTATATCCTTACTTGTACAAGTATTGAGTAGTTTATGTTAATTGTTGTTTTTCCTTTTTCTACCATCCTTTATTTATTTAACGGAGCGTATCTGTGTGTACGTAATTTTTATGGGCGATTTTTTTGCAGTTTTTTTGACTCTATTTGTGTGTATGTTTTTAAGTCGATTGCAGATAAGTAATTGAACCGGAGCATATGTTACTAGTTTGAACAAAATTGATGATGCGAGGGACCTTGTTAGTTACTTGTTAGTTTTTCCGAGTGAAATCAAAAAGTGTACATAAATATGCAAAAGTAATTGCAGCAAGTAATCAAAATAACATACAATAAAAAATAAAATAAAATAATTAAATTAAACAAAATAAAATGAAATAAAATAAAATAGAATAAAATGAAACACAACAGAGCAATCATGGCCTATTGGTCATCCATTTGGTCTCAATGTCAGAAGCAAAAATTGTCAGCAAGTTGGAAATCAGAAATGAAGTACAATTTTTCTGATGTTCCAACCACCGATTTCTCACCCATTAGCTCTCAGTAAATCAACAACGTACCAAGAAGCTTCACAATTGGAAATGCCCGTGATGTGACAAGGTACATGCGTACTGGTTCAAAAAACTTTCATGTGCTCATGCCAAAATCGCTGAGATCTTTATAAAGACAATCACCGGCGAGGAAGAAATACCAGAGTTCCGAACGTTAGGTACGACGTACATGGTACCGAAAACTGATAATCCAGTTGAGGCCAATAACTTGTCTCCCGGTTTCCTATAAAATACTAACATCTTTTATGAACTCATTGAAGTAAACAAGTTGATTGTAGAAGAACAAAAAGGGTGCATAAGATCGTCACAGGGGTGTAAAGAGATGCTCATTATAGACCAAATAGTATATGGACTAAAATCTAAAAATCTAAAGGAGAGAGCAGAAAAAGCTCTATGAAGCGTACATCGATTGGTTGAAAGCTTTCCATTCAGTGCCCCACTAATAGCTTATCTAATTTAAGCCCAATATAATACTTTTCCTAGATAAAATAGTGCAATATTGGAGAACTAGAATACAATTGCCAATATCTGGAGCTGCTCAGTACACGAGGGTCATAAAAATCAGCAATGGAATTTTCCTAGGCGATTCACTGAGTCCACTCTGGTTCATTATCAGCATGAACCCCCTCAGCCATATTCTACGGGAGACAGGCTACGGATATGTGGTGAAACATGGGCAGTCTAGAAGATACCGATTGAGTCATCTCTTCTACGTAGATGATTTGAAGCTTTATGCCAGCAAGATAAACCATCTTGAAAAGCTTTTGGAATGTGTCGCAACTTTTTCCAATGACATTAAAATGCCTGTTGGTGCAACAAATATCTATCTTGAAAGGAAAGGGGATTCCCCGAAACACTTCCATTGAACATATAGGCCTCGATATAAAAGAAATGGAACCAGATGAGACATACAAGTATCTTGGAGTTATGCAGAGCAATTGTGTAGAAACTATGCATATGCGAAAAAAAATAGTGGTGGGGTTTAAGAGCTGGCTTCATGCTATATGCCAAACTCAGTTAAGTGGAAGAAGCCAGACTCTAGCCATAAATTCGTTTTCTATAACCATGGTATCGTGCAGTTTCGGAGTCATAAAATGGTCAACAACCGAGTTAGAAAATATGTAGCCGATAATACGTACAGTCATGCCCAGATACAAAGCTCGTCATCCCAAATTTTCTGCCTTCCGAACGACGTTGACCAGGAAGGAAGGCGGAAGGGGCCAGACTGACATCGGAGCGTTGCATGACAAACTAATTTTAAACCTTAGAGCTTTTTCTCATCAAAAGTCATCACAGTCTGAAATTTATCAGTCTGTAGAAACTGTTTATACTCCACTGCCAATGAACCAATCTTATGAAAGCAGAAACACGATATCAACGAACGAAAACCTGCAGAAATGGTTTGAAATGGTAGTCCACTGCGTTTATCGAAAATATTTGCTGAGTTCTTATATCGACCAAGAATTGTCGCACCTATAGCTCACAAACAAATAAACCGTTAATGATCTCGCAGACAGTTGCCGTAGATGTAATATCAAAAGCGAAACTTTATAGACCAAGGGCTTGCTAGATGTGTTACGCTCGCTAGTTCGATGTACCTTTAGCGACATATGACATCGCGAATATAATTCACTTGTAGCTTTCACAGAAGTACAACTGTTATTAAAATAAGATACCGTCCTACAGATATATTCCGGAAGCAGTGCATGCCAGCATGCTGCTATATTATGATCAAATCGTTTTGACAAATGCAACGAGAGATTACAATATCCCAGATACATTTGTGCTTGACAAGGCTAGTAAGATAGCATTTATAATTGATAATGCGGTTTCCAGAAACAAAAACATGGAAAAACTTATACGGAAAAAATCGCAAAGTACTCTAACCTAGGCATTGATGTGAAACGCCAATGTAAGTTAAGAAAAGTGTATCTACTGCTAATTATCGTATATACGTACGTATATTATAATAACAGGTGAGCTATTTTGAGGTTCCCTTCCCTTTTTTAAAGAAAAAAACACAGAAATTTCAAATTTAATGGGGAATGTTTATTATCATTCGAAAGAACATTCTTTGGCATTTATTTTTTGAAGAGTATCTCTTTCAAATATTGAGTCCAATTTTCGATGACTCGTTCGAGCATTTCGACTGGTAACTGGCGAATGACACGCGTGGTGTTTTGCTACAAGGCCTGAATTGAAGCGGGTTTGTCCGCATAGAATTTAGACGTTACATATCCCCACAGGAAAAGGTCTAATGGTGTGATATCACACGATTTTGGTGGCCAATCGATCGGCCCAAAATATGAAATTATCTGCTCACCAAACTGTTCTCTCAGTTCAATGTGTGAGAAGTGGCGCCGTCTAGTTGAAACCAAATGTCGCGGAGATCACGAGATTCGATTTCAGGCATCAAATAGTCGGTTATAATGGCGCGATAACGGTCGCTATTGACGGTTAAGTTCTCACCGGTATCATTTTTGAGGAAATATGGACCGTTGATTCCTTCGGCCCACAAACCATACCAAAGCGTTGTTTTTTCTAGATGAAATGGCAGCTCTTGAATCTGTTCAGGTTGCTCTTCGTCCCATGTTTACATACCCAATGAGCCAGAAATGGGACTCATCGCTGAAAAAAATTTGGCTCGGAAACGTCGGATCTTTTTGGAACTTTTCAAGAGCCCATAGAGTGAAGCGATGCCGGTTTGAATAGGTCGAGCGGTTTCAGTTCTTGCACAAACTGTAATTTGTACGCTCTCGACGTAAAATGCGCCAAGTCGTTCCATACGTCAGTCCGAGCTGCTGCGAACGGCGCCAAATCGACATTCCACGGTCTTCGTGTACACTCTCAGCTATGGCCGTTATATTTTTTTTCGTGGTGAACGTGATACATTCGGTGGAATATTCTCCCATAATGAATGTTCGATCTCAAGATGGGTAATGGCCTTGCGAATAGTACGCTCAGTAGGTCGATTATGTTGACCATAGGTTGAGCGAAGTTCGCGAAACACATTCTTTACAAAATGTGAATTTTCTTAATAAAGTTGAATGATTTGTAAACGTTGTTCAGACTTAAGTCTTTCCGTGATGAAATGCCAAACAATACTGAACAAAAAATAACATGACAGCTTGACTCCACTCACGCGTGATATGTCAAAAAAAGGCTATTGAAAAAAGTGCTTCTACTTGGATCACCCTTTATAATTACTATTTATTATTATTTTTATTATTATTGTTATTGTTATTATTATATTCAAAAGACAAAAATTTTGTTTTATATTTTTAGGTAGGCAAATTTCATATTTTCAATTCATATTCATTTCAAATAAATTAAAAAACCAGAATTAATGAAATGGTGCGGTAAGACTTCTAACTAAAAATAAAATTGAGCAAATAATTACAGCAAAGGCTTCGCCATATCAAGTTTTTGATGATTACCATTATTAGTCATATACATATGTATGCATGTATGTATTTAAGTACATAGTACAATTCTTTTGCATAAGATTCAAGCAGCTCACAAACGTCCGGCTTCCGCCTCGTTTTCTCTGGGTAGCCAACGAACTTCCGTTTTGAGGCGAGCTTACTGTAAGCAGGCAAACTCTGGTGTGGCCTCTCCAACGTAATCGGTTTAAGGGCTTTTGTTGGAAATTTAGCAGCGTCTATTCACCATGAGGTGCGGCAGCAAGCGGACTTCTGTCTTGGATGAAGCGGCTCGGTATATAAATGTATATCACTTAAAACCTTCTCAGTAGTGGTTTGTGCGCTAGGCCTGGGACCTGTCACAGAAAAATAATTACTAATGAAATGGACAAAAATGCTTCGGATAACAACTCTTCTCCCCTTTGATGACTCCGGCAAACCAAGCAAGGACCATCATTTACGTATCGGCACCCGGAACGTCACGACCTTATATGGGATCACTGCAGTTCGGGAAATGCGATAGACGGGCTAAGACTGGAGGAAATATGCAGCCTGCCATGATAAAGCTCCAGGTTCACACCCTTCAGTGAACCAATTGGAACAAACCGCATAAGAGCTAAATTCCATCATAAAATCTTTATTTGTGTGCACACCCCGACGGAAGAGTAGGATGATGAGACTAAAAAGCATTTTTACGAGTTTGAGAGATTTTACGAGATTTTACGAGTGCCTAAACGGAGCATATTATATTAAACTTGTGCTCTTTTAATGCTGGGGTGGGCAAGGAAGACATTTTTGGTTCTACAATCGGTCAATTCAGTAGCCCCAGTAGTCCCAGATACCAGCATTAAAATATTCACAAGACCACCTGGGTGTCCCCTGATCCAAGAATGAAGCTGCTTGTACGAAATCATGTCCAAGCTTGAGATCCCCGCAAAACTCATACGGCTGTGTAGAATAACGGGGAACACAACCTTCAGTTCCATGCAAGCTCGGAAGGACCTCTCAGAACCGTTCGAAATCAAATGGATTTTAGAAGAGGTGATTCGCTATAGTGCAACTTCTTCAGTTTGATACTGAAGAGTAAAATACGCGCTGCTAAATCGAATTGCCATGACACCATATACATTAAAGATACGATCCTGTTGGCGTACGAAGCTGATATTGAAATCGTTGGCCGTAAGTTCGTTGCTATTGGTGCGAATTTCTAACATAGAAAAGGAGGCAAAGGAGGAGAACAAAGCAAAATACCTACTGGAATCAAACAAAAAGTATTTGCATATTGGGGCCCAGGTCCCAAGTTTTAAAGGACTTGTCTATTTAGGATCTAACATCTGCTCCACGAAAAACGTTGGCTTAGAGATCAAACGAAAAAATACTCTTGCCAATATGTGCTTCCTTGGTATCGTCACGTAAATGGAGAGCAGAGCTCTCTCGACAAACTAAAATTGCGCTCCATAAATCTGTCATCATGTCCGTCTTTTTGTATAGCAGAAACGTGGAGGAACACAAACAAAAATGAGAATGATCTAGGAGCTTTCGAGAGATCTATTCTGCGCATATTCTATAAAAAGAGAAAGGAGATTGGCGTAATATTTTGTTCTCGGCTTTAGCTGACAAAACAATAGAAGAAAAATATAGTAAAATAAAACAAAATAAAAAAATTAAAAAATTTAAATGAAATGGAATGAAGCAAGATATAATAAAATAAACTAATATAAAAGAAAATAAACATATTTAAAAAAATTAAATTAAATATACAATGTTCAGATCAATACGGTGGATGCGGAAGTAATTCGGAGCGCAATTCAAGAATTTTCGCCATTGATTTCACTGACATGTGACACGGTGCATTATCTTGGCAAAACAGCACCTTTATTTTTCTTCAAATGCGATCGTTTTTCGGCGATTTTGTCCTTCAATAACGCTAACAATAATCACTGTTGATGCTCCTTCCTTTTTCAATGTAGTCAATGAAAATTACTCTATGCGCATCCCAAACAAAATACAGAAGTCATAACCTTGCCAGACTACTGTTGCGTTGCGGATGACTGTCGATTGGACTTCGGAGTGAAATGATGGAGCCATGATTCATCTATTGTCACATATCGTCGCAAAAGCTCAGATTCATTACGCTTGAACATCTCGAAACACTGCTCTGAATCATCAACTCGTGAGTTCGCGCAGCACACACTTTGCACAGAGCTTGCTCATACCCAAATATTCGTGAATGATATGATGTACAGTTTCAGTTGATATCTTTAGAGTGCCTGCTATTTCATTCAATTTCAATTTATGATCATTCAAAATCATTTTGTGAATTTTTTTATGTTTTCTTCGGTAAAAACCTCATTTGGGCGTCCACTGCGTTCATCGCATTTACACTTCACCACGTCTAAATTTAGCAAACTAATCCTGGATGGTTGATTTTCCTGAGGCAGTGTCTGGAAACTCGTCTTCAAGCCAAGTTTTTGCTTCAACTGTATTTTTTGCCTTCAATAAGCAATATTTTATCAACGAAATTCCTTTCTATCCATTTTTCATATTTTTGAAGCTTTATAAATTTTAAAATTTTATATGAACATACATACATACATATGTAAGTATCAGCCAATGTGTTTTATCGAAACATACATATACATGTTTTGCACCGTCTCAATGGAAGTTAATTAAATATTTTTTTGTTGAAGACTTCTTCTATTTCGTCTTTCAATTAAGCTTCCTCTTAGAAAAAAGAAGAAATACTCCATCAACACTTACCTTTAATTTGTGCATTTTTGCTAGCGTTGACGAACGTTGATTGCCAGCAACATGTGGTGACCAGTAGCCAGATCAGCAGCAGTTTGCCGGCGATTGTTGCTTGTTTGAGCTTGTTTGAGGATAAAAGTTGATGTCGCGTCATCTTTCAGCATGAGTATTTTACTATGTATAAGTATATGTATTTCACTATGTCTACTTCACACTCTCACGGGGGTGTTGGGTGATGAATTTTATTTATTTAATTTTTAATTTAAACACAACACATACAAATATGTAAAAATAATGTGTTATAATTTAAATTTTATTTACAAAAAGGCTTAGATGTAACAACATTTATATCATGTGAAAATTCCTCAAAAATTCCAAATCACACATTAAATTGGTCGCAAGCTATGAACAAAATAGTCAAGCAACCCATATACTAATGCAGGAAATTATTTGTGAATGCTTATGAAGGAGATAAGCAACATTAAATATATTTTTTTTATTTTTTATTTTTTTATCACTTTACATTCACTTAAAAAAAAAATCAATTAATTAACAAATTGCTCAGAGTTTTCATTCAAGAAAACAAGATAAACAAACACGCCTCAACCACAAAAAATACTTGCAACAAAATTGAGCACACCCTATCACACCTATCGACGCACAATATTCTTCGATGTCTAATTATGAACTAAAATTTAATACAGAAGCAAAAGAGTCCTTATTTGTCAATATTGAACTTAAGTACGCGTTTTAGCAACCCTGTGTTTGAACAGCTGATTGGGGAAGGAAATATCAATAGTGAAATTTCATTTAGTTGTCTAAAGAAATAGAATACAAACAAACAAGTGCCCGTTGAGTGTCGCGCAGAGCAGTTAGCTAAGGTGTTATCACATAATTCATGTCGCCTGCTTTTAGGCGTATAAGATATTTCCGCTTAGGTTACGTTACGGCGTTAAAGAGTAATGCCGGAAACCAAGCGGATTTTATGTGCACATTCAAAGAACAATTTCCTGTTATTCACTGTTTGATGACATTCAAAAAAAAAAAAAAAAAAAATAGCGGTGCTGTCCTATAATCCGATCGGAATTAATTTCCCTTCAATGTGGATTTCAAACTCAATGTCAAAAAGATGTCCTGTATTGCTATCGAAATTGAGAGATTCGAGCAAAAAGCGAATCCCTTTCGAAGTTTCAGATTTCAACTATTTAACTTCTGCGAACACCGTTTACAATGCATTTATGAAAGAGTAAACCGATTGTTATTGAAATAAATTATACAAAATTGTGGCTGCGATTGCCATTGAAATAAGGAAAGAAACTAAAGTGAACAATTAAAGACGAGAATTTTGCGTGGCCACAACAATTCATAGATTCTCAAAACTTCATTATGAGATTAATAAACGAAAATTGTATAAATAATCTATAATTTGATCCATTTTTAATTTTTTGCTAAATACAGCCTAAATAAAAATGCCTTCTCCAAACTTAAAAAAGTTCATTCTATCTGCGTGGGTGGTTTGACAGTCATTTCTTCAGGTTTGGCCGACAGACCCACCTTGGCCTTTTTTGGTGCACGTCCACTCGAAGAAACCCCCTTCAAGATTGTTTTTTGGTCTCGGTGTGGTTTTGGTTATTTTTTTATAAAGCATAAATATCTTAGAAATTTATGCAGGTATAATGTTCTTTTTAAATGTATATTTGAGTAAATTGTCAAAAACAATTAACAATCACACCGATCCCTAATAATGTTCTTCACGAGGAACCTCAGTTTGGCAGTTGATCAGAAAATTCGAGGGATGTTTGATTTCCGTTGTGGTAGTAGCAGTACAAGTGACGCCGAGCATTCAGGTTGCTCATAAGTCGTGGTCACGTCAGAAATCGTCGATAATGTCGATAATCTATGAAATTAACCTTAATTAGGTTGAAGCGCGTATCGAAAACGTTCGATCTTCGTACAATTTTTAAGTACTGATTGTAATTATGTTATATGAGATATATTAAAGTATAATACATTTTAGACTAGTTCGCAATCTGCCTACGGGGTAATAAAATATGGCTATGATGATGTTAGGTATTTCGAAATTAAAATTAAAAGAGCACCACGTGTTTTAAGTATAACAAATATATTCCGGCCAGAAGCACTGAGGTATAAAAGATGGTTCACATGCAACCCTTGATTGCAACTCTACCAGATCACCAGATCATAGACTATTGAATACATTGAAATCCTCAACAGCAATAACTGTCGGACCGCTATAAAAGCTCTAGGCGTAATCACCACGGACGGTATGTGTAAAAGTTAGGAGTCCCTTTCAGCATATGCTGCAGGGCTAACAGGAATGACGAGGAAGCAAGGAGAAGAAACAGACGATTTTCACATATTATGTGATTGCAGAATTAGACTTCGGAGTTTTGAAGTCGCTTTTATGTCAACCAAATAAAATTCAAAATGTATTACATATATTGATAGTTAACGGGCCGTTGATTCATAGAAAAAACTGTGTGGTTCCCAATGGCCCATTCCTCGGCATAAGTGTGTTGATGCTCTCGTATCGGCTGCCACTTCTACCTAACCTAACTTAGAGATGATTTAAGTATAAAAAATCTGATATTGTTTTATTTCACTCTCAACTCGTTTAGTCCACGAACTATTGGATCTCAAAATAAGAATAGGAAAAAAACTAGAAAGTGGTTGTGTTCATTAAATTTCTTATCAAAATTATCAAAAAATAATCTTATCAAAAGCTTCACCAAGATTTTGTCAGTCCGAATCCTAACCGAGCTAAAGCAAAAGACAAAAAAGTTCTACTTTTTTTTTTTCATTTGTAATGTACATAATATCATTTTTTATTTTAAATTCTTTATAAATATATTTAGTATAACATTTATTTTAAATATTATATATTTAAATTAAATTTAGCTATAATTGCTTACGGACTATAAATACTTTTTAGATTACACTTAGATGTATGCAACAAAAATACTTTTTGAAGCGAGCTTATCTGGTAACCCATACCACCGCACTAACCGGCGCCTCAAATGAGGCTATCACCATTTCAATAAGGAACAAAGTGCATAAATTGATAATTATGCTCACATACATTCACACATAAAATATAATATCTTACAGCATGCGGATGTGAATGCCTCCGCTTCCAAAACTGCCAACTCATCTCTTTTCCTAATTTATGTATTTAATTTGATTTTCTGCCATTTAGTCTGTCTTGAATTTGTTGTAGGCTCAAACCCTTTGTCTCCATAACAACGAAGAGTGTGAAGAAGAACGCCACCACACAGAAGATGCCAAACAACCAGAAAGCATAGTATGAACCCAAAGCATCCAGCGCTGGATACCAACGTGTCACTATGAAACCCAAGATCCAGCAAGTGGAAGCAACGATCGATGAGGCGATGGACTTAACATTCGCTGGGAACATTTCACCCATTACCGCCCATGGCAGTGGACCAAAACCAATGCAGTACACAATGTTGAAGACAATTAAAGCAGGCACGGGTAACCATGAAATGCTGCTGGCATCGCCAACCACTTGTTGCACATAGAAGAAGGCGCCCAATGCAACCAAACCAACGGCCATACCAAAAGCGGATATTAATAAGATCACCTTGCGACCCATACGATCAGCAATGATTGGTGTCAAACCGGATGAGCCGACTTGTACGCAAGCAATAATTATAGAAGCGACAGCTGAATCCAAACCGGTATTGGCACTTTCGAAGATCGATTGACTGTTGAAGAGCACGACGTTAATGCCGGATAATTGTTGGAACATGACGAGACCAGCAGAAATGATGAGTGCCTTACGATTGCCAGAATTCTTGATAAGATCGATAACGGTGCCTTTGTTGGCCATAGCTTCTTCTACTTCTCCCTGTATGGTGGTCATCTCATCCTGTACGACATCGGCGCTTTGACCGCGCAAGAATTGCAGTGAATTTAGAGCATCCGATTTATGGCCTTTACCAGCAAAATAGTATGGACTCTCGGGCATAAAGAAGAACACAACAGTAAAGACGATTGGCACAACTAAACAACACCATTGGAGAGCGATATACGATACATACGGGCCAATAGCGTAAACGTAGAGCAGGCCAGCTGTAATGGAAAATAAAAGTGAAGTGATTAGTATATGCATTGCTGAGATCATCTGAACCAAGTATCATTTAATAACATCACTGAATACTTACAAACAATGAACAACTGCATAAGCGAACCCGTAGCACCGCGCACCGCATCCGTTGCAATCTCACCAACATACATAGGTTGCACTGTCATAACAAAACCAACGCCAAAACCTTGAATTAAACGTCCCAGATATAAGATCCAAACCTCACTGGCGATCATCATCAATACAGAGGCCACCACAAAGAATATTGAACTGGAAAGCAAAACCCATTTGCGTCCTATGCGATCGGCAAGTGGACCAGCAACGAATGGCGCTACCAAAGCGCCCAAAGCGACAAGCGATGAAATCCATGCATCTTCTTCAGTGGTAATAGGACGATCTAGTGGCGAGTCAACTGGATTGGTGGCCTTCAATTTCGGTCCAACCGGTGATGTCCAACCGAGACAAGTGCCTACCGCAAAAGCGGAGATATTTGCTATAGAATTGAAAAAAAAATGCAACTTGTTAATTATGTAGGAACTTGAGTTGAAGTGTAGAATACAATAATGTGATGTTAGCAATAACAGAGGCGTGAACTTGAGTAGCTTTATCGGAGAGCCACTTTAGTGAAGGGCGAGCAGTCATTGTTGGTGGAAAAATACTTTAAAGTGGCTTTAAAATGTTGAGAAATATGTATTTTGTTGTTGAGCACTTCGATAAGTTTTGAAAAAAAAAATTATTTTACAAAAAAAAAGAGCTAGATAATTTTGAGTTAAAAATTTCACAAAGCCATTTTATAAAAAAAAATCAATTTTATGACAATTCTTTCAGAAATTTTTAAAAATTACTATTTATTAAAAAAAGCCATATAGAATTATTTCGAAATGTGTTAATAATGTGAAGAAAAATGATTTAAAGAAATAATATATAAAAAAAGTAATATATGAACTTTAAAAGTTTATTAGCATTTTTTTAAATAAATATATTTTTAGCTGATATTATACTGTGTAACATTTATTTCTCCGTTATTTGAGGTCATTTCATCTTCTCGCTTCAAGCGTTTCACCGTTTTCATTATAAAATTTCTTTAATAAAATATATATTTTCTCACACTTTATTTTATTTTTTATTTTTATTTTTTGTTTCTATATCGAAAATTCCAAAATCACACTCACCAGCAACAGCGGCGATAAAAATTCGTATTGTCTTCACTGGTTCCATTCTGGTATTGCGTGCAAATCCGTCGCTTATCTGAAAAGGACTCACTTCACTGTATTTCACTTGTGTGTGTTGTTGTTCTTGTGAACTCATTAGTAGTAGTAGCAAGAGTGGAGTTTGTGCGTGTGTGGGTGTTGTGTATGAATGCACTACGGCGAGTTTACTAGCAATGCGCTAATTTACTTCAGCTGAAATGAATGAAAGACACATTTGCATGATGAATTGCGTACTACCTACATACATATATTTATATACATAGACAACTAACTAAAATGATCATCTACACATAGAAATACACATACATACAATCTACATAGTAACAAATTACCGACTTTCGAAAAAAGGGAAATATGATATAAGCAATTAGCGTTCAGCTCAATGTCAAAGAGGCATTTATTATGAATTTAAATTCAATAAATGACCAATGTATAATAAATAAAAAAAATTATTAAGAAAAAAACCAACAAATTATTTTAATAAGATCAGAAAATACTAATATAATTATCATAATTTTTTGCACTCTGGTTCGCTTAATTAAATCGGTATGATAATAATCAAAAATAATTCTTGTGACACATAATAAATGGAAAATATTATTATTATTATTTAACCCATGGTGTTGCCATGGCTGACATTATTTATTAAATTGTGTAGTTACTAGTAAAAAGTATATGGTTTAAATGAATATTTTATCTAAAAATCAATTGTAATTTAACCCTTAGTGATACGAAAAAAATATTGAACAGAAGTGTTCGACCTTCAGATTTTCCAAAATATTAGATTTTAAATTTCATTGAAAATTTAATAATTTCACAATTCACTTAAATTTTTCCTTAAGTGTAGAGAAAACATCAATTTTTTATGATATATTTTTATAAAGAATTAAATAATTGAAAAAGAAAATGTTCAAGTTCAAAACGGAATATTTTGAATCAATATTAAAAAAAAGTTTCTTTTTATTTCACGCATAAATATAATTGCTATTACATTCATGTAATGAATAGTAATAAATTAAAATTCAAGTGTCTCCTACTTATTCTAGCGCTTTTAACAAGTATTTAACTATCAGGAAATATCATGAATAGTATAAAAATATTTGGTAAATAATATATAAGTCTCCCCACATGTTGATATTATGTGTCTGAGCAAATATTTGTACATGTTTTTCTAATAAAAATTATTTGAATGATTAAGTTTAAACAATTTTTGTTACTATGACATCAGCAAGGCAACGATTGTATCAAGCTCAACTCACAACAATTTGTGCCATTGTTTTCCTCTCAACCAGTGAGAGCTGAGTACTTGTGCTATAGAGCGCAGCAAAAAGTAATACAACTGTTTGCTCTGTAAAAGAGAATACTGAGCAGAGTTGCCATTTTGTTTACTTTTTACCAAAATTGATTACTTTTTTCATTTGGTCGCTTTCCACTTATTATGCCCATTTTGTTAAACTTGCATTAAATATGTTACATTTCGACTCTGTTGGATAATTTTGCTCGTTTGAATGTTGATAGGCAGAAACAATAATCACTGAATGGAAATCGCTTAGATTTTCAAATCTAGAATTTAGCAGTAACATTTATAACATAGTGCTTTCAAAAGACTTCAATTCAAGTTATATGTGGGTTGGTGGAAAGTTGTGTTTTGAAGCAATCAAAAGTTGTAATGAATTTATTATCATTGCCGTTAAGTTAATTGAGCGAAAAATAAGTTTTCCAAATTCCATTTTAAATAAAACAAAGCAAAGAAAATTTGGTTTTTAAAACTATAAATAGCATAATGTTTTCAAAACATTTGAGTGCAGAGTGAAACTAACCTAACAACGTATGGTGTACCAATTATTTTTTTAAATTTATGTAGCACTCAATTTTGATCTCATGATATGCTTAAAAATGTACATCCATTTTACAAAACACAATTTTATTTTGTGGTTTTGTTTAATCAAACCTTAATTGTCTCGAGCTTTATTACTCACACGAAAAGTAAACTTTTTTGTTGGCTGTGTACTTGGTTACCTTTTTTTTGAAATTTTAATTTTTTTAATTTTGATTACGTTTTTTTAACCAATCTTGGCAAAAATAAAATTTAATAAGTGGCAACCCAGATATTGACTTTTAGCAATTTCCAATATTTGCATCTCTCTATAACTAACCTAGGTCAAAAAAATAAATAACCAACGTAAATAACTCCAATATCCGCATGAAAATTTTAGTACATAAAAATAATTTTTTATTATTCCGAATCCTGAAGCAACGAGAAAAAAAAATAATTTACTATTTGTTTATCAGTAGGTTTAAATATTATTTAGCTCCTGCTGAGTGCAATTGATTTCTATGGAATTTTTTTCCAAGATTTTTTTGTACGCAAATTTCTTACGCATATGTTTATTTATTTTTTGTTTTTGTAAAATTTTGCTTTCCTGCTTGCCTTGACTCATTGATAAAGTCTGCTGGCCATATCAACTGATGATAACACTGGACAGCGGCATTAATTATGGAAAAATCTGAACAATTTGTGAGCAAAGGCTTGAAGAGGAAAATTAGCATTTAATTTCTTCATGAATTTTTAGTAGAATTTTAATATTATTAAACGTCACATTTAACTGGTAGATAAAGTCGCATTTCGACAGGCTTTATGATAGAAATTTTTGTTGTTTTATATTCACAATCATTTATAGCCGGTAGCATTTGAATTCACACCGGTAGCGCGTCGCTCGCGTGATTGTTAATTAAACATTTTAACATACATGCGTACATACATAAGTTTATACAGTAGCCAAAAATTAGTAGCGATTATCGCATAAGCAATTTAAGCTCTACTGTCTGCTTACCTCACAATGGTTAACACACAACCACGTAATTGTCATTTTTGATAAAGACAAAAATAACGCTGCTCATTTTATGATAATTTTTTTATATATATTTTATTCCACATATCGTGCAGACAGTGCAAATATCATAAACGTGGTTAGCGCTTCTATTCATTCAAGTAGCTTTCTGTGTATTTTTGGATTCATATTTTCATTTTAATACAATAACACTCAAGGGATTACCGTTAAACACAAAGTAATAATAATGTTTGTCTAATGTCGCGTTGCTAAGTGCACATACTTAAGGCATTTATTCAAGATGCTTGCGTTGAATTAAAAAATTTAACTGATATTTTCGAATGATTTAATGCTGGCTGGAGTATAAGACTTGCAGGTATACAAGAGTGTTTGGCTTTAGATAGTAACAAAGGATTTATTATTATTATTTTTAATGTTGTTGGTCTTACATGTTCAATAACACTTTTATCGGCTATGCGTAAATCTCTCGCATGATTAACAGACAATAAGAAATTATACAAACATACAGATACGTGTATATACATATACGTGTATATGTATGTCGGTACATATGAATGTAGGCGAAGTTTGTCCAGTAAATCAGCCAACTAGTCAAAATAATAGTTGAATTCATTGATGCGAAATACTGATATGGCAACAATTCAAGGCGAGAAGTTTGAAGCGCTTACATACAAATGTACATACATACAAATCACGTATAATAATGGCATACAATCATATCAAATAATCAATTGAAATTCTAGACAGCTATGCAGACGTCTGTACACATATACATTTGTATGTACATAGCAGGTCTATTTGTTTGTATCCGCACGTAGTATCAATATTGTTTTTGCATAGCACAATCGAAGGTAATTTCCGTACTAACTATCCAAGTGATTTGATTCCTACCAGTCTCTAAGTATTAGGTACTCCTATTTTGATTAGCATTAACACATTTAAAGCACTGATTTAACAATTTTATTACTCAATTTCTACTATTGCTTCACCGACATACATATATGTATGTACAATACCTATGTTAGTCACATTAGCGATAAACCTACTAGCGGAATGGAAATTTTTGTAACACAGATACAGGAAAGTAGGGTCAAAACATAACAAACAATGTCAACAAACCTAGAATGGCGTAAACACGTGCGCATAAGTGGTGGTCAGTGTGCGTGTGGATATTTTTTATATGTGTAGGTGTATATATAAATACTTTGTCAATTTGATTTTTTGCCATTAACTCACAATCATATATATGTATGTATATAAGTGCTTTTTTGGTAAATCATCAATAGCCAATGTTTTGGTAATAAGTCAACTTGTAGCTTTTTTTTTTACACACAAAAACAAGCTACGAGGCGTTACACAGATGAGTGTAGTAACTTATATATTTCTAGCGAATTTTGAAGAAATTTTCTATATGCGAAAATTTTTATTAAATGTTCCGTGTTTTATTTTTTTAAATATTTTTTTTTTTTTTTTTGAATATTAGGCACTTGAAATTCCTCATTTGGCTTATACATACATGTATTTAGATATGTGTTATATGAAATTTATAATTTAAATGTTTATAGAGATTCATAGAATATTTAAAAAATTTAACTAGCTTCTTTGCATAAATTTAAGAGCATAATTATATATTTTTCTTCAAGATAAATTCTGTTATTAATTTTCACTACGCTTTTTGGGAATTTTCAAATGTTCCAGCAAAGTTTTGAAATTTTTTATTACTCTAATTTTTAATTAATTTTAGTTTTTTAAGGCTAAAAAGCTGTTTCCAAAAAAAACAAATTTTCAAATACAAAAAAAAAAAATTCTGGAAAATAAATAAAAAACTTCCCAAAACTGAAAATATTATAGTAAAAACATTCTTTTCCGTGAAATTTGAATAAATCTCTTTCATATAAAATGCATAAAACAAATAAATTATCATCTAAGATAGAACCCTTTTAATTTTAATTAATTAATTAATTTATTTTATTTATATAATTTATTTTTTTCTACTTTTTCCAAAATATTTAAACATTTTTTTAATTAAAACCTATTTATTTTAGAAATAAGAAATAAATTAAATATATCAGCAAAAAAGTTTTTTTTTCTTCAGTGGAAGATTTTTTATTTCTAGAGCAATAATATAAAAAAATTTGTATTACAGTTTTTAATTTGCAATAGTTATACTGAATTAACTGCAAAACATTGAAATATTTTTTTTAATTACTATATTCGAACTATATTAATTAGTTTTGAATAAAGTAGTTAAAAAAAATAATATTTTTCGGTTAATGCCGTTAAACCTCTACAAACTAAAAATCAAATTCGGAATAAACTTTATTATGAAATTATTATGATATATTAATTTTTCTAGTACAAATTAAAAAATTAATTAATTATTTAATTTATTAATTTTTTTTTATGTTCAGAACATTATACAAATATAAAATTTTTATTTAGAATAATGAATAACTAACAGATTTGTTAAAAATCATTATTATCTCGGCCGCAAATCGCTTCAGTACAAAACGCCAATTATTATATATAAAAATATTGTTTATAAAATTTTGTACTTTTTTTATAAAATTTTACTTTATGGAAAATAAAATTAGTTCCGAAAATTATATTCAGTAAATCAAGTTATTAAATTTCCTCTTTACATATAAAATAATTTTAGTTAAAAAATTAAAAATTTATTTCATTTTTTTTATAATTTTATTGGAAAAAAAATTTCTTTAAATCTTAATATTTCACTTGCCTTGAATTAAGCCATTCTTGGAAATATAATATTTTCTAAACAGCTTTAAATATATATTTTATATAAGAAAAGTAATTATATTTTGTAAAACAAGTAGTTAAAATTCTGCCTCTTTTTATTTCAATTTATAATTTAATTTTTATTTATTTAAATTTTTACTTAAATTTAATTTATTTATTTATTTTGAATGAAATTAGTTTTGAAAAAATAAAAAAAAGAATAAAATAAAAAAGTTATATTTCTCAAAGACAATAATAAAGTTTGTCTGTCGTCATTTACCTCCTTTCTAACATTATTGCTTGAAATAATTTTTTTGTGACAGCATAAAGGAACACATTTTATTTTATTTATTTCTATATGAACGCGTTTATAAAAAAATTAATTTTTATTTATACATCACTTCCAAAAAAATAATTTTGTACATTTTTTTAATAGTGTATGTATATGCTAATTTGTAAAACAAATATTTCTGTTTACACACTTTTTGCTGAAAATCAAAATATTTACCGACTTTCCGCCTTTTGCCGTCAAGTTATTAATAAAATAAATTGTAAGCCAGAGATGTTTGTTAAATCACAACAAAACGTGTAGGCGTTTTAAATTCGCACGGTTTACTGTTATATCTGCCTATGTATGTACCTATGTACATATTCATATTTATTTTCATCCATATACTGGCAATTTGCCTGCTGCGCAACGGTGCAATGAATATTTAAGCATTTAATTCAAGCAAATTATTCAAAATGCTAAAAAACTCGTAGAATTGACATAAAATTATGATGAGCAAAAATGCAGATACACATTTAAAGATAAATGGCAATTGCGAAAAAATCTCAGAAATGCACAACGAAGCTAAAAAAAAATACCTTAGATTTTTTACTATGATTTTAATGAGTGAAAAAAATATATATGAAGTATTGTAATTTTTTATTATTCTAGGGACGCAACACACAATATAAATATTAAGCCAAATTCATGAAAAGAAATAATTCTCACTTTTTACTTAATTGCACTGCTTCACTGAAATCCTGCTTATTAGTTTTTTTTTTCAAAATGCCTTAAAAACGTTTATTTGAAATCTCGCATAAAAATATCCTTTCTCACATTAAAAGACAAAATTTGCACTTTCAGTATCTACACTTTTCTCTCGGCACTTTACTGTTTTTTGATTAAGTTCGTATTATTCCTCCAAGAGGTTCAAGGGTGGTTTTACGACTGCTATTCGAAACGAAATGATAGATTTTTGTTAATTTCGCCGCAATTTAAATGCTTTTTCGACACTCATCTAAGTGCTATCAGTGAAGTGTGCCGTACGCACACACTCGCATATTATTATGGACATATATACATATATACGTACGTACAAACCGGCGTCCAGTGTTAGACGCATTCAATATATTGCGTCGTTGCAGATTAAAAAAAAAACAACAACAATAAACCGTAAAACGGGCATTAAACGATTTAAGCGATCGTACGACACGATCTTGTTACAATCAATACCAAAAGACAAGTATATTTATATGTATTGTATAAAGCAAATCATAATTACTACAATACACATTTCGGCTTTCTTGCTTATCACTCGTCGTCTCCGACGGCGTTGGCGATAACGCTGTCAGCTCTGCATTTGGTACACATAACATACATATGTATATGATAATGATTATTATTATGCACTTCAATAGGCACACTAGGTGAGCGGCGCACTCATGAGTGTGTAGTGGTGGGTGGGTGGTCTGGGTGAAAGCATACATACATGAAGCGCTATGTACACATGTATGTAGGTGTTATAATTTTCGTCAAAAGTACTTTTGTACCAAATTTGATCGAAAACGAAACTGGAGTAGTTATTCGTAGGTTAGTTTTGTATATATTAAGTCATGTTGAATTGTTCCCAAGCTAACTTTCTGATTCCTTTTGTTGTTTTGATCTTCCGACAGGGTGGTAAGTTGTTTTAAAATGGAACGATTTTCCGTCATTCCTTGTCAATTTCGGTTTTTCGACAAACCGGTTTCGGCGTTCCGCCATCTTCAATGCCTAGTTTCCGCCATCTTCAATGCCTAATCGTTTTCTGAAATAATGTTCACATCACCGGTTCTTGGCTTATAAATTGATGCTGATATTAAATAAATAAGCAATGACAAATAAATCCAGGATTTATATTTCTAAATATATTATTTTATTAAATTAAAACGAATAAAATTTTTAAATGATATATTTTTCTTGGATTACGAGTCTCGCCATAAGGCAACGGATAGAGTTAGGCAACAGGGTTATGTCTTTAACATCTTATCATATAACGTAAATACACCTCCTAATAGAAATAAAAAAACACTCTCTGAAGCAGCAAAATAGCCAGTTTTACCTAGCCCGTAGAAGGTAAAATAATTTTATCGACAAGGTTTTGCATTTTTTAAAGTCATGCCATGCTATTACATCGACAATGACGATCTTCTAGTTCCATTTTCAATATTCAGAATAAATGACGAACAGTCTGATCTATTAATTTGTAATAGTTTAGGGACTAGATTTTACCTCGAGAAAAATGTTTGGCGTAATTTTAAGCCAGAAAAGCTTTTTTATTTGATAAAAGCATCTAAAAGAAAAATCAACGTGATTAATTTAAAGAGTTAAGGATCCTCAGAGCTAAAAAATGTTATAAGCAATACATAATTCATGGCATGAGGGAATGAATTACCAAATTGAAAATAAAAGCAGAACAGTTAAAGAAGGAGGCTTTTCAAGCAATTTGAATTAGCAGTCTTAAATCGTTTAGTGGTCCTCGTATCATCGCAATATAAGTTTCGTGCGAATATAGGACCACAATAAAAATAAAATTAAAACCAAAATATAATATTATATAAAAAAAGAAATAAAACAAAAAGCTTAATACAAAATAAGATGAAATGACGTTAAATAACAAATACAAAATATATAAAATGAACAAAGTAAAAAAATAAAGCTAACCTAAATTAAAATTTAAATAAAGTAATATAATAATATTAAATAAAAAATAATATATTATAATTAAGTCATATATAATTAAATAAAAAAAAATTAAATAAAAATTTAATTAAATTAAATTAAATTTAAAAAAAATAAGTAAATTAAATAATAAAAAACGAATTTCAGTAAACTAAAATAAAAAATTTATAATAAAAAAATTACGCTAAATAAATAATTTAAAAAGAATAAAACAAAATAAAATTAAATAAAAAGAAACGAATAACATAAACTAAAACTAAAAAATTAAATATTATAAAATAAAATAAAAACAATATAACAAAAATAAACAAAAGTGCATAAAATAGAATAAAAAATAAAACAAATAAATAAAATAAAATAAAATAATATAAAATAAAATAAAATATATAAAATAATATAAAATTAAATTAAATAAAAAAAAAATAAAAAATAATAATAAAAAAAATTAGAACAAAAAAAAATAAATTAAAAAAAATAAAAAAATAAATAAAACAAAATTAAAGGAAATAAAAAAAGTAGAAAAATAAAAAAAATAAATAAAATGAAATAAAATAAAATAAATAAAGTAAAATAAAATAAAATAAAGTAAAATAAAATAAAACACAATAAAATAAAATAAAATGAAATAATATAAAATAAAATAAAATAAAATAAAATAAAATAAAATAAAATAAAATAAAATAAATCAAAATCAAATAAAATTAAAAAAAAATTAAAAGAAATAAAGAAAATTAAATTAAATTGAATTAAGTGAAATAAGTAAGATTAATTTAAATAAAATAATATTAAAATAAAGTAAAATAAAATAAAATAAAATGAAATAAATTAAATTAATATAAAATTTTATAAAATAAAATAAAATAAAAAAAAGTAAATCAAAAAATTATATTAAATAAAAAAAATTTAATGAAATAAAATGAAAAAAGTGACATAAAAAAGAAAAAAAATAATTAAAAATTAAATAATAGGAAATTAAAAGTTATATTAATGTCGTAAATATTTTATTTTACAAAAATTCGAATATAAATTCATTGGAAATCAACTAGGCATCACACTTCGAGAGCATAGAATTTTTGTAAACAAAATCGTTTGATTGAATACGAATTGAAGTATTATTATAATTATTTGCGTAGCACTCGTTATCTGCACCGCGACAGTACTAGCTACTTACTGTGGACAACAATAAGTACTGGTATATGCATATACATATGTATGTGGTAGAGGTAGGTGTTGCGAGCTTGAGAACTTGAATGATGTACATAAAAATAACAAAATATTTATTTGTCTTTACCCATTTGTAATTTTTTTCATACTTTTGCCATAAAGAAATGTCTTTGTGTATAAGGATGCAAAATATTCATATTAGCGCTCACAATAATAGAATACGCTTGCTTTACTCTGTTGTGGAGTAGTAAATATATATAAATCATTGTAATTTTAATTACCTGGCTTTCTCTCACTTTAAACTATGTTAATTTATACCAAATGAGTACATTTATTTTTACAACACTTTTGTTGGCAATTTTTGTATTTTCATTGCATTCAATATAGTCTTGTATTTGCAATCTTAAATTAATATTTTTGCATTCTTGATATGTTTGTGTAGTACTTGTAAAGGTGGAAATTAATTCAAGTTTAAAATTCATAAATTTTTTTTATTTATGTTCAAATTATGTTGTTGGTGAAAATTCTTTTGTATTCAATCATCGAAAATATATGAACATGTTCACATAGTAGATAATATTTACGCATTCGAGTATCTTTCCATTGATGTACATTTTGAAAGTGTTGGCGCCAATTCAAGTGGCCAAGCATACCAGTCACTTGCCGGTCACTTTAATAATAAATAAAGCTATTATTCACGTAACTGACTCAGCGAAATGAATTTAAAAAAAATGCAACAGTTATACTCGTTTATGCATATATAAATACACATTTTTTTAATTATATATGTATTTGTATAAAATTTGTTCGCCGCTCACACAATTTTAAGGCATATGTATTTGGGTGAGTTTCGGCATTATCTTTTGTAAGGCAGACGAATGAACTTGCTAAAGATTCCAAAAAATTCCACTCATTATAATTCAAATAGCATTTATGACCGTTAAGGTATAATTGTTTGCGAATCGAAGACAAAATACAATTCAAAAACGAAGTTATTATGCAAATAAATACATGGCAAACAAAAAAAAAAATTCAAAACTAGCCCACAAAATTTGGTTGAAATGTCATAAATTATAGTTAACTTTGACGTACATAATTTATACATAAGCCAGAAATTGCTTTCTGACCTCTTCTTCGGTACCTATATACATAATATCGATTCAATTAAATATTGCTTTTTGGATTTTATTTGACTATGTAATGAAATTTTCCAGATTAGTTTAAACAAAAAAGATTAGGAGTAAATTTAATTGCATAAATTAAAGGATAATATATTCATGAACTTGTAGCCGTCGTTATCCTTGATTTTTTTTTAGTTTTCTCAAATTTCAAAGCTAAAATCCAACTGCATATAAAATTGATTTATCTAATTACAGTCGCTCCTCGGCTGGGATATCAACACCTCCGAATGTATTTTTAATTTGAAATAAAAAGCTCTTCATAAAAATCCAAAAAACTCACGGTGGTGGCTTTAGAATGAACTGTTTAATGTTTTCCAACAAATGGAGTTTATTACATTTGTTGGAAAACATCAAGACGCACACCACAAATTTGAGGATAGCTATATCTCTCTATTATTTAAAATACTTTGGGGATGTAGAATATTTAACAACAGTTTTCTTTTGTACCCGACTTCCAAAGGAACAGTTACGGAACGGAAATAGATTTAATTTAACCTGTTCGAGTTAAGATCGTTTAAACAATACTCTATCTGAGTAATAGTGTTGGAAAGAAAAATTTTGGTATTATTGTGAATGGACGGTCAACCTGTTGGAGAATTTCAGTCAAACTTAAAAATTCATTAACACTTCAAAACGAAAGAGTAAGTAAAATTGAGCTTAAAAAGCTAGTTGCAAATAAGCCAGCTGGGCGTTCTTTTGCAGGTCAAGCGCAAAACGAAACGGCCAATGAGTGTTGCTAACTTGCATGACTCACAGCTCAACTAGTCATCTATCCTATTATCCGTATCTTTCGCCCGAAATTCAAATATTGTTAAAGGGTATAGTTTGCAACGGTAAAATGTTCCCAGCTACCAGTGCCTTGCATACTACTAAGTAAACTTACAATATTCTACATCAATTTTCATAATGTATTGGATGGCTCATCTACCGTTTGCTGTTTGAACTTCTTCTTATTTAAGCTTTGACGTCTCTAACGACATTCCCGATTTGTTAAATACTTAGTACAAGGTTTACGGGGCTTACGAAATGGTTAAATTTACGCTTGAAGAAAACTAACATCCAAAATTGTGAGTCTTGAAATAACTTACCTTCCAGACAGTTTTTGGATCAAGTTGTGAAGCGAGTTCGCCAAACCGCTCCGTCATTTGTCAACACAATTCACGTATATGCTCTTTCAGAAAAAGGTATCGCTGCTGTTAATCAAAATGTACTCAAACATCCATCAATTTCAACTCGGCACCATTCGCACGAATTAAACATTTTATGCACTTCTTTGAGCAGTGTTTTGTATAAAGACTTCGTTATGAAGTCTTATAAAGTCCAATTGATACAAGAACTGAAGCATCGTGATCATTCGATGCGATTTTTCTTCGCTAAATGGGCTAAAGATAGCTTGGCAGAATGTCCTCCTTCCCGATGAAGCTCATTTTCACCTCGACGGCAACGTTAATAAGCAAACCTGTTGCGTTTGGGACTCAATAAACCACACATAGCCATAGAAAAGCCATGAAAAATCCTCAACGAGTGACTTTTTGGTACGGCATGCTCCGATTTTTTTGAAATCGAAGAAAAAGTTGCCGTTACCTTCAGCCCATCGTTACGTTGCCAAACACTGAATTATTTGTTCCCAAATGTTGAAGAGGACGATGTCTGGTTATAATCGATTTTTTAAGCAGTTTTCCAAAATGGCATATTTAGCTGGAACGGTGATGTGTTGTGCTATGCCAGCTAACCGGGGCGATTCATGACCTGAAACTCGAAATTGGAGTCGCCATTGCAGCCATAGTAAAACACAATCGAAAATGTTTTGGAAAATTGGGTCAATAGATTGGGCTACTGCAAAGTAAGTCACGGCAGCTATATGAATGAAGTGGTGTTCCCTCATTAACTGTTGTTTTTCCGGCTTTTTTATAATAATTCTAAGCCAATTTTCTTGGTTATCCCTACGTTCGAATCTAAACGCCAATCAAATATACGTAAACGATGGTAAAAATATAATTACATTTGAATTTTTCATTTTGTTTGAAAAAAAAGGAGAACAATTTTGCTTAGTTTATTCAAAAAATTATTCATAAAAGTCTATACTAGCAGATTTGTATATATAATAGCGCGTAATGAGCTGGGTCTGTTTTACGCAAAACATCAAATCGCTCTTTGTTTTTCTCTTACAACCGTCAGTAGCTGCGGTGCGAAGCGGTAGTAAATTTTAACTGGCACGGCGCTCTCATAATATGTCATAAATGGTGTCAGCTGAGTCATTATGCTTTCGGCTGGTTGAATTAAAAAGAACGTTATATAAGAAATATGTATGTCATAATGAAATACTTTAGAATGAATACGAGGTCAAGCGAAGCGATTAATAAATGAGTTCGATATTTGATGTCAGATACAAAACATCTGAGCAGTGCTCGAACTTATTTGCGCTAATTTTGCCGAGGAAGATAAGAAAGTAGGCTTTGTTCATACTTTCCGAATAAATTCACTCAAATTTTAGTTCAGCGATTTTTTCGTGACGTTTTTAAGAATTATAGCTTCGTAAAAATTTTATTCATTGCTTTTAACAAATAAAATATCAAATTGGATAAACTAATTAATCGTTCATATATAAATTATTTTAAAATATTGAAGTTTTATACTTCGCTACGTATCAGACCACATTCGGCTAGCTGCCTGTGAAACAAAAAATCAATGCATAAAAATCTGTTTAATCTTTAAAACCGGTCGTACTACAGTTGTAGACACAAATGCCGAGAATTACAATTTTAGAAATTATAAATTTTTATTGCCTAAAATTCAATATTTTATACACAATAAACCAGATTTAATTTTTATTTTATATATTTTTGTTTTTATATATTTTTTAATTTGCATTCCTTAAACTGCATTGGCGAAATACGCATGATAATCTAGTTAGTCTATACTAAATATTTTTTTTTTTAATTTAAGGGCGAAATAATATATTTTTCTAATGGTGAAATTAAATAACGTTACTTATATGATTTAAATATGTTTGATTACTTTTACTAATTATTTTGTGTTTCATTTATCTTTATATATATATTATTTATCTTTTCATTTTCAAATGGGGTTTACCAATAATTAATTAGACGGATACTTCATATTTAATTACTGTAAAAAAAAACATCAAATAATGACTCGTAAACACGAATTGTAACATTTTCTCAAATGAAAAATCATTTTGAGTGAAAGCACATATACAAAAATATCTTATTTTGTGGGAAATACTGACTGAAATCGATATGTGCATTAATACTGTCAAAGTTATCTTATATATTTACTTATCTACGAAAAAAATGTTTTTTTTTTTAAAGTTCTTGCGCTTTAGTTCATTCACAAGAAATAGCCATACACCTTTCTCGTGCTTTTTCGTTGCACAGCAAATTTAACTGATCGAATCAAAAATAAGAAATAATAGCCACAAAGACTGGATAGCACATGAGTAGCTGTTGAGTACCAGTTGAGCAAGAACTTGAGTATATATATATGTATGTGTATGTCCAAATTTGGTGTTGTAAATGAGTTAACTTTGTAGGAAAGATAATTTTTAAAGATTTTTTTTAATAAAAGCATGTTTTTAAGGAGATATTCTAGTCTAGAATTTGTAAAAAATCTTTATTTTTTGTTGCATATTTTCAATGTTTAACTATTTAAAAATATGTCTGAAAGAGGATTTTTCAAAATTCAAATTGTTTTCGGAGATATAGCTGTTTTTCTGAAGCGGCATACCGACTTGGCTTTTACGCGAAACTTTAAACGCGATTTTCTCGAAGCTGTCTTTTCCAAAACGATACCCACCCACGATTACTCAAGTTCTACTACGCTCATCCGCAAATATAAAGTTTTACTATTTTTAGAAAATTGGAAAAGTCAAAAAAGGGTTAAATAAATACTGTTTTAAAACAGTCGCAATTTTGTGAAATTTTTTTTTCGACTTTTCCGTAGTTCTAGGCATTGCGTCATTCCTCTAGATTAATAATGCTTTTTTTTTTAAGATTGCTAGAAGGGCTGAAATCGTGGGTATGGTCACGTTACAATCTTTCACGTAGAATTATGGCATGTGTCACTTGCAGGTCAGTAACAAACTCAACCTCTAAGGAACCGTCGTCCAAGATGGAATTGCTTTCGCATTACTTCGAGGTGGCGTTCTATGTTTCTCTTAGTGAAATTTACATCTCGCTACCTGCGTTCAGGTCTCGATAAGTATTTTCTGAAGTTTTGAATACCACTACTAGCCTGACAGTCCCTCGGCCAAGCCTTTCTGGTTCCCAATGGGCTTGCCACTGGTTCCGGGTTTCTTTTCTTATCTCTTCCCCTTTGGCATTAGCGACCCTTCCTTGGTTCCTCATTTTCATTAGTGTCTTTTTCCATTCGAATGCTAGGAGGTGAATAGGAATGCATCCGCTTATTGCTGCTACAGCTTCTTCCGATAGAGAAGCTCTTGAAATGTGCCGCCACATTTTAGGGATCGATACAGCAAATTTATTTCCTTACAATTACAAATTCCTTTCATTGCCTTCTATGTTGACATATCGGGTACCATGTACCCGACACTATTTCCTGATTTTCTAAAAACGACCGAGCAGCCCGCTGCCCTGAGGATTCCATTAACCAGTCCAACTCCATTTTCGACGGCCAGAAAATACGACAAAATACAGCATCCTGCAGAATGGTTTAGTCACCATCTGTAGTGCTTTCATTGAGTCGAAGAAGTTTGCTGCTTGAAAGCCATCTGGAACCTCCAGACTAGTTTTCTATAAAACTTCATTTGAAAAAAATATGAAGAGTAGATGCAAGAGAATGCATGCTGGATGACTACTCTTGATAGGACGCGATGTCACCATGTTTAATCTTTAAACAAACAACGCTCAAGATTCGCAAAGAATTGAAACAGAGGCCACCCCCACTCAACTGATTGTTCTTTGTTGATTTTGATGATATGTTAGATGACAAAAAACATGGCGTGGCTAGTTTGCTTATCTAATTTTTTTTGTTATTTCTTATAACACAAATCAATCAAGCAAGAACCTGAAGAGCGCCATATGAAACCTCTGAAGCAGTTACAACGATCTTATGTACTTGGTACAGCAGGTGCGATAACAAATACCCCAACAAAGTCCAGCCTATACATAGGTCAATCTACATACAAGAAACGTATGGGTGCAGTGCTAATAGCTATCGGTATAAAAGTACTTGAAAAATGGCTTGAAAAATGAGTCAGGTCCCCTAGCAGCATACAAAAAATTATATCAGAAATCGGACTAAACAAGCGAGAAATGAAAACTTCCTGTCGGGAGGATACCACCTAGTTCGTACCTAGATGAACAATCGGCAGGCAAGTCCATCGGTTATGTTATATGTATACATATCTATAATGATGGGTCTGAAAGGGAGGCGGACACAGGGTTTTTGACTTCTTCTGTAACCACTCCAATAACTTAAAGACTACAACCCGCACAAATTGTAGGCGTTAAATAGGGTGCTAGAATGCGTAAGGGAGCAATGAATAGGCTTTAGATGGCAAAAACAGTGAATTTCACTTAGATCCCAAGTCGCGCGAATGTAGGCAATGTAAGTCGAACTAGCTGGATGTGCTAGCACCGTTAGCAAGACTATCACCAACTGTCTCAGATATTTCAATGTCTTCCAATGTGGTCTAGAGCGTCAACCCTAGAGGAGAACTTATTTTCATGGAGCAGCTCCAACTTGTCGCGTACCATTAAATTACTTTGGGACATCGTGGTTTGCAGATAAGAGCCAAGTCTTGCTGGTACTAAGGAAAATATCATCTCCGCAACCTAGGTAAGGGTGAATAAGTTAAGTGCAAAATATGAGTAGGAGATGATGAAACTCGGAAGCAATACTACCATTGGCAGTGTTCGGCCTTCAGACGATTGAGTCCTAAACTCTTTGTGGTGCTTCAAGCCACAGCTAGTTGGAATCGTCAATGGAGTCCATTGCGTTCAATTCTTCTAGCGATGTGAATAGACGAATCAAATTTTAGTGTCTTCGGGGATGATGGTAGAGAGAGAAAGAGAGAGAGATGAGAGAGGAGAGAGAGAGAGAGAAATAGGGGTAAAGTGAGAATATCATATAGAGAGTGCCACTTTACCAATTTTTTGTCCAGTTTTATACCACTTGCCCATAAAAAAGTACATAATATATTATCTTCAAATATTTAATATATATTGTATATAGTCCAATTGGTCCAACAACTGAAACCTCATGACCATCCAATCAGATTTTTTTTAAAGAGCGCTTGGCAGAGAAAAATATATACCGATGAATCATTCGAGGCTCAGAAAATCCATATTTAACTATGAAAAAGCTTAAGCCTCCTCAACATGTGACCTTTTGGAGCGACAAGTGGACTGACGGCATCATTTTTCCGTTTTTTTTTCGAGAGGGAAGCTTTAAGAATAAGTGCTACGCCAACCATTCGGAGGCGATTAATGACCTAAAGAACGAAATTTAAAACACCGTTGCTGCCTAGAGGGCTACAAAATCTACAATGTGTTGAAAAGTTAGGTCGGCAGTCGGAACAGAATGGCCAAGGCCAGCTGCGGCCGGAACCGGAACGTTGAGATATTTTAATTAAGGCAATATCATTGCAAAATATTCAGCAGTATTTTTGTATAATATTTTTAAGCCGCAAATGTTTCGTGGTCTACCCGTTATATGAACTCATGATCACTTGGACAAAAAAAATATATATATATATTAGACATATATATTTGTTTAAGCTCACAAAATGCTTCAAAAAAAAACTTAAAACTTTTTAATCATCAAACACAATTCCCATCAAACTTGTTTAAATACTTTGAAAAATATATTTTTAGCTACTCTGCTAATAGGAAAAACAGTAATTTGTGATTATTTAACAATAAACTAAAAAACACAAAAACTAAATTTATTTATTTTTATGTACGTATCTATGTATGTACATATAAAATATTAAAAGCAAATATGTAGAAAAACACAAGTGTTTCTATTGCCTGTTTTCTTCCATCCTCCAAAATTTTATCGCTTAAAAATATGTACATATTTATGTATATACTCATACTCACCCATTGTGCCTTCATACATGCCCACTTGACTACACTTTGCTCCACTTTTGCTACTACTTCACATTATGCACAATAAATTACTATTAATTTTATTTTTATTTTTTTCTCTATTCACAAGATATACAAACAAACTATTCGTTACAATAACACAATTAAATTAATTTGTTATAAAAGGCAACTAAAAAAAAATTTATCTGAACTAAATAAATATTTAAATTGCACTCATGTCAGTTAATGAGGATCTGCAATTTTTCTATTTACCGCAATAGTTTAACAAAGCACAACACAAAAATACAATAACAAAAAATATATATATATAAATAAAATTGACAAAAAAAAATATTAGGAAAAATTCCGACGACGTATCGTTTCACTAAGTTACTGAGCGGTCCCGCTGACGCAAAGATGCACAACAGTCGACTATTTCGCTGTTTGACGCAGTCTGATGCGCCTTATGTCATGTTTATCAGTATTTGTAGTGCTTTCGAATAAAATTTCAATGGAGCAATGACACCGTAGCAATACACATGCGAGTGTATAGAAAAAAATACAGTACACACACATTCGCAAGTGTGTGGCTATGTGAGAGGAATCTTTAACGCCTTTTAACTCAGACTTTAACGATTTGTTTTCTGCTTTTTTTTTTTGGCTCGCCCAAATCTTTCTCCTTTATCACAATAATGTATTGATAAAAAGTGTAGGCTGCAAGCAACAAAGCCTGTTGATGTTGCGCTCAAGAATAAACTAAAATAAAAATATATATGAAATTAGTAAAAAATAAAATGTTGGAACGTTCTGCGGAAATAAACTCAGCCGCAAGTGCTAAAATTTCTATCTGTCCATACTAGTTTTGAGTTGCGCTTAAGTTGAGTTGAGTTTAAGCTGCGCTGTAAGCTTTGGTTTGTTTGTTGTAAGTTTTTTTTTTTTTGACGTCGTCGTTTTACACTATACAATTGTTTGTATTGAATTTGTATTTTATTTAGTCTTTCTGCATATATTTATTTTTATACGTGGCTCTGTATGTGTTCGTATTTAGTATGCTGGATTGTGTTTTCTCAAATTCAGCTGTGACTTTCGCGCACAATTATTTAAGCTGTTTTTTTTTTCATACTACACATTATTTTATCACTCGCTTACTCTATGTGCTATTTGTTAGGTTTCTACACAAGAAAACTGCGCTCAAAGCTTTGACCGTCGTTGTATTTGGCCAAATACCTGTGTATTCAAGCGAATTGTGTGCACAAATCGAAACGGAATAATATGAAAGCAAAATTGGAAAAAAAAAATTAATAAAAATTTAGAGTAAATATTGAAATTAATGAGCAACAAAATACACAAAACAACTTATGTTACATGAATACATGAGAATTTCTGTTCATTAGGGTAGTACAAAATATAAAAAAATATATATATATCGTAACAAATTTTAGCCAGAGCATTTAGCGATCTAACAGAGCAAATAAATTTAAATTTACTATTTAGAGTGTTAGATATGCATAAAAGGGTTTTCCAATAGGGATAATATGATTTTTAAGTGTCGTGTTGGCCATTTTTAATATGTCATCATCTGTCATTTTTTCCGTTATATTCAGAAATCATTACAATTTTATCCATGAACCACCATAAACGTCGTGAATTCGCTGACTTTGTCTTGGACCAGCTTGAAAACGATAACGATTTTTTAAGAAATCATCATCTTCTCCGGTAAGGCTCATTTTCATCTGAGTGGTGCTGTAAATAAACAAAACTGTCGAATCCGTAGCGAAGAAAATCCAATCATGAACAACCATTACATTCACCTAAAGGTTTGGAGATTCGATTATTTCAAGAAATTGTGACATTGGATGGCCTCTAAGAAGTTGTGATTTAACACCATTAGACTACTTCTTGTGGGGCTATTTGAAGTGATTAGTCTTTAGCAATAAACCGGATTCTCTTCAAGCTTATCAATATTGAACGTGCTATTCATGACATACGACTTGATTTATTGGAATAAGTGCTAAAAAATTCGGTTCAACGAATACGTTCCTGCAAAAGAAGTCGTGGAGGACATTTGAATGATGCTATATTCAGAACTTAATTGTATCGATTATACTTCACACTAAATAAAACACATTTGAATTTCCTTAACAAATAGTGTGTTTTTTAATAGAAATCATATCACTCTTATTGGAAAACCCTATATAAGATCACTACAACACTGTTTAAAAAATAGTATTGTAAATAATATGAGTACCGTAAGTTTTTTTTTTTCTAAATAAATCTGATTATTCACCACTGTTCACCAAAACTTTTTATACCATTCATGCACATGGAATGTCATATTAACTTTGGTCAGAAGTATATAAGTACCAGAAGGAGAAGAGTTAGATCCACTGAAATATATTCCGATGGTTTCGGAATGACGAGCTGAGTTGATTTAGCCATGTTCCTCTGTCCTTCTGTACCTAAGAACGTGAAAATTGGTATACTACACATAAATAATGAATTTACAATTGGTTCAGAAAATCATTGAAATCGGACGACTATATCGTACAGCTTCAGCACAACCCATTTGTTCAGATGTGAAGCTTTGGATCAAAAATCCGCCAATAAATCATTTAGAAGCTTGAAATTTTGTTTTCTATAGACATAAATTCAAGTTTATAATGACACTGAAAATCATCGAAATCAAATTTGATATTTGCAATTAATTTTATATGTCCATGAAAGGTATAAAGACTTCGGCATGGCCGAAGAATCTCTCCTTTCTTGCTTTTCTTAATTAAACCATAAGTAAGTAAGAAATGTTACAATATTTAAATTATTTAAAATTACATAAAAAGTTCTTAAAATATAACTTTTTTTTTTAATTTTCATTCTAAAAATATTTAGAAACAGAAAAAACCGAGTTTTATATTTATACATAAATCGAAATATTTCATGAAAGCAAATACAAAGATAATTTTTTTTCTATTATCTCCGCAGTTATTCAATAGAAAATAATGCAATAACTCTTGTAAACAGAACTAAACCATAGTGGTTAATCCAATTTTATTTCAATTCCTGAGAAAAAAATTATTAAGAAATATTGCTATTATTTTTTCATTCTAAAAATATTTTTTAAACTTTTTAGCACTTTCATAAATGACATATGTACATATGTATATAAAATACAAAGGAAATATCAAAATTAGGATACTAATCGTTTTTTTAATTTTTTTAAATATTTTTTAATTCAATTTCCGTGTAGAAATTTTTGGGTCGTCCTAATTTACGTAAATGACTATAATGTTGTTTACTCTAATACAATATACATATGTACGTATATAGAATTTTATGCACAATAAATTGCTGACGGTAATTATTTACACCAACTATCTGTTAAAAATCAAATAATGTTTTTAATGCATTGTTTTTTGTGCGTGCTCCCCAACCTTCCCCTACTAACCATTTGTTTCGAAGTTTAATTTAATAAGAGAAAAAAGCGATTTATTTTGATGAATACACATTGAACTTTACTCAAGTGACGTATGTATGCACTGTGGCATGTCCTATGAGATAATCTAAAGTAAATATTTTTCGTTAAAAGTTTGCACTAATTACTTTTTTCCTGCTTATAGTGTTTTGTGCAAATGACTAAAACACGTGGCTGCAGCGTTTACCGTTCTTCCTTGTCTTAGTCACAATTCATAATTCGCTTTGTTAAATGCATTAAATTGCTCTGCAGTTAAAATTAATGGAATATCATTAAGACTAAGTAGACAGATGTTAGACCTCAATGATTTTTAATAATTATTTGCAATAATAAATTTTGATTATTTTTTTTGAAATACCATAACAAAAGCACGCAATTCGCTTCTTCTTCTTCTCCCAATTGGGCGCCAATTGGAAATACCAAGTGAAACCAGGTCGCTCTCCACCTGATCTTTCTAATGGAGTGTAGGCCTTCCTATTCTTTTGTTTACTCCATCGAACACTTTCAAAGCTGGAGTACTTTGATCGATTTGACCTAGCCAGCGTAGCCGCTGTCTTTTTATTCGCTGAACTATGTCAATGTCACCGTAACTCGTACAGCTCATCGTTCCATCGTTTGCGGTATTCACCGTTGCCAACGCGCAAAGTACCATAAATCTTCCGCAAAACTTTTCTCTCGAAAACTCCTAAAGCCGACTCGTCGAATGTCGACATCATTTAAGCTTCTGCACCATATATCAGGACGGGAATGCTGATCTACTTGCAGAGTTTACTTTTCAATTGTCTGATCAGTTGAAAGTAGCACCTGCCGGCAAGATTGATTCTGCGTTGGCTTTCAAGGCTGAGGTTGTTTATTGGATAATAGGAGATATTTCATCTTTCCCTCATTCACTACCAGACCCTTTCGCTTCGCTTCTTTATCTGACCTGGAGAAAGTGGAATTTACGGCGGTGCGGTTTTTTAGACATCGGCATACACTAGCATGTAAAATATAGACCATGCCTATTTAGCTCTGCAGCTCGTATTATTTCACCCAGCATCAAATTGAAGAAATCATATGATAAATACTCACCGTGTCTGAAACCTCGTTTTGTATCAAACGGCTCGGAGAAGCCTTTCCCAATTCTGACTGCGCTTCTGATATTATCCAGGGTCAGTTTACATAGCCGTATGAGTTTTGTGGGGATATCAAATTCAGATATAGCGGTGTGGAGACAGCTCCTTTTTGTGCCGTCGAAAGCAGCTTTAAAATCGATGAAAAGGTGCTGTGCATCGATTTCTTCTCTGGGTATTCGCCAATATATGTCATATGGTGATCATCTTGTCAATGGTGGATATTCCAGACCTTAAACCACACTGAAAAGCTCCAATCAGTTTGTTGACGGTGGGCTTTAATCTTTCACACAATACGTAGATAGCACCTTATATGCGATATTAAGGAGGCTGATGAGTGATCTCAGAGAGAAGGTGTGCAAATCGAGTAGAAAGCCATTCGGCTGTCTGTCTTGATTTCAGCCTCAGCCCATTTAGGGATGTTTCGTCATGGAGGCTAAATTTACCAACAGTGGCAGCACTTTTATATACATTCTAGGCGCTCTTAGAAAGCATCTTCGCTTACATCATATTTCTCTTCCGTCGCAGCGGGAGCACAAATCCGCGGTATATTGAAGAACTTCGCTTTGATGCGAATTGTGGCTAGAGGGGGTTAATGTTAGGACTCGGCGACAGAGGCTCTCTCCCACCACAAAACCAACGCAAAATGTGTGTCCTATATATGGGTGGTGCAGTGGATTTCTCAAAGATCTGTACATCGCAGTTCCAGGACGACAATGATGTCAGCCTTTAGTCGTACAAGGACATCAACCAGCTGTTTAGCGTCACCTTCCAAATTAAGGGACGGACATGCCCTCACATCGTGATCCTTTCAACGTTTGCAGGGGTCATCATCAAAAAGGGGGTCTATCATCCAAGGCTTATTTATGATTTTTCATTGTAGTAGTTTTTATATTAATTTATTCTTAATGTTAAAATAATGTACAAAATTATAAAATAAATTAAAACAAAACCAAATAAGAAGGAAAATGAAATAAAAAATTAAATGAAACAGAATAAATAAAAAAGAAAGAAAAAAATAAGGAAAAAAAAAAATAAAAGGAATAAAATAAAAATAATAGAATAAAAAAATTAATTTAAATAAATTTTTATTAAATAAGAATGGAACGAAATAAAATAAAATAAAATAAAATACTGCAAAAGCAGATAAAATAGAATAGAAAAAATTTATTTCGGGTGAGCACTTCATGAATAAAAGTTCTACTGCTCTCTAAAGAATAGCTAAAAATGTTTCCATTCACACCTACCTACATATATGCATATTTCTTTAATTTATGGAATAAACATCTGTATAATTTTTTTTAATGAGATGTATGCGTGTGAATAATTTATAATTTTACTCGCTGCAAATTATGTAAAAATTTTTTCATAAATATTTTCTAAATACTATAATTGCAATTAGCACAAATACAATTTATGTACATTTTAATGTGTATATGCTTATACATACAGCAGCTGTTCTCCGCGTCTATAATATTTACTCGTGTCAACAACTATAAGCGAGCCAGATTTGCCAAGCACGTGAATTGTGGACATACTACTATGCATACAGACATATGTATACAAGTATGTATAAAACGCACATATCATAAATTATCGCCTGTAGAGTAATTGTATTTTTTTATAGCTCGGAAGTGATTATCAGTATTTAACTTTACTTAAAAAGATATATATAATCGTAAATAAAAAAATACATATGTATGTGTGTATGTATTTATTGCAAATGTGCATATTTATATGCTACACATAGAACCATACATATACAGGAATGTTTAATAGCATAATGAGTGAAAATTCTGAAAAGCGATTATAAATATAATACAAATGTGCGTATGTATGCATGTTTGTGCATATTATTTATCACCATAACTGCTACATATATATATATAAATATATACTCAAATAGCAATTCGTTTACTGTCTATAAATTGATAAGTGATCATATTTTCCATTTATGTGGAATTGTAAATACACATACATATGTACTTATATGTATGCATGTAAATTTACATGTCGATACACATCCACATAATGTAATTGCACAATTTATATGATAATTTGTCACAATAATATGGTGTTTAGCCAATTAGTGCCTGACTAAGTGTCAATACAAGTGTGAAAACCCTGATAATGAAAATATTTTTAAAGAATAAAACGTCCAGTGTTTGGAAATAAATATAAATGATACGAGTAGTAAGTAGTAACAATACTGTTTTGTAGTAGGTGAAGGTTATGAAATGAGATTAATACGAATGCGAGTATATTTATAAACTCTGAAATGTCAACACAAACAGTCTACGCAAATATTGCTTATTTGTACGAAAAAGAAATAACAAATAATTATTTCGTAGTTGAATTTCAAATTGTATTTTTTTTTTTACCTCACTTACTTCGTTTTCTTCTTGATTGACGTAGGCTCCGCGTATATATCTGTGTTCACAATAGCGCGTTAGTCGCTTCATATTTTCGCCATTCGGCTCCAATTCGAGATAGCAAGTGACGCCAGGTCATTGTCCACCTGATTTTGCCCTTTCTGCCTCGAAAACTTTCAAAGTTGGTAGTTTGCTCTTAGACGGAAGAATGACCGATAATTGGAACTCTAAGTGTGCTCAGCCCAATCCTTAAAAGGGAGGATCCTCCTCTAAATCCCATGTAAGGTCATATCTGGCGTATTGTGTGAAAGATTAAAGCCAAAGCCCAGTGTGGCTTGAGACCTGCCAAATCCATCATTGACCAGATATTCGTCATACGCCAAATCGTGGAGACCACATCTGAGAAAAGCATCGATATACATCATCTTTTCATCGATTTAAAGCTGCATTCGATAGCACGAAAAGGAGCTGCCCCTATGTAGCTGAATCCGAATTTTGTATTTTCTCAAAGCTTATCGTGTGATTTCTGATCAAACCGATGCTGAATAAAAATAATACGAGCCGCAGGGCTAAATATCGAAGGGAAGTGCATTCGTTTTTTACCTACCACGTCACTGTTGGCAACGCAGAATCCTTATTACCAACAGGTGCTTCTATGTACTGAGTAGGAAACTAAAAAGTAAAGTCCCCTCTCGACGAACCAAAACCTAACTCAACAAGTCGCTCGTTATTCTTGTCCTGCTATATTGTGCAGAGGCACGGACGATGTCGACATTCGATGAGCCGGATTTAGGAGTTTTCAAGAAAAAACTTATGCGGAAGATTTATGGTCGTTTGCGCGCTGGCAACGATGAATACTACAGACGATGGAACGATGAGCTGCACGAGTTATATTTACAACGATATTGACATAGTTCAACGAATAAAAGGAACAACAGCTACGCTGGCTAGGTCATAGGGTCCGAATAGATGAAGGAATTGCACCTTATTGTAGTATTCGATGAAGTCGCGTAAACAGTACCTATACCTGTGTATTAGTTATACGACGTTAACAGGTGGAGAGCGATCCGGGTTCGCTTGGCGGCAAGCTGCTTGACTCATTATTGTTGATTCGGTTATAATCGCTTAAACAGTACCTACGCCTTTGTACTAGTACTAAGACGATATCATGATGATGAATGATAAGTGAACCTAAGTATGCTGCTTAAATTCCAATCGTCAGACATGCATTCATACCACAAAATTTTATGAAGATGCTAATGCATATGCTTCGTCAGGTCTGCGTCGCCATATTTGAATAGATTAGCCGATTCTGACTTTCATTCTTAAGCGAGCAACTGCTAATCAGATTTCTTCCGAATCGGGTATTGGAACGTCTTTCCCGATTTCGAGAGCTCTTGATGGTTCGCTTTCATTGTTATCCAGTAGGCTAGCAGACTGGAGAAGTGTTCCGTCCATAAATTTAGAATGCTCTGGGCATCAGTCATTAGACCACCTCTTTGGATCCTACAGAACCCTAATCCGGTCTTGGAACCTTCTCTAAGTTTCTTTTTTCTCCAGCTCTCTTTTGTTTGTTTATTTTTTGAGGACGAACACAGGGTTGTCTAACATCCTGCCTAACCGAGTGACTAGGAGTTAGACTAAAATTAATAGTAAGACTAAAAATAAGATAAAAAACAAAAAATAAGAGTTGAGAGATAGTTTCAAAACTTTGCTATAGCCTAAATAAGAGATAAAAAGCCTTCCTTGTTTCGAAACAACAAAAAACATTTGAGTTTTTCCTGTTCTCTCGAATCTTCTAGGGATTCGACGCGCCAAGGACTGCTCACGAATCTTTTAAAGACTATTTACGAAAATTGCAGAATTACATGAGATATGCCAATGCTAGAAAGAAAAAAATACTTTACAGAATCCTGGCAATGAATACTATATGAGTACAGTACATAAAAGTGCTGGCGTTCGAATCATTAGAGGAACTGATTTTACTTCTGCGCACATATCGCTCTCTGGGAAGGTAGTGGCGAGCAGCTACTTCACAAATCATCGAGCTCCTAAAAATTTAATAATTTTTATAAAGAGTCCGGCATTTGGTGAGCTTACTTCAGCAATAACCTGGAGCTCCTCAAAAATCTCGGCTATTAAGTCATGTATAGATCGTATTCGTTTCAAAACAACTGAAATATGAAATAGTGTTTGCGGAAACAAAACGGTTACAAATGCACCACTTGAGATCAAACTAAGTATAAAAAACTTTTCTGATATTAAAATTTTTCTCTATATTAAGGTGTAGCTGATTAAACTAACTGCCACTTGATTTCTCTCTGCCTTTTGCGACTTTTAAACAATTGAGTTGCTTCAAATTCTCATTACTGCGCATTCTTAATAAATATTTCGTTTATATAATATTAAACATTTAAAAAATTACAGATTTTGATATAATTTTAGAGATCAAACCAATTCAATTATATTGAATATACGGGGTATGTTCAAGGGAAAAGGCGAAGGTTTTGCTCACTATTTTGTTTGATTATAATAGTGTGGTGCATCATGAGTTCCTACCAAAAGGTCATACAGGGTAATAAGGAATATTACAAGAAAGTTATGCAACGTTTGCGTGAAGCAATACGGGTCAAAGGATCGGAATTGGGGAAAAACAAATCGTGTATCACGATAATGCACCAGCTCACACATCAATGCTTATTTGTGATTTTTTGGCCAAAAACAAAACCGTAATCATGCCTCAATTCACCGTATTCAACAGATTTGGCTCTCTCTGACTTTTTCCTATTCCCAAAACTAAAGAAACAAATAAAATGAAAGCGTTTTGGCACAATTAATGAGATCAAGTGTCAGAATCGAAGAAAGAGCTGATGGCCATACCGAAAAGCGTATTTCAGAACTGCTTCGAGGATTGGAGAAAGCGTTGACACAAGTGTATTATATCCGGTGGGGATTACTTGGATTACTTTGAAGGGGACCAAATAGATATTGATGAATAAATAAGCAGCTTTCAAAAAATTCAAAATTCTTATTCCCAAAAGAAATTTATATATATAAATATATATACTTTGTTAATTAAAAATTGGGCAAAATGACAATAAGTTCAATTCATATCGCCATTTGATGCGCCTAACACATTTATATGTGCTAATAAAAGTGCTATATACATACATAATTCATATATGTATGTATTCAAACTTAATGTCAATCTCATTATGATTATAGCTCATTTTGATAAGAATTGGCCTTTAGAAATAATCAAGAGTGAAAAAAAACAACAGCAAAAATTGCAAATATTCCATCAACGAAGAAAAAAATTAATTGTGCGCTTTAGGGGCTTGTAGAATTCCAAAGTCAAATTTATGTGCTCTCTTTCTGATTTTATATATATATTTATATTTTATTTATTTTTATTTTTATTTTTATTTCTTGACATTTGATTTCCGCTCGGGGCTCGTTCGATGCAATTGTTGATAACAGTAAATCAAAGTCGTATTATTGTTTTTTTTTTCTTCATTTTCTGCACATATATGTGTATGTTTTGTACATATGTATGAAATTGAAAATGTACCGTAAATTGATAAGCGTAAAGAGGGGCGTTTCAAAGCTAAATGTTTAGTTCAATTAATGACATTGACATTGGCGCCTGGAAAATCTCGAAATGCAATGTAAAGAATAAATAAATTTGAAAAAATTTATATATATAAAGGGTGTTTTTTATAGAGGTATAGAACTTTAAGTTGGCATTACTTTTCAAGATGGCGACCGATTTAACAGCTGTCAAGTGATTAATTCTCAGTTTGGTTTGGCAATTCATCATGAATAGACTCACGCCTGAACAACGCTTGCAAATAGTGCAATTTTATTTCGAAAATAATGGTTCTGTGCGGAAAACGTATCGCGCACTACGTCCATTTTATCGCCGACGATCGATGAAGCGCACTTCTGGTTGAATGGCTACGTCAACAAACAAAACTGCCGCATTTGGAGTGAAGGTAATCATCAAGTGTTGAAATGCCGTTACATCTAGAAAAACGGACTGTTTGGTGCGCTTTATGGGCTGGTGGAATCATTGGTCCGTACTTTTTCAAAAACGATGGTGGCCAGAACGTTACAGTCAATGGTGATCGGGCTTAGCAGTGCGCTACACTCATGCTGCCATGGCATAAATTTTGTAATTGAATTCGCTTGCACACATACACCCCATGTACATGCTGGCCTACATTCATAGCTTCATGCCAAGAGTCATGATTACAAACTTTTTCATTCCTGAATTGAATAACCATTATGTCCACGAGATGTGGTTTCAACAAGACGGCGCAACATGTCACACAGCTCGTGCCACAATAGATTTATTGAATGACACGTTTGGTGACCGCCTAATTTCACGTTTTGGACCTGTGAATTGGTCTCCAAGACCGCCGCTAAAGTCATTGGTCTATGCGGATAAGCCACAAACGCTTGACCATTTGGAAGACAACATTCGCCGTGCTATTGCCGATATACGGCCACAAATGTTGGAAAAAGTCATCGAAAATTGGACGTCCAGATTGGACTACATCCGCGCCAGCCGTGGCGGTCATATGCCAGAAATCATATTTAAAATGTAATGCCACAAGATTATCTTTCGGATAAATAAAACTCATGTCAATCGAATAATCCATCGTTGTTTTATTGCAACTTAAAGTTCTATACCTCTATAAAAACACCCTTTATATATATAGATACATATATATATATATATATATATATATATTATATTAGAATTTTTCTTATCTATAAAAAACGCAAGTAATAATAATAACGACTATCATCTCATTAAATTATGCATTACATTAAAGTTGGCGTCGCTCCTTCGAATTGTTTTGGCTTCATGCATTATTTTAAGGGCTGGCAGCCTGATGTGTGCTTATGCGTTTTCTAAATGCACGCGATAGTTTTTGCGCGCTCGTGATGAATCTGTCAAAATGTAGGCAACCTTATCTTTTCAGCATTTGTTTTAATTCAAACTTTTTATGTGCATGAATTGAACTTTGATTTAAATGATCCGATATTGAGTTGAGAATGATAAGCTAAAATATGAAAAAAAATTTATAATTATACTTTTTTGAATTATTTTTCTTTTTTGGAGGAACTAGTAAAAATACATAATCTACATTATTAACAAATTATATAATTAATGTTTGTATTTTAAATTTTTTCATACTAACTAATGCCAATGATAAGGAAAGTTTAATTTTAATTCATTTTGAGATCAGATTAAAATTAGAATTTTTTTTGGCTATGTCAGAGCTAGCTGAGTTTTCCACGTGTATGATTAATTGATAAGAATTAAGATTTTATAATACTATTACTTGTTTATAAAATTTATTTGTTCTCTTCAGTTTAAAGGCTAATCTGCTAATATTCGAAGCAGCCATTACTTCAACCATTTTGCTGACTGTTCAATAATATAATTTATTTTAAAATTCCCAGTAAATAATATTAATCAGATTTTCGTTATTTCATATTCAAAATAAATTATTAATTATTTCACAATTAACTATAGAACTTTCAGTACCGCATTTCTTAACCTAAATACATATATGATGAACATTGAAATAATTAGTTTGTTAGTTGTTCAATTAAATAACAATAACTAGAAAGTACTTCGCTTATTTTACTTTTAACTTAGTTTATATTTTAACAACTTTGAAAAGCTGTCTAATAGCTTATTTAACGGATTATTGGAGATTTAGTACTTGCTGCTTGAGGGAGCAAAAATGTAACAAGTCTCTCGACATATATTTGCTTACGGTAATTTTATTTTATCAAAATGTATTTTTGCAACACTTAAACAAAAGAAAAATTTATTTTTAAATGCACTTGAGTGGTATTTGTTGACGTTATAGTGCATTGTCGTCATGGATACTACAAGTAGATTATAACTTGTTGTAATTTTTAAAACTACATTTAGATTGTTAATATCCAAATAATTGATAAAAATTTTCGTTTTAGCTACTTCTATTTCCATCTTATGTATATCAATCCATGAGCAGAGATAGACCCACCGAAATCTATACAGATCGTATCAGAATCACGAGCTGAATTGACTTAGTCATGTCCGTCTGTTCGTCTGTCCGTCTGTCTATTTGAACGCAAACTAGTCTCCCAATTTTTGAGATATTTCAACCAAACTTTGTAGGCATATGCACTTGTCGGAACCTACCATATCGAACCACTATTGAATATATACGACCGATTTTTCAGATTTGAAATTCTTCGTTATAAAACCGTTAAAAAAGTACCTAAGAACGTAATTTGGTATACTACACATACATAAGGGACTGCATATTGGTTCTGAAAATCATCGAAATGGGACGAATATAACATATATCTCCCACTCAGCTAAATTTTAGATGTGAGTTTTTAGTCAAAACTCAGTGAAGAAAGTATTTAGGTGTATGAAATTTGGTATTATCCACAAATATTTTGAATTGCATAATGGTACTGAAAATCATCGTATTCGGACGAATATATCATGTAGCTCCCATACAACCGATTTGCTCTGATATGAAGATTTAGGTCAAAAATCCGTCAAAAAAGCATATAAGAGCAAGAAATTTGATATTCTACAGATTCGACTTCAAATATATATTGATACCGAAAATTATCAAAATCGAATTTTGCAATTTGCAATAAATTTGATATGTTCATGAAAGGTATAAAGTCTACGGCATGGCCGAAGACAGCCGTTCTTTCTTGTTTTATTTTAATTTTTTTTTATTATTAAAATAAAATAACTTGAACAAAATAACAAAAATTAGCAGGGAGGTAAATTATAAATAATTCATACTCTTTCTATATATAATAAAAGGTATTTTTTTAGTCGTGTGGTTTTCAATGAGGCAATACTTTTCGGATTTAATCGAGGTATAGAGGTAGTCGAAAATTGGGCCTCTCGGCTGGAATTTATTCGAGGCATATGTGGTGGTCACTTGCCAGAAAAAATTTTTAGAACTCATTTTTTAAACATAATGTCAAACCCACATCTGTATAATAAATCTAAATTCTTAGCCATAGTACTAAATGAGTTTTATTTCTTCTTGAAAAGAATATGTTTAAGAAACACCTTTTTATAATTTAAATATCTATATGTTTATTTTATTCAATAAAAATATAAATTTTTGTTCGCTGAAAACGTTTTTAGAAATTTTTTATTTTTAAAATTTAAATTTTGCTAGTTCTGTTTATTTTATATTTCTTTTGTTAATTAAATTTAATTTTTTTAAACTTAATTTTTTGTTTTGTTTTTTATTTTTTGTTGTTTCATTTATTTTATATATTTATATTTTTAGTTATATTATTGCAATACATTATATTTAATAATTTTTAATTTTAAGCAATTTTCCTTGCATATTTTCATTTTATTTTAAATTTTTAATGATATTTAATTGAATTTAATTTTTTTATAATTTAATAAATTATTATCTTTAAATTGCTATAATTTCATTTATTTTAATTTTTAATTAATTTTTATTTTATTATTTTTTACGCTGTTTATTTTTATTCTTTTTTATTTTTTTATTTTCTATTATTTAGAGTTTTCTTATTTTTTAGTTTATTTTGTTTACTTTTTATTAAATTGTTTTATTTTATTTCATTTTATTGTATTTTGTATTTTCCTTTAAATAAACTTTAGTTTATTTTATGTTATTTTATTTTATTATATTAATTTGTTTAATTTAATTTAATTTAAATTAATTATAGTTTTGCTTTATTTTTATTATATTTTCTTTATATAAAGTTATTTTATTGTATTTTTTTCAAGTTTAATTTTATTCGATTTATTTTATCTTATTTATTTTTGGAATTTTATTTATTTTCTTTTGTTTTAGGTTATTTTATTTTTTATTATGTTATTTTATAATTTTTTTTATTATTTTCGTTATTGTTTATTTGTTTTTTATAACTTAGTTAATTTTTTTATATTTTTTTAACAATTTCATTTTATTTTATTTTTGGTCGTACTTTTTTTATTGTGTTGCTTTTCTTTTTTTAATTTCATATTTTTTTTTATTTAACTCGCTGCTAATTTTTATCAAATTTTAAATTTTATTTTATTTTATGATATTTCATTTTATTCTCTTTATTTTATGTAGTTTTTATTATTATTTTTTTAATTTTATTTTTTTCCTGGATTTTTTAATTTCTTACTTTTAATTTTTTTCAACCTATTTAATTTTTTTTAATATTCACTCTTAATTTTTTGAGTTTATTTTATCATATTTTATTGTAAGTTCTTTTTTTTTTTAAATTATTTAGTGGAAGTTTATTTTACTTTATTTTATTTTTTATTTCATTAAATTTTTTTAAAATTAATTTAATTTATGTATTTGTGTTTAATATTAATTTGTATATATTTTGTTATTTTTTTAAATATCACAATTTATTTTATTTTGGTTTATATTATTTTGTTGTTTTTCTTTAATTAATTTATTTAAATTTTTTTAATTTTTTAATTTTTATTTTACAAATGTAAAATGATTGCCTATAAACAGTAGGAATTTTCCATGCTCTCAACGAGTTATTTAATTATGTTCTTCCTACAATCACTTCATCTATGAAATTGTATTTGATAACATCAGATAACATAATCAAATAGTAATTGTATTTTGTATAATTATCAAAATTCTCTTCTGAGTTTTTCTGTATATATTTACTTAATAGAAATATTGATAGAACGAAAATCTGGTCTGAATTAAGTTCAGGGTCACTTAGAGATAAGTAGGTGCATACATTGGTATATTTACATGTTTTTAATAAAGAAAAACTAATTTTCAGTTTTGTAAAAACATCTTTATAATCATTTAATAAAAAAAATTGAAATTATTTTTTGATTTCTGTTGTTTATAAAAAGGTAGTTTTATGCTATTATGCAAGTTAATATAGATTAATTTCATACATATTTATTTGCGGCGTCATTTTTTATAACGCATCTAACAAGTGTCACTCATACGTCATGATGTGCAATGCTCATATATTCATATTTCCTTTAATGTCATCAGCTGACCACTTACATAAATATGTAAAGCGAAGACTTGTGAGCAACGGGAATAGGAGTAAATATGTACATACATACATACAAATATTTGTACATATATGCCGATGTACATATATCATCTCAGGCAATAAATGCTGGAAATAGTGTTTAGAATAGACTTAAACCTAGCGTTGAGTTTGAGACTAGCGCCATCTACTGGTCAATAGTAGCGAGTACAATATGTTTATGTATTTTTGTATAACTTTATGTAAATAGTCGTTCCATATGCATATGACAGATTTCGTAATTAATTTATTCGTTAATTTTATCTCTACTTTTTTTAAAATACCTATTGTCATTTTTTATTTACACAGGAGAGCTATAAAGTTTTATAAAAACAAAGTTCGAAATATAAATTAATAACAATATTAAAAAGAATTTATTTCATAACCAAATTTTTATTTTTAAAATTTAAATATTAAAAAATATATGTAATTTTCGACTTTCTTTCCAGTTTGGAATATTTTTAAATTTGGTTATATTTCTCCTTACATATTTACATTGTTGGGCCTTGAGTTTGGTGTGTTCTGCCCTTCATTTAGTGTCGCATCAATGCCATAACACTGTCTTGTTTTCGCAATAAAACGCTCTTTAGCAAGTCAAATGCAAGTCACAAGGACAGTTGAGTTTGTGTAGGAATTTTAACAACTTCAGCGTGTCTCGTTCGTTGGCAGTCACTTTGAGGAATTTTTATCTTTAATAGTGCGGAGACATGCAAGACACTCCATTGTAGTGGCGAAATGAGCACAGGAAATGTAGTTAAATTAGTTTCCGCAACAGCGACGAAGAAGTTTTTGATTTTTTGAAGCAGATATTGTGTTGTGCTGAAGGAAATTATAAAATGGGTAAACATAAAGGTAGAAACCTAAGATAGAGATAAAGAAGTTAATAGCTTTTTAGTTACAAGCAAACCGAAAATTTTTATTTGTTTTGTAAAAATACGGGCCTACGAATCTAATCTGTCATATCAGCAGAACTAAAGACACAGACAGGTAATGTGAGCTGAATTCTGTCTAAAGCCTTTATTATTTTACTCTATTGGCCATTCTTAGTATAGGTGCACTTGTGTAGTTGTTTTATACATCTGTACATCTTTGCTGAAATGTTGGGTCAAATATACAAATAATGAGTCAAGAGGATCGAAAATCTGGTATAGATGTTCCCTCACACGACTATAACGAAGTTCGAATAGCGGTTGCCCGCTTTCAAGAATAATAAAGTCAGTAACAATCCACCTACTGCGTCCGAATGTAATCGGAGGATTTCATATCCCTCGATTGTAACGTGAATGTGCTCTTCCCAATCCATAAGAAGGAGGACACCACAGTCCGGGCCAATGATCGCATGTAAATTCCAATTTGACATTTTGTGTGAAAGACGAGAGCCCAGTGATAACGAACTGATCGGGTTTTGTAAGTGTGGACTTAGACCTGATATGTTTTCCCCCTGCGGGTTAGGGGTTCAAAAATTTACCTGTGGGAAGGCATGCCTGTCGTAAGAGGTGACTAAAATCCAATAGTTCCCTCGACAGTCTATCCAACCAAGGACTGTCACTCCCGCAATATTTCCCGAAGCCCAATTTGTGGAATTATTCTGCGGTTACAACAACCAAAATAGCACCTGATAAATTTACCATGACCAGTTAATCACATTGTGCCAAATCCTGGCACACACCACCTCTTTGTCGATTTTAAAGGTGTCTTCGACAGCGCCAAAACCAGCTACCTATATGCCTCTATGTCGCTAAAACTGAGTTTGGTAATTTAGCTGAAAAAAATACCAATAACTACATAGAGAAATTACAATATACTTTAGGAGCGCACAAGTTCTGGTGTAAACCGATGCCTAAATAGATATAATTGGTCTCAGCAACCGCGACTTGGGCTCTTCATTCTCTAGACGGGATTAGTAGTGATGTGAATGGATCCGGAGGTGAATGGGGAGAAGACGAAATATCTCATATCGCATCTTGGTTCCCAGGTTACTGCTGACCGTCATCACTTTGAAGTCGTTGATAATTTCCCATACCAAGAAACAGCATCAACACCAGCAATAATGTCAGCCTGCAAATTCAACGCAGAATAACTCTTTCTCACAGGAAATGCTCTGTACTGAGTAAGTAATTAGATAGTAAAGTCCTTCTCGGCAAACAATGACCAAACTCTACAAGTCGCTCATCATTACCGTCTTACTTTAAGATACAGAAGCGTGGCTGATGGCATATTTGATGAAGCGACTTTGGGAGTTTTCGAGAGAAAAGTTTTGTGAACGACTTATGATCCTCTACATATGGGATACGGCGAATATCAGCGGACGGTTAAAATATGCGCTGTACGGCATGTACAACAACACTGATATAGTTCAGCGATTTAAGAGGCAACGACTATGCTGGCTAGACGACTAGATGACAACACTCCAGCTTTCAAAGTATTCAATGCAATATTCGATGGTGAAAGCAGAGAAAGGGGAAGCCGTTACTTACATTGGCAAAATCAGGTGGAGAAGGACCGGGCCTCACTGGAAATAATATCATAAGTCGCTGCGCAGAGAGGATGGAGCTTGGTATACTAGATCACTGTAATGGTTTTCAAGTGGAACTGGCGGCTACACATGAAGCTGTTGGCTTAAGGGGATTTTTCAAATTGCTAAATAAAAAATTTATTGAGAACTCCCGCCCATTATGGAAGAGTCTTAGTAGGGCGCAGCAGCTAATTCAAAGTGGAATTTTTTGTAGTGTGCAAAAAAGATTACCAGAGTATATTTCGCTAGAAAGGAAGAGATATCAACGAAAAGGCATTTACTTACAGGATATATTATATGAGCAACCACATAGAGAGGTCGGGTGCACAATTAAATAACTTCTGCAGGAGTTGCAAATAAGAGAAGAACCTGGAACTTAAGCCATTATTTTTGCGAATTTCTCGCAACTAGGAATAGTAGGTTCAAGTTCTTAAGGGCGGCAATCTTTAAAGACTTGAGTGAGATAGCGTAAGCAAAGATTGTCAACTGCACAATGAACCGGTTTGGTCAGTCAAATAGAGCTGATGCCCAGCAACCACATCAACCTAACCTAGCCCAGCCAAATATTGAAGTCAGTTGAGAAAATTGGACGGCCATTTCAGCCAGTATAAAGTATTTACATTAAATTATTTTAATCTTTAAACCTCTATTTTCACTGCAAGGGAAAAAAGAAATTATGCACCGAAGTAAGAGACATCGAATTAATTTCCATTTTTAAAGCGTTGAACGGTTGTCAGTTATTGGTGTAATCGCACTTGTAAATAAGTTAGTCTGAGCAAAAAAAAAAAAAAAGTATTTAAAAACTTTTGACACGTACGAGCTACGAGTGGATTGCAAGAAGAAGTGGACGAAAGAAGAAATCCCCTTTTGCAGAAGAAAGACATATTCTTAGCTATGATTCGAGAGTAAGTTAAGTGTACAAAAGAGCAACTCACTTAAACGGATATAAATTGCAGCACTTGACAGCGATTGCTGTCAAAATTTGACCTTCGCTATTGGAGAATGAAGAGTTAAAAGCTGTATGTGAATAGTTAAACGCTTGAACTTTACATATTTGCTTAAGTGAGGTAAAATTATTTTCTTTCCTAACAAAGTGTGAGCATAAACAAATAAAATAGTTTCAGCTCGGCGGAGTTGCAGTAAATTGTTTGATGTTTTAAATTGAAGTAATTTTATTTGAAAAATATCAACTATGTATTTTTTTAAATTTAATTTATATTTATTTTTAATTTTTTTTTTATGGAAAAATATTACAAATTTACGCTTTAATGCTTGTCAACTTGCACATCACTGCATATACATAGTTGAAGAAACGTCAAATTAAGAATCACTGACACAATTATTTTTCCTGATATTTTGTTATTTTTATTTCAATAACTATGTACATATAATTACATACAGTAGTCAGAAAAAATTTGTGCACATAGTCAGCTATTATTTTGCATTGTCAATTGTTTATATCGTACACATATGGATTTAGCAATTGTAATTTTTTTCCATTTATAGTTTTAGACGCAAAAGGTCAAAAGGAAAGTCCCCGGCCTGACAAATAGATGACGCTACTAATCTTCAAAAGACGCATTTAAATATTTTACAGCTATCGGATCATTAGCTTGTGAATAACAGCATTCTGAGTGAAGCAACTTTTGTTATTGTGAAAAAATGGATAAAAAGGAATTTCGCGTTTTGATAAAATATGTTTTTTAAAGGGTTAGTAAAAACTTGGCTGAAAGACGAGTTTTCAGAGACCGCTCCAGCAAAATCAACCGTCAAGTATTGGTATGCTAAATTTAGACGTGGTGAAATGAGCACCGAAAACGGTGAACACAGTGGACGCCCAAAGGAGGTTGTTACCGACGAAAACATCAAAAAATCCACAAAACGATTTTGAATTACCGTAAAATGAAATTGAATGAAATAGCAGGTTCTCTACAGATATCAACTGAACGTGTATATCATATCATTCATCATTCATGATTCTGTGCAAAGTGTGTGCCACGCGGGTTCACTTTTGACCAAAACACCGACGAGTTGATGATTGGGCGCAGTGATTGGAAATGTTCAAGCGTAATAAACCCGAGTTTTTGCGTCCACATGTGACAATGAATGAAAAATGGCTTCACTATTTCACTCCGAATTAATACAAATTGCCGAAAAACCGCCGCATTTGAAGAAAAAGTAAGTGTTGTTTCAATGCATCGTGTCACAAGTCAGTGAAATCTATGGCAAAAATCCATGAATTGGGCTTCGAATTGCTTCCGCATCCATGGTTTTCTACAGATCTGACCACTAGCGACTATTTCCTGTTCTCAGATCTCAAAAGAATGTTCGCTTGGAAGAAATCTTCGTCGAATGGGGAGGTGGTCGCCTAAACTGAAGCCTATTTTCAAGCAAATGACAAATTGTACTACAAAACTGATATCGAAAAGTTGGAGGGTCGATATAATAAGTGTATCACTCTTGAAGGAAACTATGTTGATTAAAAAAACGAATTTTGCATCAACAAAAAATGTGTTTTACCATGGCAGGCCAGGGACTTTTCAATTGAACTGTAAAGTACTATATTAAGCCCTTTATCGAAAAAAAAACCATATGGTAAAATCAATTTTATCGATCAGTTTCTGAAAATTTGCCCTCGATAGCTCAGAAAAAGTTTTCGCACACATCCTAACAAGGGAATTTCCGCATTTCAAATTCAACCGTAACATTGCTAAAATAATTTTTTTAAAATCGAAGTTTTGCAAATATGACTGGGAAAAGAAATATCACAATATCCGGTGAAAGGGATATTATAGTTAAGCTGTGGAAAGGCATGAAAACCTTGCGCGAAATTGGAAAACTTTAAGTAGAGCCCACTTCTGAGTTCAAAGATAAATTAAGAGACTACTGTTGCTAAGCATCTTTCTGGACGCCCTTCTAAGCTGAGTGACCGGACAAAGCGGTACATTTTCAAGGCCGAGAAAAGTCCTAGACTTAAATCCTGCCAAATCGCCAAAGGAAAATGCAACAAATAAATTTGCAGCGATACGGTGTGAAAAATTCTCAAAAGACGCGGATAGCATAGTTGAGTTGCTCCATAAAAGCCTTACATATCAAAAAAGCGAATTGTCTTTGCCAATGATCATATGAACAAGCGACCAGTGTTTTGGAAAAAGGTGTTATTTTCCAATGAAATCAAATATAGCATATTTGGCATAAAATTTTCTCGTAAATTTGTTTGGGAAAAAAAGGTACAGGGTTAAGAAAAAAAGGGCAGTGGTGGTGCTATGATATGGGGTTGCATGCGGTGTAGTGGAGTGGGTAATCTCGTATTTTTTAACAGTATTGTGGATAAGAGATTGTGTCTTGATATTCTAAACTAAAATTTAAAGCAAAGTGCTCAATCATATTCAGCATTTGAACACAAAAACATTTAGATAATTAAAAAAATATTTTTAAATATTTCAAAATTGATCCTGAAACTGATCTTCTAAAAATATTGGGTATGGGTGGAGCAGGAAATTTTGGCTCTTGTACTTTTCTGAAACTCAAAAACCAAGAAAATTATTAATTTGACAAGTGTCGCTATATCCCGTACCAAGATAATAAAAAAAAATTATTTTGAAAAAATAGTGAATTTTTGAGTTTTGATAACCAAAACGGCTTATTTTTTTGTCAGTTTTTGAGCTAAAAAAGTAAGAAGTTATCAAGATAATAAAAATAATATGGTGCGAGACATAGCTACTGGTGTACTGAATAACATATTAAAGTTTCAGATCATTCGAATAAATACTTTTTTTTAAATTACGCCGTGCAGAAAAAAGCGGTTCTGAGAAAACAAACTTAAAGTTTGAAGTGTATGAGCTCGAGCGGTCTGCCGCTACCTGTTCAAAGGCCCGTAGAACTGAAAATTTAGAAGATATCATTATGAAATTAGAACAGTATATTCTTAAAAGACTATACTTTCGAAATATTAAAAAAAATCGATTTTTGAAAATCCTAGACGACCATCTCCTCTAAAAAAACTTTAGTTATATTCAAATTGAACTTTATTACATAATTAAACCCCACTTTAACGTTTAGAATACTTAATTTTTAATAATTTTTTTAAATAGTTTGAAGCTTAGTCTGCTTGTGCGCAAACTTTTTACAACTAGTGTATTTACATATGTATATGCATATTTGCGCACAAAATTCATACAATTTACTGAAGTTACAATAGTTATTGCAACAGAAAACATTTTAAATATGCAATTTCATGCAGTGACATCTGCCACTCATTGGTGGTCGCTTGTTTGCTAACAACACTCGATTGACAGTAAATAAAGAGAAGTGTAAATCATTACAGACATACGTACACTGGTGAGCGTAATGAAATATTTACAATAAATAAAATTTTATATTTTTTAATTTCATATTTTATATAATAATTTATTGAACTAAAAAAGGTGACCTAAAGTGAGAGAAGTGGAACTCTTTGTGTTTGCGCGTAGAGCTTGGGACCCACTACATAAAAAATGTGTTCTAATGAAACAAAACAACAATAAGCTTCGGATGTGAAATGATTTGGATTTGGCAAGTAACTGAGAAAGTATCGCTCTACATTTGGTTGATGCCCTAGTAAAAATTGAATCTGATATCACCACTGCTCAATAAGTGCAATGACCAAAATCCGTATATAACCGAAGTTCTTTCTTGACGATTTTGAGCACAGGTATCTTCGGCAGAACATTCCGAAAACTCAGACGTAATATGGCTAAATTGGCTGAAACTGATTTGCTTTACCGGCAAGCTGGCAACCAAATCCATCATGTTATGATAGGAAGAAGTTATGTCTGGATGTGCGCACATTCTAAGTAACTAACAGAGACAGCAAAGATATCGTAAGAAAACATAATTTTATATGCCGATTAAGCATTAACCAAGGTAAAACTTGATAAATATGTTACTGAGGTTTCACTGAACCATCAATTTCAATAATTGAAAAATGGCTTGTATATTTCAATTACGCTCGTAAGAGCGCAAAGAAGATCACTCAAAAGAAGACGTCTCATCAGAAATCGTCCGTACTCATCGGAAAATTAAAATGCATAAGTGTCTGAGGCTGTAGACAGCCTTTAGTTGCCCTTTTATTAAAAGCACATTTTACTTGAATACCTGCATGGTTGTACCGCATTACACCGGAAGCCTGGAAACACTCAAGACAGTGGTTGAACGTTCCTCAAAAGAGGTCAGAGTGCGTCTGTCAACTAACAAGGCTATGGTCACAGATTTTTGAGTTGAACCAGGCGTTATTTTTTATTGATTATCTTCAAAAGAGGAGAACAGTCACCGGCCAACATTATTTACAGCATTTTGGTAAAATATATATTCTTTTTTTCAGCATTTTCTTCATATCAATATTTTATTATTTAAACGCTGATTTGCCGGAAAAAAAAAACAAAATTAGCAAAATTTTAAACTTAGAATAAAAGTTTTTTTTTAATTTTAATACCATATTTTTTATAAAAAATCAACAAAAATCTAATAATAAACGCATCAGGAATATTGAACCAATGTAGGTTCGCGAGTGTACATTTACGCTTATATATGTTAAGTTATTATTCAATGTACTGTAATATTGACAACAAATGCCGGGAAATGAAAATGTTTTTTTTTTGTTGGCGTAAATAATAAAATAACATATCAGAATGTGGGAATTGTGTAGGCTTCGAGTATAAACTTATCAAACTTGGTGAAATTGAAAATTCGTGTACAATTTTGACTCTTTAAAATAATACAAATAATAAATTGTAGCCATATTGATTTCAAGAGAAACTTATGGTGAAATCTTTACAAGGTGTGATCAGTAGACTCATCTCACTTTTTCCGCAGACTTACTTCGGTATTGTTCTTTAAAGTAGTAGAAAAAGCTTCAGCGGTTATAATATATACATACATTCTAATGATTTTCGTAATTAACCTCGATGATTTCTCAAATATCTCTAGTCCGACCACTGAATTGCTAAATAAAACTCCCAAGATTTGTTCGTTCGGCTTCTTAATATGCGCGAATTTACTCATCGTTTATTTGCTTCTCAATAATTACAATTCTATTCACTAACTAACATATATAGAAATCTGTATTCGATTATTGCCAATAAAATTTCTAGAAAAGTCGAAAATAAGACACCGCTTTTGAAATCGAAAGCATGGAATAAATTGGTCATCCTCCATTATTCCAAACATGTAATAGCCAAAATGGATTTTTACTACCTATTATCATGAACAACGAGTTTTAAGACGGAAAAGCAGTTTTGAATTCGAATCACATTTTGCGGAGAAACAAAACGAAGTGCTATAAATTTGCTACTCATGTTTCCGTGGAGAGTATTGTCGAAAGAAATAAATCCAAATCTGAAAACAAAATACTTTCCTTTCTAGAAATTTAAGTATTAACCCACGTATTGTTGATGGAAACATACTCTGTTTGAGTTGATGCATAAATTTTAAAATAGTTTATCAAAAGCGGCTTATTCCAAGAGGGCAAAAATTCTACTAATATATCTAATATTTCAAAATCGAATTCAAAATCTTCCGAGTCAAAATGTAACTCACAAATTCTCGAAATCTTCAAAAGTTCTATTCCACAACCCTTTTCCCATTTTCTTTTTGCTGTTTCTTCTTGTGGGACTTTAAAAAAGATTACGTTTGACACTTTTCCACGTCGTACGACACAAAGCACAGGAAATATTAGGTATTTTGTAGATACTAAAACCGCATTCGAATATTGCGATTAAAAACGAAATGCGATTTGTGTTGAAAAGCTATCGAGTACTTTTAAATATCGCGTGGAGACTTGGAGAGTCCACTTTTAAACTATGCAGTCAAAGCAAGAAGAGTTTCGGAGTGATATGAGCGTTGCCAAGGTCATGAAGAGACGTTGGTGGTAAACTATGCAGTCAAAGCAAGAAGAGTTTCGGAGTGATATGAGCGTTGCCAAGGTCATGAAGAGACGTTGGCGGTAATGAACGCCCTGGACGACCTAGCTCATCAACGTGAATAAAGTTAAAGAAACGGTTAAAAACAACCACCGAATCACAATTACAGGAGTGGTTGAAAATGCCTTAATTAAAGGAACGCTTGTGCAGCTAATCAGTTAGCCTTAAAAGAAAGTATTAAGACCTCATTGACTTTCACTATCAGTTGTAATACTTTTACCAGAAAATTTCAGCTAAAAATGACTTGATTAAAGGAGCGAATATGCTGTTAATTAGTTAGCATAAAAGGAAAGTATTAGGTCCTCATAGATTTCTAATATAGTAGAAATTCATTTACCTGGAACTTACGTTTCTTAAAATTGTTTCTTTCCAAAATATTTTTGCAATTTAATAAACAAACAGTGATGTCTATGCAGATTTTCATAAAGAAATACTTGAATGGTGAACTTTCAGTTTTTTTCAATGAATTATATTAAAGTGTGCAACACTTCCAATAACATTATCGATTTTGTCAAAATTATATGTTTGATATAGCTATCGATCACACCTTTTCCTGATTTCATCATGGATAAACTATACATTTTTAAAATTTTAATTATTAGTTTTACATTTACATTTCATTTACATTTATATTTTTCCGTCATTAATTAATTCATATTTATATTAACGCAAATAAAGTAAGCAGAAGTAAGGTTATGCATTGAAAATATAAGCTCGCTGCTCTAACCTAAGGCAACGCCATTTTAGTCAAAATCAAAGCCAACATGTGATGTTGAAGTAGGTGAAAAAATTTAAATTTTTACAATAACGAAAACCCAAGTGCGATGCGCCAGAGCTCCAACTAATATTTCAAACCTTTTAGCAGTTATGTAAGCAAATTATAAAGTACTTTTTAGCCTTCTTCTGTGTAATTATGGCATAAATTACTTCCTCATACTCAATCGTACAGCATATTGATGTTACTGTACAATTCTTGCGTCTTTCATCAAAATAATTTTGCCTTCTTAATTTATTCCATTTTGAGCAAGTCTTTCAATTCGCTGCTTCCATTTAGTAATTCAGCAAAGAGTCAGTATTTTACGAGCTCCATCTGGGCACTTGTATTCCCCTCATAATAATCAACTACAAATAAAATTTGTTTTGCTCTTTGTTGTGCTAAATAGTTGACTAATAATTCATGCAACATCAGGTGGCAAGTGAATATGTTTTATTCATAAGCTGTATTTATAACCGGTTGTACTTCGTATCAGGGATTTAACAATTTTGTGCGTTTTTTTTTTTTAATATAAATGTAAAATATGAGAGAAATATTGTGAAAAATTAAAAAAAAATTATTATGGAAAATTTCAAAGAGTCGACATCGAGCAACATAATAATAAGTCCAAAGTTGATAAGTACTCAAAACAAATGCGCTCATCATCGATTTACTACTTAAAAAAAACAGTTAAAATTTTTACAAGGAAACAACTTATTTACTAATTATTATTAAAAAAAAAAGGAAATTAGTTTTCTAGTCCGTGGTTATCTTAAGTATAATTCAACGCCACTCGTAGAAGGCTTAAAACTGTAGGACCCACCATTTACAGGTAAACCATTAATGAGAAGACTCCGCTCGATTATAATATAAATTAAATCTAAACGTACATAAGTTATATTCTTTTGTAGGCAGCCAGTAAAAGATTAATAGGGTGGCCATCGAATAATATTGAGAGAAAAAACAATCATAAGCTAGTTGAACTGAGGAAGGCATAAAAACTGATCTATAGTTGACGAGGATTGAGAGAAAAAAATTTCAGTGCCATCTGTTTCCCCTCCTCTTTTTTTGACATAAATTTAAAGCGCACGAGCTTCAAGAGTTTCGGTAATTTTTTTTTTTTCGTTTGCTGATTAAGCATTATTTTTTGCCTAAAATAATCATCATCGAAACTTAGGAGGAAATCTTCATAAATATCAAATTCAATGTTTAACGATTTGTTTACTTAGTACGCTTGAGGTCGTACCAGCAAAAGAGACGCCGAACGTTTAGGTCAGTCAAAAGAAGTTGTCCCGCCAGAAATCATCTATAAAGACTTAGTGATTGGAGAATTACGTTAAAGTCCGTGAAGTAATTTTTTTATTTTATTTTTATTTTATTTTTATTTTAGAACATCTAATATATATTGTTTTCTGTCTACATATAATAAGAGCATATACAGGACTATCCATTTTGTGGTTTCCAAAATAAAAGTAAATAAAATGCATTTAAAATAGATTTTTTCATAAAATTCCTTTTTTATTGCAAAGTTTGAACCTTGACATTATATGTGAAACACCACATTATTCAAATGACCGAATCGTAAATTTTTGCAAACTTCGATCCGTTTGAGGCAATTTTTGACCACTTTTTGGCACATATTTGAGGGTATCTCAGTCATAACTTTACGAATATTGGTTTTCAAGCGCTCAAGAGTTAAAGGTTTATCCGCATAAACACGATATTTCACGTAGCCCCACTAATAAAAGCCCAACGGTGCAAACTCGCACGATTTCGTTGAAAAATTGACATCGCTAAGAGGAGAGATTATGCTGTCGGTTCCCTCACAATAAAGCCTTATTCGCTATTGTTGTGTGGTACCATCTTGTTGCAATCATATATCGTGTTCTTCAATTACAGGCCAAAAACAGTCGGTTATCATACGACCACAATGCTCCGAATTGACAGTGGCAGTCTCGCCGTTATCGTTTTCAAAGAAGTAAGGGTCAAATCACACCTCCGTACCAAAGACCGCAACAGACAGTAAGTAATGGCCTCTCTTCAATTATTTGACGATTCTCGGATCACCAAATGCGAAAATTTTGCTTATTTAATAATGTGCCGAAAGAAAGTTCCAGGCCTTGTGAACGTCGAGAAGTAAACACATTCGGGCATTCGGCTAAACTTTCACTTACAGCAGCGATATTTGAAGTGGAACGAGCAAAACGTTGATGCACAGGCTTTACAAAAGCTGTAAACAAACCAGTCTCTTCAAATTTCTTTATCTTATCTTTATCGAGATGTATTCCAGGATACTTAGTGTTTTTGTTTTGATGTATGCATACATCTATTATGAAGGGTAACGGGTGGACAGGTTTCTCGTTTCTGCGTTAATGTTATTTGAACAGATTTAGTTTCATTGGCCTTGATTCACTAGTTTTTCAGTCATGTAGAAATTTCATTAAAACCTCTTTGGAGTTTCAGAGAAGCTAGATGGAGTAATATTTCTATTGCTAGGATGGAAGTATCATCAGTAATAGTTCCAAAGGTGGCTCCTTCTAGTAAAGATAAGTCAAAACTGTAGGGAAGATACACTTTGGGGAATGCCAGCATAACTTGCAGAGAGTTAACATAGAAATGCCAGTTTTTCAGATAGGACCCAATAAATACATAAATTGTATATGACAATTTTACTTTCGATAACTGAAAATAGCCTGTGGAACTGGAAATCTGCCATATTTAAGGACCAGTATGAGTTGAGATACTTTTTATTGAGCGACAAAAAATCCTTTTTATGTAATGCGTTAAACAAGTAAGTTAAAAAAGTAAAATTGGAATATCTGGTTTGTTTACCATTTTTTCTTGTCATTCTCTTTTCTCTCAGCTTTGTTTGGACACCAGACGAGACTGCTGCACCCTTTTGGTTGCCAGATGGAAGAGTTAAGCTTCAAGTAGCTGCTGAACGGAAGTATTTAAATGTTCAAAGTTTCATTGACTTTTTCATCGGACTTTAGAGATATTTTTAGGTTGGTGGTATATAACATCCTGCTTCGAAAAGCTTTCCAGTTCGATTTCCGATTATAAAGGCTGGATAGATGAGTTAAGTGAAGTAACTGAGACTATAGTCATATAAACTGAGCGAGTATGTTTCACTGAGATAAATATTTGAAAGAAAAAATTCTGCGATTGCACTAACTTTTGCAGGCAAAACATAAATCCATCACACCACATTGGAAACCAAGGAGCAATTAACAGAATGAATTTTTTCGAGTAAATTTTAAAACAAAAGGCCCAAGTGAGTACGTCGACCAATAAGTTTTTGAGATGGACAAGGTATCATATCCCTCGATTTTCTCGGAAAAGGTAAATGGAAATTTAATACAGGTTAAATTTGAAATTGATTTGAAGCAGAAATCGATTTAAATGGAAATTATGTTGAAAAATAAAACCCATATTTGCTGCAAAACTTATTTTATTAAGACATTCACAGACTTATAAAACGATTATATAATTTTAAGTCTTTGACCCATTTACGCTTTTTACACCAAAGTTTCATGTACATGAAATGGTATATTAACTTTGGTCCGAAGTAAGTGAGTAACAGAAGAAGAAGAGATAGACCCACCAAAATTTTTACAGTTCGTATAAGAATATTCTCTTGCTTGAGACATTCCAACCAACCTTGGTAGGTAAATGCACGTATACATTTAAACGATGATTTTTCGAAAACCGCCAGATCGGGTCACTGTAGCATACATACGACCGATTTTTTTGATTTAAAATTTTGGGCCATAAATTTGTTAAAAACGCATCGAAGGGCGTAAAATATGGTATTCTAAATACGTGAATTTAAGTTGATATTGGCATTGAAAATCATCGAAATCGGATTTACCAATTTGCAATAACTTTGAGCTTTGATATGTTCATGAAAGGTATAAAGACTTCGGCATTGCCTCTCAATCGTGTTTTTTAATTCATTAACACCTGTGCGTTGTATAAAAAAAACATTTCCCACACAATTTGAACTATTCTCAGTAGATACTTAAAAATATATGTAAATAAATTTCTATCGAAAATTATAGGGGGAAAGTTAATTGATCTATTTACATATATGAACGTATATCAGCATTTACATAAGAAGTGTAAAAATGATTCTTGCCAATTTGAAGAGCATATAAAAAATATATATTTCGACCACAGATATAAATCTTTAATGGCACGAATACAAGTGTCAATTTGTTTGCCTTTAATGTTATATTTAAAAAATTGTTTTTCCTTTAATAATTGTAATAAAAAAATCACACACATCGCGAGGCAATAACAGTAATATGATTGCAACATAAAATACCTTTATGATTTCATGAAATCAACATTCTTTTACATTTTCACTGTGAGGATTTGATATTATGGCAAAAAAATTGCAGCTTAAAACTGTCAATTTATGGAACATTGCGGATTTAGTGACACTTTTTCCTTTTTCCATTCTCCATTTGCATTTGTATTGATTATTATTTTTTATTGCACATAAATTGTGGAAATTGTGCTATAAACGAGAGGGTAAAAAAATGACGTTAAAGCAAATTGTAGCGAGATTTAAGTTTCATGATAAATGAGATGAAATGATAGCAAATAGAGTTTGAAATGAGCTATGCTAGTTGATGTTTGCATTTGAAAGGACTCGGGGGTTTTTTAGTGCAAATGATTTCAACTTATACTGAGAAATTAAAATACTAAATATAAATGATGCAAAAGCTGTCACTAGAATTTTAATTTTTCACTAACGAAAATTAAAATACTTCGTTCACCACTTTTGAAGATTTGAATAAAAGAATAAAATAAAAAAATAAAATAATATAAAATAAAAAAAATGAAATAAATTAAATGAAAACAATATACAAAATATAAAATAAGATAATATAACATATATAAAAAATAACAAGGCAAAATTAAAAGAAAAAAGTAAAAGAAAAATAAAATAAACTAAAATAAACTAAACAAAACTGAAATAAAGAAAAATAAATTAAAATAAATTAATATAAAATAAAAATATAAAATAAAATAAAATAAAATGATATAATATAAAATATAATAAAATAAAATAAAATAAAAAAGTAATATTAAATAAAAGTAAAAACTTAAATAAAATAACATTAAGAAAAAAAAAAGTAAGATAATATAAAATAAACCAAATAAAAAGAAAAAATTTAATTAACTAAATTAGAATTAAACAAAAAAAATAATTAAAAATTAAAAAATAAGTAAACTAGAAAAAAAAAATAAACTAAATTAATTTTAAGTAAAGCAAAATAAGACAAAATATAGTAATATAAAATAAAATAAAAAATAAAGCCAAATGCTTAAAATAAAATAATATTAAATAAAATAAAAAATTAAAATAATAAAATAATTTTTGATAAAATAAAAATAAAGTAAAACAAATTATACAAATTAGAATAAAATAAATAAAATGAAATAAAACAAACATAACTAGTAAAAAATTAAAAACATAAAATAAAATGAAATAAAATAAAATAAAAAAGTAATATTAAATAAAAGTAAAAATTTAAATAAAATTACATAAAGTACAAAATAAATAAATAAAATAATATAGAATATAATATAAAAACCAAATAAAATAGAAAAAATTAAATTGACTAAATTAAAATTAAATAAAATAGAAAAAATTCAAATTAAAAAATAAAATAGAATTAAAATAAAAGAAATAAAAATAATATTAATTACAGAAAAATAAAACAAAATATAGTAAAATCAAATAAAATATAAAATAAAGCAAATTATTTCAAATAGAATAATCAAAATAATTTATAAAAAATAATAAAATAGTTTTTAATAAAGTTAAAATAAAGTAAAACAAGATATGAAAATTAGAATAAAACAAATAAAATAAAATAAAACAGACTTATCTAGTATAAAATTAAAAAAATAAAATAAAATGAAATAAAATAAAATAAAAAAGTAATATTAAATAAAATTACATAAAGTATAAAATATATAAATAAAATAATATAGGATGTAATACAAAAACCAAATAAAATACAAAAATTAATTTAACTAAATTAAAATTAAATAAAATAGAAAAAATTCAAATTAAAAAATAAAATAGAATTAAAATAAAAGAAAATCAAATAATATTAAATACAGTAAAATAAAACAAAATATAGTAAAATCAAATAAAATATAAAATAAAGCAAATTATTTCAAAGAGAATAATAAATAAAAAATTATAAAAAATAATAAAATTGTTTTTAATAATATAAAAATAAAGAAAAACAATATATGAAAATTAGAATAAAATAAATAAAATAAAATAAAATAAACTTAACTAAAATGAAATAAAAAAATTAAATAAAATAAATTAAAAAAGTAGTATTAAATAAAAGTAAAAAATTAAATTAAATTACATAAAATGACATAAAGTAAGAAATAAAAATAAAATAATATAAGATAAAATAAAATAAACCAAATAAAATAGAAAAAATTAAATTAAATAGATTGAAATGAAATAAAATAGAAAAAATTAAAACTAAAAAAAAAATTAAATAGAAAAAAAAGAAATTAAATTAATATTAAGTAAAGAAAAAGAAAACAAAATATAGTAAAATAAAAGAAAATAAATAAATAAGCAAAATAATTCAAATAGAATAAAATAAAATGAAAAATAAATAAAATATAAAAAATAATAAAACAGTTTTTAATAAAATTAAAACAAATTATATAAATATTAAAAATAAATAGAAAAAAAATTAAAATAATTAAAAAAAAATTAAATTAAATAAAATAGAAAAAAAATAAAATAATATAATTTTATATTATATTAAAAAATAAAACAAATTATAATAAAATAAGAAATAATAGCAAAATATTTCATATATAATACTATAAAATAAAATAATAAATAAACAATAATAAAACAGTTTTTAATAAAATTAAATAAAGCAAAACAAAATATATGAGTTAGAATAAAATAAATAAAATAAAATAAAATAAATAGAATTGAATAAAATAGAAAAAAATTATAAAACCAGTAAAAAAAATAAGAATAAGTAAATAAAATATGATAAAAAAGAAAAGAAATCGTTAAATTAGTTGTTGTTCTCACTACCTCCTTCATTTAATTCTACCCGTCTCCTTTCGAGGATATCATATTTTAAAACCAAGGTGTTCTCCAGTATATAAAAGTTAATAAATTATTCCTATAGATTTTACAAAAAAATATTAATTTCTACAATTTTATGCAAAAATATATGAGGACACCACAAAAGCGCAATTTACAATTCCCCAGCATTTCTATGACAATCCAACCTTTTTTATAATATAAATTGTAACACTTTAAATTATTGTATTTCTATAGAATTCTCGCTTCGGTGTTGTTTACAAGCAAAACAATAAATTTCTTATTTCACTGCAGGGACACAGGATTTTCTATCTCCTACACACAACTTGGGGTGACAACAATTGACCTTTTTTTTTTGTTGGGATTCCTTTTCGTTTTTTTTTTTGTTTGCCTGCCCTTTCGTCTTGCTTGTCTTTCCCATAAATTCTTGTGGCTTGTAATAGGATTTTGAATTGAGGTATGCCTGTCTGGTAGATTCGATAAGTTTTTAATGAAGCTCCAAACTTTAGTTGTGCAATGTTTAAGGTCGTCGGAATTTTATGCTAGTATATTAAAATGGATAGAGACGTGAATATAGACGGGAACATTATATTATATTTGATGGACGGGACAGAGGCGGAAAAAGGAAGACCTTTGTGTTAAATTCTGTGTTTTTGGATTTTTGAAATAAAAGCGTGATGCAATAATAGTATAACTACTTCTGCTGAACTGCGCCCGCTGTTTTGGACAAGCTCTCAACCTTTACTATCAATAAACTAACCAAACCAACTCACTGCTTCTAATTGAAACACACTAACAATTAATGGTTTTTTTTGTGTTAAAAAAATCCTCACAAATTACCCTTCAAAACACTAATTATGTTATTGTCACGCAAACTTTTCTTGTCTGGCTATTTGAGTTAGGCGATAAATCAACTCCCATCGGTTCACTTGCTGAATGGTGGGCCCACAAATGTATGAGTGACCAAAATGTGTGGATGGTTAAGTGAATCCTTAAAGTCATATGTGTTAAATTTCATCTTACAACTGAAGTCAAAAGGGCAAACACAAAGCAAAAAACGTAAATATATATAGAAAACTCAAGAGAAAACTCAAACAAACGATAATATTACTTGCTTGAATAACTTAATTTGTGTTACCAAGAATATAAAAAAGGATAAATAAATAGCCACATTGACATTGACACTTGTCTGTATCTGTTTTTTTTTTTTTTTTTTTTTTTTTTTGATATATCATACACTTCTGACTGAAAATCAAAGCAATATTAATTTCTCTCCTAAAGAGAAGCAAATATATTATTATATTACACTCGTTATATATCACACTCGTGTGAAAATTTGTGCTTAGCATTTTTGTAAACATGTGGAAGTCTTTATATTTATTTGTACATAAGGGTGATATGTTAACATAATGTTAACATTATGCATTAGGCTTGAACTAAGTTATGGGATAGTTCTTTCATTATAAAGTACACTTGAGTGGGCTTACATAAATAAGTATTTATTTAGTTGATGGAAAACTAATTGCGATTTATTTCAATTAAGTAATTAATAATAATTGATAATTGATAAGTAATTCCCTTTCCATCTGGCTATGAGTATTTCTAATATTTATTAAACAATTTCAGTGCTATAAAATGTTCCATCCATTATATGCTGAATGGTATTCACAACACTTATCTTAGCTCAACAGTGTTTTCTCTAACTTTCCACCAGGAATTTATTCGAATTGTTGATGAGTGAAGAGCAGCTGTCGGATTTCAGCTTTCGCTAACGCATAAAACTCGCAAACAAAAAATCTTAAATTTATTTTAGAAATTGTTAATGACCCCAAAATGAACTTTTCAAAAATGTGAAAAAAATACCCTTTTAACTTCTCAATGATGAATGAAGAAAAAAGAGCGGTATTGTCTTACAACATCGTAATATGATTAAAAATAAAAATTAAAAAGTTTTAAGCGTAACCTCATTTCTGTAAGAATCTATATCGCTTTCAAGGCACAAGGTAAACAAGATCATAACTTTCTTCAAATGATAAATTTTTAATGTCGGAGCCTTATGCTTCCGATAAGAGATAAAGGGTGTTTTTATAGAGGTATAGAACTTTAAGTTGCAATAAAACAACGATGAATTATTCGATTGACATGAATTTTATTTATCCGAAAGATAATCTTGTGGCATTACATTTTAAATATAATTTCTGGCATATGACCGCCACGGCTGGCGCGAATGTAGTCCAATCTGGACGTCCAATTTTCGATGACTTCTCCCAACATTTGTGGCCGTATATCGGCAATAACACGGCGAATGTTGTCTTCCAAATGGTCATGCGTTTGTGGCTTATCCGCATAGACCAATGACTTTACATAGCCCCACAGAAAGTAGTCTAGCGGTGTTAAATCACAAGATCTTGGAGACCAATTCACAGGTCCAAAACGTGAAATTAGGCGGTCACCAAACGTGTCTTTCAATAAATCTAGTGTGGCACGAGCTGTGTGACATGTTGCGCCGTCTTGTTGGAACCACATCTCCTGGACATCATGGTTATTCAATTCAGGAATGAAAAAGTTAGTAATCATGGCTCTATACCGATCACCATTGACTGTAACGTTCTGGCCACAATCGTTTTTAAAAAGTACGGACCAATGATTCCACCAGCCATAAAGTGCCATAAAGCGCACCAAACAGTCAATTTTCTGGATGTAACGGTGGTTCAACATACACTTGAGGATTACTTTCACTCCAAATGCGGCAGTTTTGTTTGTTGACGTAGCCATTCAACCAGAAGTGCGCTTCATCGCTAAACAAAATTCGCTTATGAAAATCGGGAACAACGGTAATCTCGTTTTGGGCCCATTCGACGAATCTACGCCTTACTTGATGATCGTTTGGCTTCAATTCTTGCACAGTGTTGGATTTTGTAAGCACGCAAACCAAGATCCTTCCGCAAAATCTTCCATAAAGTGGACGGACACAGATCCAATTCCTGTGCTCGGTTGTGGGTGGACTCATTCGGGTCTTCCTCAATGCTACGCTCTACAGCAGCAATAGCTTCTTCTGTACGCACCATGCGGCGTCTCTTGGGATGCGAGTTATCAATAAGAGTAAACGTGGTGCGAAAACGTTCCATGGTTAATCGAATTAACTGCTCTGATGGACGATTTTGTCGACGATAAAATGGGCGTAGTGCGCGATACGTTTTCCGCACAGAACCATTATTTTCGAAATAAAATTGCACTATTTGCAAGCGTTGTTCAGGCGTGAGTCTATTCATGATGAATTGCCAAACCAAACTGAGAATAAATCACTTGACAGCTGTTAAATCGGTCGCCATCTTGAAAAGTAATGCCAATTAAAGTTCTATACCTCTATAAAAAACACCCTTTACATCTTAGGTTCGACCGTCACATGTGATTGCTTTCGACATCGAACTTTCCTCGTGTTTTTGCAGCTTAATTGCACATAGAACATTGGATATCTGTGACATTTAATACTACGATTACATAGAAGCGTGCTTCCAGTTTTTGTGCTCCTGTCAGAAAATTCAACACTGTATATGTAAATGGGTTAAGGGATATCAACTTAACGTACTTACATATATTGCGCTGAATTTTCCGATAAGAGCAACTCATATAACTGTATTCTAAACGCTTGTAAAATATATTCTTGGCTGTTTCAACCTTTCAGTGTGTTGGCTTTACTTTGAATAATCTTGCTTTTACGATGGTTGTGGCTTTTCGTTCGTTCTGAGTGGACGATTTCCATTTGGAATTGTGATCTTCCAGTTTCATATATTTATCTGCTTACTTCAAGATGGGTATCCGCTCGCTGGAAGAGTAAGTGGTATTTTCCAAACGCTCTAACTTGGATTGAGAGTGATGTGAAGCTGAACCTACAATAATTGGAATACATTGTCGCTGAAGATGTAAATGTACCTATAATTAGCACTTGAGAAACTCAAAATAACGAAATGAAAATATACCCAAACACATAACACAGGCACGATCAAATCTCAACAAAGTATAATTCAGACACAACACAATCCATGTATAACACAATACAGACACGAAAGAGTCCAGACAAAAAAATCCGAAAAAGTGTACAAATAATTAAGATAACGATTGGTTTTCAAGTGCTAAAGTTTTAAAGGTTTATCCGCATAAACACGGCCTTTCGCGTTACTTCACAAAATAAAGTCCGAAGGTGTCAAAGCGCACGATCTCGGCCGATTTCCCCTCAAAAAAGACATATTCGCTAGTGTTGTGTGGAATGTGGCATCATTTTTTTGGAACTATATATTGTCGTGTTTCAAACCCAAAAAAGGTTATCATACGCACGTAATGCTCCGAATTGACAGTGACAGTACCGCGGTTGTCGTTCCCAAAGTTGTAAGGTCCAATCACACCTCTGGACCAAAGAGCTCTCCAAATAGTAAGTTTTTTTTTTGGGTGTTGTGGCCTGTCTTCAATTACTTGAAGCACAATGTGCCGCGTCACTGAAGAAAATTTGTTGGAAAACTCGCGCTCCCCTGATTATTGTTCAAGCACCCAATCGACGTAACTACGGCGTTGTGAATGGTCAGCTGTCTTCGGTTGTTGTGTGAGCTGGACTTTATATTGATGTAAGTTCAAGTGCAAAATACGCCATAATGTGTCGTAGGAAAGTTCCAGCTCTTGAGAACGTCAAGAAATAGGCACATTTTACCAATTGCTTGAGTTGTTGGACAATTATATGTACCATCAATATGCATCATAGAAAAAAATACTTTTAATTTTGTCGGTAAAATGATGGAAAATTTAGCTATTTCCTTTTCCTATTGGAATTTTGAGGGGGATTACAGCCAAATTCAAGAAGGTTACCAGAGTGACAAAAAAATTAGCATTTTCGTAGGCAATTCAAAAAGAAAAAAATAGAAAAAGAAATAGGAAAATAAAAGAAAGATGGAAAAAAAAATTTGTAATAAAATAAAATAGAAACAGGAAATGAAAAAGCATTAAACCTTCAAGTATTAAACCATACTGACGAATCGTCAAGTTTTTTTATATGGAGCGATATTTTTCAGAGAAAATTAAAATCGAAAATCATTTTCTTTAATGAATTAATGATTAATAACCCCGCCGAGCGAACAAAGAAATAAAAAAATTCCGTTAGTAATGATTTATCTCAAGATAGTAACTTATTTGATGACATATGTACGCACACATAATAAAATAATATTATTGTACATGCAATTCATCAATTTATGCGCATTCCTTAAAAAAAAAGTGTACAAAATCTCTGCGGAAATTATGCTTACACTGTTGATTCTTATTTATATCACTTAATACATGCAAACCTGCTGAGATTGCAATTCTTATTCTTTGGCAAAAAAAAAAAAAAAAAATCACTTAATTCCAACAGTTGGCAGATTTATTTCATGAAAATATTTAAAAAATTTAATGAAATGGGAATGCAAGTGTTCGTTTTACTTCAAATTAAATCAAAGAAATGTTGTGCTTGAAGCTTTGTCTTAAAAACTAAGAAGAACAGTTAAAGGAGAAGAAAAAAATTTGCAGAAACCTTTATGAAATTGTTGTTTTTTTGTGTCTGCAAGTATATAAAAAAAGTTTCCACATGTCTGATTATGTGAAGCCGTATATATATGTATATATCTTTATATGGGTAAGCATGTAAACAACTTTGGTTACATATGTTCTGTAGACCTGAAACAATTGAAAATAGAGGGAAAAGATGGAAAAAATGTTAAACTGCTGATTTTACTAGATAGGATTCATTACAAAATGTAGCAATTATGATTTAAAACATATTATATGTCACTGATCTTAGCATAAGAAAAGAGTTTACATCTTGATATGTCTGAAAAATTTACATACTCACCTAAGGATATGCTAATATATAAAGTTTCTTACGCTTCATAGATTTATTTATGCAATTTCTAAGAAACTTTAAGTGATTGAAAAGTGTACGAAAAATTATTTAATACGCATTAATAATTTTGAAGATGATTTGATAAGCTACAGCACAAATTTGAGTTCACTAAATAATTAAGTTAATGCATTGGAAGCCTAATCCAATTTGGCGTCATTGCACATTTTCATTTACACTTATGCACAAGAGAATAAAGTGTATGTTAAAAGAATTAATGTAACAACATTGTCCGTAAATAATTTCATTGCTGATTAAATAAAAGCATTTGTAAAAAAGAAAATAATTCAACCAGAACTTCCCACTTCCCTCCATTGCTGCATATACACCTAATAAAATTAATTTCATTAATTTTTCACATGTGCCATTACTTCCTGCTGTTCATCATTTAAGCTCAACGACAAAAATATACAATATACTATTTTCAGCCAAAAAAAAAAAAAAATTAAATACTCACATTTCCGCCCAACATATAAGTTTACTTTGATTACAGTATTTAACGCCAGTTTATTGCTTTTAAAACCAACAAATACACTATACTAATAACAATTACTTCGTTTAGCGTCGGCATTAGCATAAATAATCCGTTGCAGCTTAAAACTACACTGCTTGAGTGTTAATTATGACATGGCGCAATTTGTTGTTTCAAAATATGAGCTAGAGTATTATGAAAGGAACATATGTTCACGCACACACAATGCAAATGTTGTTGTAGAGTAGTGTTACATAAGATAATCACTTTTAAAAGCTAATTTATTCGAATCAATGGAAAAATTATTCTGAATTAGTCAGCATAAAGTGGTGTCATTAATCTAATTACATAATTGCGCTGAATAGCCGAAATTAAATTTTAAGAATACATTGCCATTAAACTTCAATATTGAGGACACTATTTTTGTGATCAGGACTGTATATGTTGTATGAAGTCAACCCTTTAATGTACTTATACGATTTTTTGTGCAAATAAAAATTAGGTTTTTCCCAGCGATTTGTGTTATATAAAATAATTATAAATTATGTTTAGTAATATTTGAGCAGTAAGCAAGCTAAGCATGTTTTATGTTAAGCTATTTTAATAGGCATTTTCTTTTGCACCCGACCTGTAACAGAACGTTAGGTAGGTTATCGAATAACCTGGAAAACAACAACAGAAAATAAGCAACTTGAGTTAATTTAAAAGGTTTGAATTGAGATCACTTAAATAATACGCCACCTGTTGCAAAGTAAAACAGCAGTATTATTGTAAAAAGCCCACTGAAAAGCTCAAAAGAATTTCACGCTATACGTCTAACCCTCGGGAAAATTCAGTCAAACCTCAAAATTTGACAATTTTAACAAAATAAATTTAGTACCAAATATTCTGTGAAATAACTCATTTTATTTTATGATTTTCGCTTAAAAATTTCACAAACAAACTTTTTTATATTTTAGCTGTCTAACAGCTTTAACAGTGTTGTGAAGTAAATGCAAATTATAAGCCAGCTGAGTGTTCTTTTGAAGTTTTGGTGCAAAAAATACGCCATCATAAAGTTGCTGTGTAATTCATTGGTAAAATTATGCTGTAATCTTTTTGTCCGTAATTTTTTATATTAGCCATATTTTATGTATGCCCCTTAAATGTTCAGTAGGTAGATAGGTAGGAAAATTGGCCGTCAGACGAAGCATCAAGGGTTTTAGAAGGCGCATTGTGATGCTGATATTTTTCATCTACCTATAGGGTCATAAAACGCTTTTACGAGTTTCCACCCCTTAGTTGGTTTCCTGGGATTACAAGGCCTTATGAGTTGTATTATCTAGTCCGGATGTAATAGTGTAGCCGGAATCTATATGAAAACCTTTTCCATTGACCGCTACTAACTTGGTTACGGGATACACTTTCCCAAGTTTAGCATTAGCAGCGTTATAAAGGGTGATCCAAGTAGAGGTATTCTGTCAATAGCCTTTTTTTGACAGATCACTCATAAGTTGTGCCAAGCTATCATGTTATTTTTGTTCAGTATTGTTTAGAATTTCATCATGGAAAGACTAACGCCTGAACAACGTTTACAAATCTTTCAACTTTACTACATAAATTCACGTTCTGTAAAGAATGTATTTCGTTCGATTCGCTCACTGAGCATACTATCATTATTGGATAATATTCGACCGAATAGACCTCATCCAGCATGCAGTAAAGAAAATATAGCGGCCGTAGCTGAGAGTGTACACGAAGACCGTGTAGAGTCGACTCGGCGCCGTTCGCCGCAGCTCGGACTGACATATGAAACGACTTGCCGCATTTTACGCCGAGATCTTAAATTGGAAGCGTACAAAATGAGGCCCATTTCTGGCTCAATGGGTATGTAAGCAAGGAAGATTTCCGCATTTGGGACGAAGTGCAACCTTTGGTGTGGTTTGTGTGCCGGTGGAATCATCGGTCCATATTTCTTCAAAAATTAGGCAGGTGAGAGAGTAACCTGTAATGGCTTCCGTTATCTCGCCATGATAACCGATTATTTGATGTCTGAAATTGAAGCTCGAGATATCCGCGACATATGGTTTAAACAAGATGGCGCCACTTTCTACACACGACATCAATCAATGGATTTATTGAGAGAACACTTCGGTGAGCAGATAGTTTCACGTTTTAGGTCGGTCGTTTGGCCACCAAAATGTTACACCGTTAGACTTTTTCCTGTGAGGATATGTAAAGTCTAAAGTCTATGCGGACAATCTCGCTTCGATTCAGGCCTTGGAGCAAAACATCACGCGTATCATTCGCCAGTTACCAGTCGAAATGCTCGAACGAGTCATCGAAAATTGGACTCAACGGATGGACCATCTGAGACGTAACCGCGGCCAACATTTGAAAGAGGTAATCTTCAAAAAATAAATGCCAAAGAATGTTCTTTCGAGAGATAATAAACATTCCCTATTAAATTTAAATTTTCTGTGTTTTTTTTCTGTAAAAAAGTAGGAAAGCTCGAAATGGAACACCCGTTATAGCTGGACCAATCTCTCGTCATCGCTCGTTATTATATCGATTTGACCCTGGCAGCAGCTGATATCTGCCAGTGCAGCTTGTATCCATTTCTATTGGGTTCTGCGAATTTTTCCTTCCGGACCACCTCCATCGAAGACGCCAAAAATAATGAAGTTTGGAGCCACATCAGCAAAAGATTTCTTGTGCATCACGCCCTTCTTTTTTGGGATTTTCAGCTCACTTTTACCTTTTTGTTGCCGTTGATTGTAGTTCGAGCTTGAAATTGAGTAATAATTCGCGTAATCAATGGATTTTTGGAGCTCGTTTGTGAGCTCTTTATTGGTTGGCGATTGCAATCGCAGTCTTCTGAGAAGGTAGGCAGAACGACACTGCTCTGTTTACATTGTTTTTATTGGATCATTGACCTTGGTCTTCATTCAGACCATTCTCTGACATCTCCTTTCCCTTTCTGCATTATAGCTATACTTTGATCACTTGGCGTGGTCCCGGCTGCGGTGTATATTTTTTTATGTACATTTTTGTGAGAATTCTACTTGGCTGTTTAAGGGCATCCCGCTCAACACGCATGACACTTTAATCCAGCCATTTTTGTATCTCATACCATGGTAAGACTTTATTTTTGAATGATGTGCTATTGAAGATCAACAAATGCATAACTATGAAGTCTTACCTTAGCTAAGAACCTCCAGATTACAACACAAACAACAATGGTACACATTTCCAGCCGACACCATCGGGGAGAGTTCGCCTAAAATATTCGGTAAATTGTTTCCAATAGTTTTTATGCTAAGCAACATTTTAAGTCTAGAACGTGTTTAATTTTATAATTTTTTTTTTAAGTTTTATTATTTTAAATGACAAATTTGTATAAATATATAGTTATATATATAGCTATATGGACTAAGGACTTTCATAAAAGTTTGTGTGTGGGTACCGTAGAGTTGCCGCTTATGCAAAATTATATCACATATGGGTTGCAAATAATTATTATTTTAAGCATACGTATTTTCATCAATATTATAATTACTGAAGTTGCCAAATTTTTTCAATTTCATATGACCTAAATTTCTGACATATAATGAACATCGTTTTCTGACTTTTAATTTTGCGATATTTTTATGAAGTTTGCTTCCTCACCATCATTCATTATAAAAAATTTGACCTTACCAATAGTGGTTTTAGGATAGATCCAATAGTTATGGAGAACTTCATCGCCACTAAAATCATGAAAACTGATATTATTTTATTTTCTGCACAGAAACATTGTCTAGAAACAGAATTTACCAGCACACAAAGGGTTAAATATGCCCCATGTGTACGCACATACTAAAAGAGCAAATCACATCAGTTGTTGTATTGCCTCAAATGAGTTAACATTTAGCCGAAACCAGCTCATAATGCGCCCACAGCCGGATATGACGGACAGGGATATATACACAAGCAAATATTTGGGTAATACGTGTTCGACATGGCATATGAGTACACTCATTGTTTATATATGTATGTATCTAATGATTGGAATATAATTGTTAGTTTGTTTGCGCCTACACGTACAAGCAATTTGCTTATGTCGCCGTTAACGTGCCATCGATAAGATGACGACAATTCGCTGCAAACAATTGACTTTGTACGTAGGTCTTACTTAGGACGTTTGGGGCAGAAAGCAAATTTAAGAAAATATTTATGTATAAGAAATGTATAGAAATTTCGTAGAAAAAAAAAAATAACAGAAAAGGATTGTGTCTGGCCGAAAATGAGAAAATTTCACGGATTAAGCAAAAATGCATTCCTACGTTAGGAAATTATGAAAGTGTTCAAACGTGTGTCTGCATATTGATTGCCTTCGCAGACGAGTGGCAACAAAAAAAAATATTATTTTAATTGTCTATTTTGCGTTGAGATTCAAGAGTAACTTTTTTGAGTGGAATTTATTTCAAAAAATGGTTACATATTGTGAATAATAAGTGACTTAAATTCTAAGTAAGTAACCTGAACTGACACGGCCTTTGCTTCAACACAATTTCCTTACTTTAATTAAATTAGTTCTTTTCTCTTACCTATGTATTATACAACACAGTCCATTCTACCACACACACTTCATCACTTCCTAAGCTTGACAGAGTGTACCAACTATTTTTGCAACTAACACAATTAAAGTCGAATTAATAGCAACAGTAAATATTTCCGTAGTCATGCACGTAGCGTAGAAATGCAATAAAAATGAAATGAGTGCAGCAGAGTCAATTGACTTGGCAAGCGAACGGTAGCGACAGTTCACTGAAATTTAGTGACATGATTTTTACTCGTCGCAATAAAATGCTTTAGCGAATTGGTGTTATACACGTAGTAGTGTTGGCTATAAAAAAAAACTGATTACTATCTTCTACTGTTTTATTCAACTGGAAAAATATTTTTTTCAGCTTTGAATACAAATTTTAGTGGACGTGCAAGATAGTAGCACTACCTCGATATCTAGTAATAATGAGTTTTGGCATAGTCAGTGTTGGATTTATACGAGATGCAGCCGGGGCGGCAAAATTTTGTGAGTGGGAAAGATTTTTTTTCGGTGCTATCAAAATTTCCCAATCGATTTTTTTATTTTTTTAATTAATTATTTAATACTAATAAGATAATTCAAGAAATTCAACTCGTACATAATTTGTGAAATCGAATTTTTGTAAATTATAATTTTGTTATCTTAAGTAAAGGGGCTTCCAAAAGTGATGATATGATTTCCAAGTGCCGCGTTGGCCATTTTTAATATGTCATGATTTGTCATTTTTTTTTCATTGTATTCAGTTATGTTTACAATTTCTTCATAGCAAGATATATGCAAGAACAAAGTTTACAAATTATTCAATATTATTATCAAAATAATCGTTCTGCAATTGAAACTTTTTTAAGAAAATCATCTTCTCCATTGAGGCTCACTTTCATCCGAGTGGTGCGGTAAATAAACAAAACTGTCGATTCTGGTGCAAAAAAAAAATCCACTAATTATTCATGAACAACCATTACATTTACCTAAATTGACAATTTGGTGTAGTTTTTGGTCTGGTGGAATCATCGGTCTGTACTTCTTTCGAAATGAAGCTGGTAACACCGTTACTGTCAATGGAGAGCGGTATAGATCGATGATAACCAACTTTTTATGGCCACAATTGGAAAAAATTTATCTTAACAGAATCTGGTGCCAACAAATTATTGCGAGAAACGTTTGGAGATTCGATTATTTCAAGAAATTGTGACATTGAATGGCCTCCAAGATGTTGTGATTTAACACCATTAGACTACTGCTTGTGGGGTTATTTGAAGTCATTGGTCTTTAGCAATAAACCAGACTCTCTTCAAGCTTTAACAGTCAATATTGAACGTGCTATTCATGACATACGAATTGATTTAGTTGAAAAGGTGCTCAAAAATTGGGTTCATCGAATTCTTTCCTGCAAAAGAAGGCCATGATGATGTTATATTCAGAACTTAATTGTATCGATTGTACTTCACATTAAATAAAAAAGAATTGAATTTCCTTAACAATTTGTGTGTTTTTTTTAAAGAAATCATATCACTCTTATTGGAAAGCCCTATATAAATGAATAATCAAAATAATTTGTTTTCTCATTTCCTTGAAAAATTGGTATGATAATATGAGTATTTGTTTTTTTTTCTTTTTTGGAACCAAGAACACTAGATTTATTTATTTTTTTTAACTTAAGAATGTCTTTGGGTTATATCTGCATTCAAAAAAAAAAAATCACATTTGACGTTTTTTTATAGTTTGAATCTAACTTGCAAAAACTTCCATTCATGTTTAGCATAAATATATGTACAATTGTCAAACATAGCTGATGAACGCAAAAATTGAGTGTATCCTAAGCGCTTTGGACAAAAATTAAAAGAAACAAGGGGTTTTGAGTCGGGTTGAGATCACGAAGGTTTGACGCGCTAACCTTTCTAAGTTCCATATTTTTCCAACTTCAAAAATGATGATTAGTGTTCTACTTCAACTTGAAAATAGATTTATTCTACGAATAGAAATACCGATATTAGCAAGATTTCTTCATTCTGATAGATTATCTATCCTGAAAGTGAACTTCTAGCTACAATTACAACAAAAAATATATGAAAAATGATGAGCATGGAAACATTGTGATAAGCAATGATCTAGAATAATGGGTTTTAAACGATTTCACCAGAGAATATGTTGCTAGATACCCACGGGTGTTAGCAAAATACAAATTTGAATTTCTCCGGTACAGAACGTGATTAAAGCATCCGAATCACTGTTTGTTAGAAAACTGATTGACGTAAAAAAATTTCCCGCCCATGACTTATCTAATCAGTTAGTAAGGGATCTGTATTCCGTGCAGCTTGTCTTCTTTTTGACGTAGACTGTTCATTTAATGACAAAAAATGATTTGATGATCCAAACATCATAAAAAATTAATGTTAATCCTTAAGCAAAGATTTTTGATGCTGTTAGAATTTCTTGCCGCCTTTGATCCTTTCCTCTAAGAGCATATTCGAAAATTTGGTAATGAAGGGTCTGGCAGTACAAGTTACTTATCGAAAACTAACTACGAAGAATTTATACAGCTTTTGTAAGAAAAAAATCCATCTTCTGTCAAATTAGCGAATTATTATGCGATAATTGTAGATTCCACACCGGATATATCTCATGTCCACTAACTTTCCTTTGGTAATCATATATATGCAAGCAGATGGATTTGAAAAATTTTCTGATATTCATTAAAAATTATGTTTTATTTAAATAGCAGCCGAGTAAATGAGACTTAGTTCCATCCGGACTTTGTTTCTCTTACTTATTTTGGCCTTAATACCACTTTGTTCTAAACATTAATAAATCAGATAATTCAATAAATTAATTTTAGAATCTTAACCTATAATGAAAATTTGAATTGAAAACCTTCATGTAATAGCAAATCAAATTCCGTAACCACAAACTTATGAATTAACCTACAAAATAATAGCTAATTATTGCACATAATTCCCAATGGCAATCAAATAACCACAAATCTAACACTTGGCGTAGACCACAAGACTAACCAATATCAATCACAAGCATTTGTGGTGTTATGTAGCAAATTTCTCGCGAATAACAATGAAATTGTCAAAATTATTTACCCAGCCTGGCAAGCCTAGAAGCGCACATACTCGTACATATGTTATTTGCTTAGGTCCTTTCAATAAGCTTTGCTTTTTTCATGTGAACATATATATACAACACATATATATATATACTTATGGACATTTGCATATTTATATTATATATATTATAAATATGCAAATATATATATATATATATATGTATATATATACACACAACATTTTTTGATATTTTTTATCCTTTATTATAACTCTGGTAATTATCTTTCATAACCGTTAACACTACTTGTCATATATATGAGATTCGCTTTAGTTTCAAAATTCATACTTCAGCTCACAATTGACAGTTAATAACAGTATACTAAATAAATAAAATGGCGAAAAATATTGAAAACCAATTATATCATCTATTGTGTTTAAATCTATGTATACAAACTGACAGTCCACGACCAGTGCAACGCAAACGCAAATTAAAACAATTTTTTCATTTCAAAGATTTTTTAGGTTGCATAAACATAAAATTAAAGAACGGCTGTCTTCGGCTTTGCCGAAGTCTTTATACCTTTCATGATTTTGAAAATTCTCAGTGTCAATATGAACTTGAATTTACGTCTGTAGAATACTAAATTTTACGCTCTTAGTTGCTTTATCAAAAGCCTCATATCTGAACAAATCGGTTTGCAGGAGGGTTATATGATATAGTATTCCGATTTCGATGATTTTCACTACTAATATGCAATTCATAATATTTGTCGATATACTAAATTTTATGCTCCTAAATGCTTTTTGACAGAGTTTTGACGAAATACAGAGGTGAGAATATCGGTGTAGGGAAGCTATATGTTATACTCGTCCGATTTTGATGATATGACCCAAAATTTCAAAAATTGAGAAATTGGTCGCATATATGCTATAGTGGTCCGATCCCGACAAATGATCGTTTAAACGTATAGGGACATCTTCCTACCATGTTTGATATTTTGGTATTCAAAAATTGAGGGAGTTGTTTGCGTTCAAACAGACAGACGGACAGACAGACAGATAGACTAACAGATGGACAGATTGACATGGGTAAATCAATTCAGCTCGTGATTCTGATATGATCGGTATAAATTTCGTTGGGTTTATCATTACTCCTTCTGGTACTTACATACTCCGGACCAAAGTTAAAATATCATTGTGTCGAAATGAAAGGTATAATAAATTACATAAATTATTTTTAAAATTCGATTTGAAAAAACGATATTTTGCAAAAGAAGGAATTTTTGTAATTTTCTTAATTCTATTTGAATAAAAGTCTGTAAGCTTGTTCATTAACATGCCATTTAATTTTTTTATTATATATTATGAGAGTCTTATTTAACCGTAAATACTATAAG